>JAQIUQ010000618.1:0-410000 GCA_030378365.1 Hybognathus amarus
GCGCTGAACCCGGCGCCCAATGAGCGGACGACGCTCGCTTATTACGTCAAAGCCCGCGAAAGGGGCGTGGCTTGAGTGTATATAAGCACTCTCCGTGGTTTGGAACAACGATTCATTTTGATTCAGCGATCTAATCGCCTGCCGTTGCAAGACTGAAGCCGTCGTCGTGACAAGGCACCTTCTAGCAAGCAAGAAGCCTGAAGAAGCCGGCCCCTGCCACCTTCAGCCGCCTCAGCGAGCTCAGCGCCGTCCGACGACTTCCACTTGCTCCATCACAAAAGAGCGTGAGCGTCTTTGAAAGATGTCTCGCATTTCCTGCGGCTCATGCCGCGCACCGCTCGAAGACGGAGACCGCCACCTCATCTGCCCTCTCTGTCTCGGGCTTGAACATGCGGAACTCGCCCTCGCCGATGGAGGATGCTCTCTCTGCGAGGCGCTGACAATGTCTTCCCTGCGGGCAAGACTCCTCACCGTTAAATCCGCCCAAGCCGTGCCGCCTCTGACTTCTCCGCGGAAGAAGCGCCGCTCTCAGAGGCCGCCGGAACCTGCGATGGCTGTGTGTGGGCCGCAGCCGCCGCCCCCGACCACTCTCTCTCTCTCCACCCGAGCTGGACCCCCCATTGCCGCCGAGTGGCCGCTCTGCAGCGTCCCTCGACTCTGAGGGAGAGAAAGAGTCGCCTTCGTTGCACGCTTCTAACAGCGACGAATGGTCTTCACTGGGTTCTTCGGCCGCGGGGACCCGCTCCGGCATCGAAGAGGACCTAATGCGCCTCCTGACTCTTGCCGTCGAGCGTCTGGGATGGCGATCCTCCCCTGAGCTTCCTTCTAAAGCTTGCAGAGCGTCCTCTCCCTTCCACACACGCGCCTATGCAGCCGCTGGCCAGGCCGCTGCAGCGCTGCACTACATGTCGGTTCTCCAGGTGCTGCAATCCGACCTGTTGAGTGACATCAGCGCAGTATGAGAGAAATCAACGGCCGTGCGCTCAACGACTTCAAGATGCGCTACGGACCTCTGCCTTCGCGCCACCAAAGCTGCCGCTCAAGCGCTGGGAAGATGCATGGCCATCCTCTGTGTCGCCGAGAGACACTTGTGGCTCACGCTCACGGACATGCAGCGAAGCTGAGCGCGCTGTCTTCCTCAACGCGCCCGTCTCACCCTCTGACCTCTTCGGATCTGCCGTTACGGGCATCGTCAGAGCGCTTTCCGAGGTCCAGAAAGCCACCCAGGCCATGAATTTGTTCCTGCCTCGCCGCGGTAACACTTCTGCAGGCCGCTCTCGTGAGCCCCCTGCCAGAAAGCCTCAACAGACGCCGCCCGCAGCAAGCTCAGGCCCATCCCCAGCACAGGCAGAGCGGCCGCCCTCGCTCTCGCTCCGACAGCCGACGCAGACAGGCTCCCCAAGCGCCCCGTCCCAGGGTCACGCTGAAGCCTGATCAGCAGAAGTCCGCCTAGCACTTCTGGGGAAAGGACGGCTTCTCCGCCGCGGCCGGACCGCCGTCAAAGTTTCACCCTCTGTTAGTCCCCGAACCTTCGCCGACTGCAGCAGCGAATCTCGCCGAGAACAAGCCGGTGACTCGACCCGCTTGCGAGCGACAAACAGCCGTTTTCACGGCTACCCAGAGAGTTCACATAAAGAGCATAAAAGCCTCAAGTGTAAAAAAATGTGACCACAAGCACGTGTTCACTCACACTTTCTCCCGTGCCCCCCACAGAGTTCACTCCCACTCAGCGGCCTCCGTCCGCTCGGGTAGCAGAAAGCATAAGCACGCCCTCAGAGCAGCGCGTGTCCCCCCTCTGCTCGCTCTGTATCACGGCCCATAAGCTCCTCTCTGAGTGCAAATCCCGTTGCCACACACAGTTTACACGAGCACACACACAGTGTCCAGCCCGTTACATGCAGCAACCGGGACAGCACGGCCATTCAGCCTCTAGCAATATGCTTCAAAGCGTGGGAAGCCATTCCCGGCATATCCCCGTGGGTACTAAGCATCATAAAAGACGGCTACCAGTTACAGTTTCGCCGCCGCCCGCGCGTTCCGCGCCCGGCCCCTTTCTGTGGTCAGCCCAGCTGCCGCGAGCACGCTCCGCACAGAAATATCGAAACTGTTAGCAAAAGGCGCGATAGAGAGAGTCCCTCCACCCATAACCGAGCCGGGGTTTTGCGGCCGTTGTTTTCTGGTCCCCAAGAAGACGGCGGCCTCAGGCCGATTCTAGACCTCAGATTTCTGAACAAAGCTCTCATGACGAGATCATTCAGAATGCTGACGGTCAGGAAACTCCTCGCACATGTGCGCCAGGGGGATTGGTTCATCTCCCTAGATCTGAAAGACGCTTATTTTCAGATTCAAATACACCCTCGTCACAGGCAGTTTTTACGCTTCGCCTTCGAGGGCCAGGTTTATCGATACGCCGTTCTCCCGTTCGGCCTTTCCTTAGCGCCACGCACGTTCACGAAATGTATGGACGCGGCGCTCGCCCTCGAACCCAGGGGATGCGCATTTTGAATTATTTGGACGATTGGCTGATACTAGCACGTTCCAAAACAGAGCTTCTGTCGCACCGTACAGCTCTTCTCGCTCATCTGGAAGCGCTGGGCCTCTCTGTCAACTGGACAAAGAGCGTTCTCCAGCCCAGTCAAACTATCTCTTTTCTGGGGATAGACCTGGACTCTACCACTATGAAAGCACGCTTATCCGCTCAGCGCACACGCCGCTTGCAGCGTTTAGCCGCTTCGTTCCAGATGAATACCCGCGTTCCGGTGAAAACCTTTCAGAGAATGCTGGGTCACATGGCCTCAGCTGCAGCCGCGCTACAGCTAGGTCTTTTACATATGCGCCCCCTCCAATTCTGGCTAAAGACCCGTGTACCCCGCGCGAGTGGACCACGGGCCGCCAGCTAATCAGAGTCACTCAGGCATGCATTTCTGCACTACAGCCTTGGACGGTGACCGATTGGTTTCGACGGGGCGTCAGCGATGGGGACCTTCTCTCACCGGAAGGTAATCTCGACAGACGCATCCAACACAGGCTGGGGTGCGGTCTGCGAGGGCTCACCGGCCTCTGGCCGATGGTCGGATTGGGAGACCCCATTTCACATAAACTGCTCGAGATGCTCGCGGGTCGAGTATGCACTGTTGCAGTTCCTCCCGCGCATCCAAGGTCACCACGTCCTGATTCGTTCAGACAACATGACAGTGGTATCCTACATCGACCGTCAGGGCGGGGTCAGATCCAGGAATCTCTTCCTGCTGACACGCCGCATTCTAGTTTGGTCCCAGAGTCATCTGCTCTCGCTCAGAGCGACGCATGTCCCGGGACACCTAAACGACGGTCCAGACATTCTATCCAGGAACCTTCTCTCTCCCAGGAGAATGGTCCCTGAATCCTCTTACAGTCCAATCACTGTGGCGCCTCTTTGGCAGAGCGGAGATAGATCTCTTTGCGACAGAAGAGAACTCGCACTGTCCGATATTCTCTCGAAGAACGAGGACGCGTTAGCGCTAGAATGGCCATACCGCCCGCTCTATGCCTTCCCTCCCATCTCCCTGCTACCGCAGGTCATTCAGAGAATCAGGGAATTTCGCCACCCGGTGCTCCTCATAGCCCCGCGTTGGGAGAATCAGATTTGGTACCCGGAGCTCACACAGCTGTCTCAGACAGCCCCGTGGCCCATCCCGGTCAGAGCAGATCTCCTCTCTCAAGCCCGGCGGCACAATCTGGCATCCCCACCCGCAGCGCTGGGCGCTTCATGCATGGGTGACCAACGATTACACGTTGATTTGCCAGAGGGAGTCTTGAATACGATCAAACACGCTAGAGCGGCATCTACCAGAAAGCTCTATGCGGCTAAATGGTCTGTATTTTCAAAATGGTGCACCGAAAAGAATTTGGACCCCCTTAAGTGTGAGGTCTCTTCTTTGCTTTCCTTCCTTCAAGATATGCTGGACAAGGGCAGAACCCCATCCACCCTGAAGGTTTATGTGGCAGCCGTCGCGGCCTTCGTTGGTCCCCGACGTGCCCAGTCTATTGGCAAAGACGAGCTGGTTATCCGCTTCCTCAGGGGAGCCAGGAGGATGAACGCCCCTCGCCCCTCGGTGCCGGTTTGGGACCTTTCAATAGTCCTCGAGGCCTTGAAAGCCCCCCCTTCGAACCGCTCGAGTCTATTGACCTCAAATATCTCTCCCTAAAAGCCGTTTTTCTGATCGCTCTTGCCTCAGTTAAACGGTGGGCGACATTCACGCGCTCTCTTCGAACGCGTCGTGTCTCGAGTTTGGCCCTAACGACTCCGTCGTCATTCTCAGAACCCAGACACGGATATGTGCCTAAGGCGATTGGCACCCCATTTAGAGCACAGGTGATATCCTTATCGGCTCTGCCCACCTCTGATAGCGAGCCCAATGCCAACCTCCTCTGCCCGGTCCGGGCGCTGAGAGGCGTACATTACACGCGCTGCCACGTTCAGACGTTCTGAGCAGCTGTTTGTGGCGTTTGGGGGACGCACAAAAGGCTTGGCCGCTTCTAAACAAACACTATCCAGATGGATAGTAGAGCGCTATCGCCTCCGCCTACTGCGGCTAAAAATCTGCCTTGCCCGCTCGGCGTCAGGGCTCACTCCCACTCGAGGCATGGCCTCCTCGTGGGCTTGGTCCTGTGGTATTTCTATTCATGATATCTGTGTGGCCGCGGGCTGGGCTTCCCCGTCCACCTTTATCAGATTTTATAACTTGGAAGTACCGGCCTTACAGGCTAAATTACTCAGCGGTCTAACCCGCGCAGCGTCTAGCCACGCTTTATGGGGAATCCTTCAACCGGCTAGCCCCTTGATCTTCCCCCTCCATTCTATGGAAACTTCCTATACTATGGCCCGCTATGCCGGCCGCCTCTTAGGCCTCATATTCTCATATAAACGGCGTCTGCCCTTTATTATTATTTCTCCACTATTGCTCCCTCCACCCTCCCGGGGATGCTTGTGGTGACTGACCGGGCACGGCGTTGACCAGGGGTTCCCGTAGCGTAAGCTAGCTTACGCAATACGAGAGAACCTCTCGTAAGAGAACGAATCGGTTACCTAACGTAACCTCGGTTCTCTCTAGATGAGGGAACGAGTATTGCGTTCCCGGCCGTGCCCGCTCTAACAGCGATTCGCTTCATCACTATAAATCGTTGTTCCAAACCACGGAGAGTGCTTATATACACTCAAGCCACGCCCCTTTCGGCGGGCTTTGACGTAGATGAGCGAGCGTCGTCCGCTCATTGGGCGCGGGTTCAGCGCCGCTCTCCGATTGGTTTGAGCACTTCCCAGAAACGAACCAATGAGCCTGCTAGTTAGCCCGCTCTAGGTCCTGCACCTGAGAAGTGCGTTGACAATGATTACAAATTATAAAAATTTTTGGCTTCAATTGTTCGGCAAAGAAGAATCTTTCCCGTAGCGTAAGCTAGCTTACGCAATACTCGTTCCCTCATCTAGAGAGAACCGAGGTTACGTTAGGTAACCGATTCGTTTTATTTTTCTACATTTTTCTGACCCTGAACATTGTAAGGACGTTGTAAAACTTTTTAAAAAGGAAATATATTTTTTTTTTAATGAACAAGCTATTCTGCACAATCACGGACAGTCGAATGATTCAAAGGTCAATGCGGCCGAAAGTTAAAATCATTACGGCAATCTACATGCATGTGCCGACTGCTGTGGTAATTATCTGTGTGATGAGAGTGCTCCTCTGAGAGGGTCTTAATGTCCTCATGTACTGATCGGGGCAGTGCCCTGAGAAACTACGATGTAATCAACTCCAGACAGGCCTCTCCACAGGGAGTTGCACTGTTGCATCTCTTACAGAAAGGAGTGAGAATCACATGTCCGTAGATTAGGAACAACGCATCTGTCACGCCGGGGAACTGCTGTGCATTGGCTGAGAGAAGGTGCACTTTACAGCTGTTCACATTTAATACCCTTGGCAACATCTTGATTGTTTGTGTGTCAGTAATTAATAACAGTAAGTCTGAAAAATAAGACGCCCCCCTGCCTCAGACTCACTCGTGACATCCAGGTAAGTGTGGACCTGAGCCTCTCCGGCCGAGTTCCTGGCAAAGCACTGGAAGATTCCGGTATCGCTGGGCTGTACCTTCCTGACCTGAAGACCCATGCTTGAGATGACCCTGTAGCGAGGGTTGTTGAGTTTACTGAGGGGAACGGCATCTTTGTACCACTCCAGCTTGGGCATGGGCACCCCTGTGAGTTAAAAACACAACATGATGGGTCATGATGAAGGTCAGATGAAGGTAGCGATTGAACAGTTGGGTTCAGAAGGTTGAAATTAAATTATAAATGGAACCAGGATATTAAATCTTTTATAGAAAAAAGTGTATTAAAAATTTAAAAAGCTTTAAAAATGGGATAGAACTATATAGAAAGCTTAAAAAAGGAACAAAAAATAGAAAAAAAATTTAGTCAAAGTGTAAAGATGCATGATGCATGAGCCAATACATATAAACACATATATACAGTTACAATCAAAGTCAAAAGAGCTCTCACAAAAGCTAGAGAACAATTGTTTTATTACAATGGAACTAACCACTAAATGTTCCTAGAGACACAGCTTGCAGCCTTATTCATAAGTTTAAAATTGGTTGTACTAGAAAACCTGAGGGTGTTGAAGAAAAAGCACAATATCATTAATGGGAATAAAATGTTTGATCAAAGCAACTGAGAAAAAAACTCCCAATTTACTGCCAAAGATTTGCAAAAAGATCTGATGAAAGGAGAGAAAAACATTTCAGTGGAGAGTATAAGAAAATACTATACAAGTATGACCTTCAAGTTGGCATATCGGGCCGAATGCCTCTCTTGACCAAGAAGAACATATAAGGCAGACTTGAATATGCTCAAATTCATTTGGATAGACCTGTGGAGTTCTGGAAGAATGTTTAATGGAGTGAAATGACCAATCTGGAAGTTTTTGGACACATAGGTGGAATTTCTGGTGCAAAAAAGGCAAAGCTTCTGAGCAAAAGAACACCATTTCCATATTCAAAAATGGAGGTGCCCCAGTCTTGTTATGGGGGTGCCTTGCTATTGCAAGAGGTGTAAATCGTGACTGTATGAAGGACATCATGCATTCTTTAAAGTATCAAACCATTTTGGCAAAGATGCTGGTGCCTTTGGTGCAGAGACTAAAGCTTGTGATCAATGGAATTTCCTGCAGGACAGCCATCCCAAAGTATACATCCAAATCTACTGAAGCCTGGTTCAGGGATCAGTCGTAGAATGTTCTTGAGTGGCCTGTACAGTCTTCGGATTTAAATCTGACTGAAAGTATCGGGGTACTTTCCTTGAATTTCAAGAAGCAATGGTTACATGAAAACCAAAGATGATCTGTGATTTTCAAGCTTTTTCAAGTGAGGAATGGGCCAAGATTACAGTGGAGAGGTGACAGAAGCTTCTAAGCACTTACAGGCTGCATTTATTGGAGTTTAGAAAGAATAAAAGTTTCTGCACAAAATTTGACTTTTGGGGGCTAAATCATTTTGTGCATGAATGATTTTTTTGTTCTACATTTTTCATTAAACTTTACATTCTTAGAATCACTCAAATGTGTATTAAAAGTTTTCTCAGTCGCTTTGGTGCATTTCTCACATCACTATTTACATATGCACAACAGTTAGTCACATGTGCACATCATAGTAGCAGTTTCTCATTCCTTCCAACAAATTGAAAATGCTTTTGGACATGCATCAATTGCTTTCATACAACTCGCTGCTGTTTTACAGTTTTTCTCAGTCGCTTTGGTGCATTTCTCACATCGCTATTTACATTTGCACAACAGTTAGTTCAACCTCCACAACATTTTGTCATTTGTGCACATCATAGTAGCAGTTTCTCATTCCTTCCAACAAATTGCAAATGCTTTTGGACATGCATCAATTGCTTTCATACAACTCTCTGCTGTTTTATAACATTATCATTTGCTTTTGTCATTTCAGTCCAAATTAACTGTACTTGTGAATGCTGAATAGTCATTCCATATAAAACTAATAGTCCTTATTTCATTGCTTGAGTCATCAAATACAAAAATGTTAAACTAGTTGTCAAAATCCGTCAAGCAAATTTTATATATATATATATTTTTGTATCTTTAAAAAAAAACTTTTATCCTAAATTGAACAATTTCTCACAAGTGAATCTCAGCTTTCACTGATGAGAAGAGATGTGCATGAATGATTTACAGTATGTTTTATGTTCAGTTCCAATATGTACTGTGATATTGTTTACAGTTGTGCACCGATCTACCCAAAGGGAGTTTATGTTTGTTGTAAATAAGGGTGTATTTTTTCTTTTGCACAATGCTCTGAACAAATTAGAATTGCAAAGACCATGCAGTAAAAATGTGAAACTAGTGTCTTGTACTCAATTACTGTACCTCACTAAATACAGTAATGTGAAACTTTACTGTACAGTAGTTTTCAAATGGCTGTGGAAATAGTTTATAGGACTGTCTTGAGCATTTTCAGGTAGTGTCACCAAGATCTGACTCTTTTGCATTGTCAAACACTTACAGAGTAAACTGTCATAATGAAAACATGACAAAGCCATTTGACTTTCTTGTTCATAAACACTGGTGTTAGGACTTTTCATCTTGACGACACTGACACTTTCAATGACATGAATATTTGCTTTTGAGGAATGAGTTATCCATTTTGAGCAAGTGACACACTTTTGCAGGTTATCAACTAAGTTTTGCAGTGTGTACTAATTGTTTTGAGAACTGCATTAACTGTTGTGCAAATGTAAATAGTGATGTGAGAAATGCACCAAAGCGACTGAGAAAAACTGTAAAACATCATTTGCTTATGTCATGTCAGTCAAAATGAACTATACTTGTGAATGCTGAATAGTCATTCCATTTAAAACTAATAGTGCTCATTTCATTCAGTCATCACATACAAAAATGTTGAACTAGTTGTCAAAATCTATATCTATCTATCTATCTATCTATCTATCTATCTATCTATCTATCTATCTATCTATCTATCTATCTATCTATCTATCTATCTATCTATCTATCTATCTATCTATCTATCTATCTATCTATCTATCTATCTATCTATCTATCTATCTATCTATCTATCTATCTCATCTATCTATCTATCTATCTATCTATCTATATATATATATATATATATATATATATATCATTATTTTTTTTAAATATGAACAATTTCTCTCAGGTGAACCTCAGCTTTCACTGATGAGAATGATGTGCATGAATGATTTACAGTACTATGTATGTTGTATGTTTAGTTCCAGTATGTACTGCAATACTGTTCACAATTGTGCACAGCTCTACCCAGAGGGAGTTTATTTTTGTTGTAAATTAGGGTATATTTTTCGTGAACAAATAAGAATTACAAAGAGCATATACTCAGTTACCACACTTAATACAGTAATGTGTAACTTTACTGTAGTTTTCAAATGGCTTTGCAAATAGTATATAGTGCTGTTTGAGCATTTTCAGGTAGTGTCTCCAAGATCTGACTTTTTTGCATTGGAAAACATTTACAGAGTAAACTGTCATAAAGAAAACATGATAAAGCCATTTGACTATCTTGTGCATAAACAATGGTGTCAGGTCTTTTCACCTTGATGACACTAGCACTTTCATTGACATGAATACTTGCTTTTGAGGAATCAGCTATCCATTTTGAGCAAGTGACATGCTTTTGCAAGTTATCAACTAGGTTATAAACTAATTGTTTTGAGAACTGCATTAACTGTTGAGCAAATGTAAATAGTGATGTGAGAAATGCACCAAAGCGACTAAGAAAAACTGTAATACATTTTCTATAATAGTTTACTGATGCCTTTGTTGAATTGTTTTCAAGAATCATTTTGATTGCAACTATATATTATTATAATTATGGCTGATCACTGACTGATCACTGACAAAAAAAGGCACATCACTTAAGATTACATTTAACTGTAATACTTTTTTAAGATTAACTTTAAATGAGTGTTAAGTAATCTAAATGTAAAAATAGAGGAATTTAGCATGCACAATAAAATCTTCAATATCTACCAACATGGTAGCCAGACAGTTATGCTGCGTTCCAGGCAGGTTTTTGAGCTCGTAAATCACGACTTCAAACCACGACTTACGACTTTGAAGCATTCCAGGTCATTCACGCCAAACTACCTGGATGTAAACAAACCATCATGGCGGACCTTACGGGCTAACGCGCATTTGTAATAATTTCTAACGCCAAAGGTGCTTACTCTTTGTTTATTTGTGGAAAACTGAGGAGGAAAAATAGCGCATGAGGCAAGATAAGCTGTTATACCTTTTATTTTACTTTATTTGTATATATTTGGAAATGTACCGCCTGCAGAAACACTGCATCCGTAGGGGTTGTCATTGGTTCGCAGGCTATGTGACGTCAGAACTCGTAACTGGGAGTACATTTGTCTAGTACGAGTTCACGGGTGGGAAGTCACGGGTTTGACTGCAGTTCCAGTGCACTTTCACGGGTTTAAGGTTGGAAAATACCGAAGTTACAGGTTGCCTGGAACGCGGCATTAGATAGATAGATAGATAGATAGAGATAGATAGATAGATAGATAGATAGATAATGTTAAAACTAAAGCCATATAGTACTGTTGGTATATTGACTGAGGCGGCATTATAGACCATTTTGCAAGATGTAAACAACTGGTCCAGAAACACTTCCTGTTTCAGTTTGTAACTGTTTTCTTTATTTCACATGTAAAGAAAACATCTTAAAGATGTTTGTTTAACTTTTTGATTCAGTTTTATATTAGTTTAAAAAAAAACTGAAACAGGAAAGTGCTTCTGGACCAGTGTTGTTTACATCTTGCGAAATGGTCTATATTGTATAAACTTCCCAGTTTCAGTGAATCCATTATGCTAACGTGAACTCACACTATGTTTATCCCCATTCTTCCCTTTGTAAGCGAAGGCCTGTGCAGTACGAAGCCACACGCACCACGCTGGTCTAAACACTCTATTATACACACTCAAAGGTCTAATTTTGAAAATGCTAGATGCTCTCTTTGTAGGATGTAAAAAAGATGAAGTGTCAAGTGGAAATGAGATGATCTGAGGCCTTAAGCCTCCAAACAGATTCGGCTAGCACACTTCTAAGAATATTCCAGCAGCTCGGAAAAGTGCACTCTTCGAGGGGGATGATTTAAGTAACGGCTGAAAGAGCTGAACAGAGAAAATCATTCACTCGCTGTGGCTCTCGTCTGTATCAAGAGAAGGCCACCAGATTGTATTATTCAAACTCATTTAGCACTCTTCGCCTGTGGTTAACGGCTGTATCGAGCTCCACTCGGCACCAAACGGCAGCAGACTACGCCGTGCAAATTTTCCAAGACGTATCAAAAGAGCGAGGGGCTCTGGGCATGTGTTATAGTCTTTTCCTTGATCCTTTAGAGTCGGAGACTTCTGATTCTGCTCTGGAGAGATATAACTTTCTCAAAACAAAAGGATTTCTTTCAATCCAGCCACATAAAAAGTGAGAAGAGTCCCAGAAGCCGCACACAAGAGAAGTAATGGATTGATTCCACTTTCAGCTCTTGAGGATACGGCGGGGTGACTAGCTTGTTTTTATTTCTCACAGCCCATCTGATGCCGAGGGATCATTTTTACCCCTCGCTGAAATTGCAGCTGAGCCGAAACTGAACCTCAACGGACAAATATCACGAGTACGGTTATAACAGTCGGGCTGACTTTCCATTTCAGCACAATTAGAGCTAGAGAATATTTCTGAACGAAAACCAATACCATTTCATCAGCCATTCTTTCCACGACATAATGATAATGGTTTAAGCCCCTTCCCATCAACACCTCATATCTCACAGATAATCGTAAACTCTTCGCCACCCGTCCGAAAGGCTGCCATTTGTCTTCGACGAAGGGATGCTGACATCCTCTAAATGTACCGATTTCATAAATCACCTCTAAACAGAGCAGGACACAGCTTTTGGGGTTGGTTAATAGACCCGCACGGCGCTCCTGGGAGTTAATTCACAAAGGTTGTTGTCAGCGCAAAGAATGCAATGCGAAAATAGCTATAAATACCTTTACATAACTAAGATTACTGACTACAAAAGCTCAGAGTGCTCAGTGAAGCGCATGGATCAGAGGGGGCTGAAGTGTTCTGTATGTCTTTTGTGTGTAAAGCGTATTGGAGAGTATACTTTTAAACCTCGAATCAATCCAGCCCCCTCAGTTTAAGTCCTACATGTAAAGCACTCACCTCGAGCTTGGCACTGGATATCCACACTTTCTCCACCTCTCCCATCATCTTCCTCCTGGGCTCAGTGGTGAAATAGGGTGCTTCTGCAAAAGCAAACAAGCTTATTTGAGAACACTGACATTTCCCAACTGAATACAAAAGGACGTTTTCTTGAAGAAATGGCTTTAGAATTAATCGAGTGATTCAGTCAGTGGAATTCAACGTATTTTCTTAAAAAAAGTGTATTTTCGTTGAGGGCAGATGGGCGTGGGACAAATTTATTCCCTTTTCTGTAGCAACTGAACGTTTACTGGAGCAAAAGTAATGAATTCATAAACATTGTCAAGATTGAAATTCCCAACTTATGTGCTTAATGTAGTCATGTGTCTTCGGCAGTCAGACGTGGAAGGGTCGCATTAAGACTGAGAGGGCATGTTTCATTCACTTCCCTCACCTCAACACAACGTCCTCTACTGTAATGTTTGGACTTCCTGCAGAGGCACAGATGGCCACTGAAACTGCACAATGCTGCAGTCTTACATTATAGATTTCATGCTTATAAAGCATCTGTTATGAGTCTGTAATGAGGGAAATCTGCTATTTATTATGTTCACATTATTCTGTTATCAGGTCTGTATGAATGTAGTGTTTTTTCGGTTATAGGGATTGCACAGACTAGTCAACTTTAATGCTCTGCCATGATGCTTTAAGCTTGATGTCGAATAGTCACTCGTCATGGCCTATTTATACTTTGCATGTGACGTCACACGTACTGGCTGGCGGGCAAGAACGTTGTTCTCTAGCATTAAAACCCAATAAACTAATTCAGGATCTTGCCAGGACATCGCCAGTTTTCATATGCAAAAGTTGGTGTTTCGGCATTTGGACGTGATTTGATTTGATATGATATGAGAACATGAATACATGGAGAATGAATGACACGTTACTGTTGCACTGCGTCTAATTATTACTTACTAACAGTTACTTTGCATGCATACTATCGTATAGGCTTGCACGATTCTGGGAAAAATATGAATCACGATAAGTGTAATCAGGGTTCGTACAGATTCTGTAAAATGAAATTCCAGGACTTTCAAGGACTTTAAGCACTACTTTTTTGGATTTCAAGGACTTCAATAACTCATCCCTAAATTGTCACTGCATTTGTAATTTTTAAATGTATTTAAAACAAAATAAGAATAAATAATGGAATTACAAATAGAACAATTAAATACAAAAATAAAACAAAGAAAAGCTGCAAAATAAATAAACAGTGTTTTTAGAGTAGATCGGTATACATTTGAATAAAGTAATCAAATGTGAAAAAATAGCATATTTTGCATACTGTATAAATTAAATATAGATGGATATTTTTATAAAGTTTAAAAGGGTAGACTTTTTAGTCTAGAGCAGTGAGTCATTTCTTTGTCCTTTGATTAATATGAAAACACAGCAGCAGTTTTATTAAACTCCTGCCCCTTTAAGACCGAACGCACGGACCCTATTTGAACATGGCTAACTTACATTCACTTGAGATATAACCGACTTTGTTAACTAGTAAACTTTGTTTACTATAAACGACTTTATTTTTACATAATTTTGTGTAAATTCATCCGTACAAGCGCAAGACGTGAAAGACAATTTAATTCAGTATTCTTGGATGTTTGTGTAATAATGTAGAGAACCACTCGTTATACATAAATCAGGTAACAGGTCATGTTTTACTTTACTTACATATACGATTTAGTTTTCATCCAAATAACACGTGACGTGAACGACCAGCAGCATTCAACAGAAGTCCATGCGCGCTCTCTCTCGTCAGTTAACGACGTTAATAATAAGCTAGATTACACGTTTTAATTTTCTTTGCCATTGACATCCGACTGAACTACAAACTTTCCACTGATGTCTGTTTAAAGGGATGTGCTCGACCAGTTCGCGTGTCTGTGCCGCTGCGCGTTTCTAGTGCTCGCGCATCACAGTTTCCACTAATAAGACACATTTTATTCATAGACAGCCTATTTTTTTATCCCCATTCTACTTTCTGTTATGTATGGAAGCTTGTTTCCGCCACTGAATAAAAAAATTAAATAAATAATTGTGACTTTTTATCTCACAATTCTGACTTTTTTTTCTCACAATTGCGAGTTTATATCTCGCAATTCTGACTTTGCGAATTGTCAGAATTGCGAGATAAAAAGTCCGAATTGCGTGATAAAAAGTCGCAATTGCGAGTTATAAAGTCAAAATTGCGAGATATAAAGTCAGAATTGCGTGATATAAAGTCGCAATTGCGTGTAATAAAGTCACAATTGCGTGATATAAAGTCAGAATTGCGACATATAAAGTCAGAATTGCGTGATATAAAGTCAGAATTGCGAGATATAAAGTCAGAATTGTGTGATATAAAGTCAGAATTGCGTGATATAAAGTCAGAATTGTGTGATATAAAGTCAGAATTGCGACTTATCAGGCCAATTCCAAGGGGAAAAAAAGACTAACTTTTTTCCCTCAGAATAATTTAAATCTCACAATTCTGACTTTATATTTCACAATTCTGACTTTATATCATGCATTTCTGACTTTATAACACGCAATTGCGACGTTATATCTCGCAATTCTGACTTTAAATCACGCAATTCTGACTTAATATCACGCAATTCTGACTTTATATCACGCAATTCTGACTTTATATCTCGTAATTCTGACTTTATATCTCACAATTGCGACTTTATATCACCCAATTCTGACTTTATATCACCCAATTCTGACTTTATATCTCGCAATTCTGACTTTATAACTCGCAATTCTGACTTTATATCACGCAATTCTGACTTTCCATCTTGCAATTCTGAGAAATAATGTCAGAATTGCGAGAAGTAAACTCGCAATTGTGAGAAAAAAGTCAGAATTGTGAGATAAAAAGTCGCAATTACCTTTTATATTTTTCATGCTATGGCGGAAACAAGCTTCCATAGTTATGAGTGTTTCTTTGTCTGGACACACACAAACACACACACTGTAGAAGGCTATACGCGCTTCAAAATGAAGGCCGATTTTTTTATTTTTAAATCGAAGTCATTTAAAAATTAAATCGTGAACAGGATGAATCGAGATCGCGATTTTATAACGATTTATCGTGCAGGCCTACTATCGTACACTTATTACATTACAGCCAACATACTATCGTAGACTTATTACATTACAGACTAACAGATTGCTAAGAGGATCATACACATTTCGTTGCTCTTGTCTATTGTCTGATTCTATGTGGAGTGGATAATCAGTTAACTTAGGCTACAATGTTTGACATGTTTGATAGTGTTGGCATAAGTTTTGATTTTTTATTATTTAAGCTGTCATTCATCGGCAAGCAGGGTGTACATATTCAGATGAAGACTTTGTGTATACCTGAACACATTCGCAAAAGGACCTTTGCTTTGATTATGAAGATATTATGGTTTTGGAGTGACAGGAAGGAAAATAAACTTTTCATTTCTGGGTAAATTATCCCTTTAATCAGTTATTTAGATGCTTTAATCATGGAAATCGCAGTTAGAAAGCACATTCATTGATTTATTTCCTATGAGCTATTTCATAGATCTCTTTAATAGTTTTACAAGAAATTAATCTCTTATAATGCACAGCTTAAGAGAGATATTATTAGAGATTTACGCTTGAGAGACATAACTCTGATGCATGTTTCCCGAGAAAGACTCGCAGGCCATCAAGAATCTAAAGTGGATTTTTTTTACGCAAATAAGCAGATGAATAAATGCATACTTAGAGATCTTGAATATAATTCAGACACCCAAACAGTCACTAAGCTCCTGACTTATGTGCCGCACCATACTGACAGCCCACAGTCATCAATTCTCATCCACCCAGTCTTGCCTAGTGTAATATATTCCTCCTGTTACGGATTCGTCTGTCTATACATATGTATTGGACGTCACATGGAGTTCAGAACACCTGTCAGCTGGACTCTCAAAATGGACACTGATGTGAGGCATAAATATTTAATATGCTGTTTAGCTCAATGGGTTTCCTTATGTAACTGTAAAGAGAGCAGTACTGCATGTACTCAGTATGTGTTCAATATATGTACGGTAGCTCTACATATATTTAAATATAAATATAAAAGACAGGAAAAACTGAATGCAGCCTGACACTAACATTAATCAGAGAAAATGTTAGGCAAAATCATTCAGGAACAGCTAATTAAGAAATTGAGAATCGTGTTGTATGCTGCTATCTCTCGCTAAGAGATGAAGACAAATTTGGACAGATGAATTAATCTTTGTCATGATATATAATTCATAAGTGATACAGCAGGCCTTATGGTTACACTTTAATTTCATGGTCCACTTTAGACATTTTACAAGATTACTACTTATTAGTAGCAGATTAACTCTTTATTGTGATGCTCCACAACAGACATTCTACTGACAATAACTTTGCAACTACACTCACCGGCCACTTTATTAGGTACCCCATGCTAGTAACGGGTTGGACCCCTTTTGCCTTCAGAACTGCCTCAATTCTTCGTGGCATAGATTCAACAAGGTGCTGGAAGCATTCCTCAGGGAGTTTGGTCCATATTGACATGATGGCATGGCATCACACAAAGATGCTCTATTGGATTGAGATCTGGTGACTGTGGAGGCCATTTGAGTACAGCGAACTCATTGTCATGTTCAAGAAACCAGTCTGAGATGATTCCAGCTTTATGACATGGCGCATTATCCTGCTGAAAGTAGCCATCAGAAGTTGGGTACATTGTGGTCATAAAGGGATGGACATGGTCAGCAACAATACTCAGGTAGGCTGTGGCGTTGCAATGATGCTCAATTGGTACCAAGGGGCCCAAAGAGTGCCAAGAAAATATTCCCCACACCATGACACCACCACCAGCCTGAACCGTTGATACAAGGCAGGATGGATCCATGCTTTCATGTTGTAGACGCCAAATTCTGACCCTACCATCCGAATGTCGCAGCAGAAATCGAGACTCATCAGACCAGGCAACGTTTTTCCAATCTTCTATTGTCCAATTTCGATGAGCTTGTGCAAATTGTAGCCTCAGTTTCCTGTTCTTAGCTGAAAGGAGTGGCACCCGGTGTGGTCTTCTGCTGCTGTAGCCCATCTGCCTCAAAGTTCGACGTACTGTGCGTTCAGAGATGCTCTTCTGCCCACCTTGGTTGTAACGGGTGGTTATTTGAGTCACTGTTGCCCTTCTATCAGCTCGAACCAGTCTGGCCATTCTCCTCTGACCTCTGGCATCAACAAGGCATTTCCGCCCACAGAACTGCCGCTCACTGGATGTTTTTTTCTTTTTCGGACCATTCTCTGTAAACCCTAGAGATGGTTGTGCATGAAAATCCCAGTAGATTAGCAGTTTCTGAAATACTCAGACCAGCCCTTCTGGCACCAACAATCATGCCACGTTCAAAGTCACTCAAATCACCTTTCTTCCCCATACTGATGCTCGGTTTGAACTGCAGGAGATTGTCTTGACCATGTCTACATGCCTAAATGCACTGAGTTGCCGCCATGTGATTGGCTGCTTAGAAATTAAGTGTTAACGAGCAGTTGGACAGGTGTACCTAATAAAGTGACCGGTGAGTGTACATGTCAATTCTGTCAACCTGCACCTAACACTTAACCCTAACCTAACAGTCTATTACAGCCTACTAATATTTAAATGAGTTAGTTCACATGCAGTTGACAAGTTAGGGGAGAGCGGGGCACAAAGTAACACTTTTTGACTTTGTCAATTTGTGTAAATCTACTTAGGGTTTAGAGTTTTTTTTCCCCCACATTAATTTCCCACATGTCTAGCACAATTATGTGGTTTTGTTTTATTAATACAGTGTATACTTTTTTCTTGATTTACCCTGAAAGAATGGAAGTGAAATGTGACAACATGCCCCATAGGTGGGGTAAATTGTAACATGTGAGGGGCACATTGTAACATCACCATATGACAGCTTAAAATGCTATCTGATCTGATCAAAAACATATGCAAGTCAAACCAAAATATTTTCTTAATAAAATACAATTATTAACTTTTTCATATAAAATAACGGCATTTTTTAATAATTAAAAATAAACTAATTTTTGAGTTTGACAACAAACACATCGGAAAACACAGCTATACAGCATAATTCAAAAACAAAATAATACTTAATAATTTCTGAGCATTGACTCTCAGTCTTTATTTACATGTTTCTCATGTTTTCTCAATAGAATTCCCAAAAGTATAGAATATAATATCCACATGACATGTAGTTGCAAAGTTATTTAGTTATAGTAAAAAGTCTAAAGTGGACCATAGCAATAAAGTGTTACTGTCATGGTTTAGGGTTTGTTTCTTGTTCCTGTTCTTGTCTGTCATGTGATCCCATGTTCTAGTCATGTGATCTTGCCTTGTGTTCCTTGTCTGTTGTGTCATGTTTTTATTGGTTGATTGTTTAAATGTCCACAGGTGTTCCTTGTCTTGTTTTATTAGGGCCTTTCTCAGGGCCTGTTTACACGAAAGCGCTCGTGGGTGAAAACGTAAAAATATTTTATCGGATGCGCCTTTCGTTTACACGGCGACGGCGTTTTGGGACTTAAAACGCAATAAAGTGAAACTCACCCTCCAGAGTGGAAATTTTAAAAAGCTCCACCGTCGCGTTCCCGTCTAAAGGGTAAAAACGCAAAAGTCTGCTTGACAGTGAAGGTTGTACGCAGGTGCACGGACTTGGTGTTGTTGTGTGGCTGTGCTTAACATCGCCACCTAGCTGCCTGGAGTGCATACTACATCGAATTTCACACACTTTTGTGTCACTATATGCACGCGGATTTCCCACCCATAACGCTCGTCTAAACACAGAATAAAAAGTGATAACGTAACGCCCACTTTTGCGTTTTCTCTTCAGATCGTTTCCGTGTAAACATAGCCTCAATCTGCGTTCTTGTTTGTCCTTGTGAAACGTCACTTTCCCAATACATAAGTTTGCATTTTGGCAAGAATGGTTAAAAATCCCGGATGTGTTCTTGACACGCCCATTTTACCGAGGATGCATCGGTTGGTAACTTGTGTGAACTTGACGGCAGAAATATCCCAGCATTCAATTCGGCATTCAAGGAAAGAGAGGCAGTAATTCGCTTTTCTACAATTACGTATGCTATTTCATCACTAAATTCACTTCTGAAAACATTTGATGCGAGAAATCAACTGTGTAGATTTTAAATATTGCCATTTTTACCGAAATGTATGGACAATCGAAAATGTGCTCAAACGTTTCGGAAGTAAGAATCTCAATAAGCGCCTGCGGGTGTTAAGTTAGCTAGCAAGCCAACCAGTCAAGAGACCATTGTAGCCTGGCTGTTATCGTCAACAATTCTCGTTATGTTTGGTTACTGCAGACAGGCTTCTGTGTGGGGGTATTATTGCACAATAACAGCAAGAACACTTCGTCTCAAACTGTCAGGAGTGTTCTGTGTGCTTGTCACCTTTTGAGCAACTAGCAAGAGCGTTCTCCCCAACAAGTCCGTTCTTTGCATTCTTGGTTTTGAGAAACACCCTTAGTCTCCTGAGGTGTCTCGGATTAACCACGCCCTCTTGTTATCTTGTTTAGTTTGTCTGCTTGTGTATTTATACCTCCGTTTTATTTGTGGTTTGTAGGCCATTGTAGCTTGTAGCTGTTTTCTTGTTCCGTGTCCTGAGTTCATATTCTGTTAGTTTGCCCTGGATTACCTGTTTGTTTATTAAATTAGTACTTGCATTTGGATTCTCTCCGCTTCATTCCTGTCTAATCGTTACAGTTACTGGCCTTATAATTGCAGTTAAATTACTCAATTTTTTTTCCAGTTAATCGAAATAAATTGCTTTGTGTAGTAATATACTATGTGTTCAAGACAATTATTAATTACATTTTATAAAAATTCTATATTTTAAAATGCATTATACTACTATTATTATTATTCTGTAGTTATTATATATTTTATTATAAAATAGAATAATATTTAGGTACTTATCATTAATAGTCTTGTGTTTATTACTAATAACAACAACAGCAGCAGCATTAACAATGATAATAGTATATAAATAATAGTAATACTATTAAATATTAGACCACTTTTATTGTACTATGACTACATTAGATAAAGAAATTTTACTTGTCAGATGAGGTAGAAATGGCTTCTTTAGGTACCAATCTTACTCTACACTATTAAATTAATATTGTATTCATGTAACACCCAAAGATAATTGCAGATGCAGCTACCTTTTTTCTAATGCATTGAGCTGTCCTAAAGATATGATAACTCCAACATTTATCTCCTTACATGCTGTTATTTCAACAAAAGACTACAAATTATGTGCACTTTCTGTTTTTTAAGTAAATCTGATGACTTGGAAATAGGTCTGATGGCACTTTAGTGGTGTGCATTCAGGAAGATCTTAATGTGTAGTATTAGCTGGTGATATTCTCATAGAACGCAGTGACCGATAGCTGTAATGCCTGAGGCTCTCTTAAAAGCTCTTAGCTCAGCCAATACAGTGTGTAATTTGAGGTTTTATGCGCAGTAATGTAGTGCTATACCTATCAGAGGGCTTTGCTGTTCATCACTCCCCACTGAGTGGAACCATTAAGACGGTGGATTTTCTCTGCAGACGTACAGCTGTGAAAGCATTGTGTCGGAGAGAAGAAATGGAGCTTTTATTGGACGAGGTGATTTACCTGTGATAGTGAGGAAGGCTCTGGCCTCCGCCGGCTTCACACTGCTGTCCAAAAGCGAGGCTTCGCACACATACATGCCCACATCGGCACTGGTGGGATTGATGATGGTCAAGCGTCGGCTGAAAGAGCCCACGACGCTGGCCACTTCCACGCCGTTTCTCCGCCACACCAAATTGAGTTTCTCAACCGGACTGTGGAGAACAACAGTGCACAAAAAATTTATAAAAAATGTTCAGAGCTTTGTTGTTACGAACTTGTCACCAAGGTGACATTAACTACTCATGACATGTAAGGCTTTGTCAAAATTGTAACTTACAAGTGGTAGTAGAACTAAAGTAGAACCAACCTTTTTAAAAAGAAATGATACTTATTTTCAGCAAATGCACATTTAATTGATCAAAAGTGACAGTAAAGTAATTTATAATGTTATATTTCACAATATTACTGTTTTCATGATCAAACAGATGCACCCATGCTGAGCATAAGAGACGTTTTTCAAAAACTTTACATTTATTAATAAGAAATGAATACTTATTTTCAGCAAATGCTGAATTTGATTGATCAAAAGTGGCTGTAAATTCATTTATAATGTTATATTTCACAATATTATGATCCACTTGAAATGTTGACCACTATATATACTAGGGCTGGGTAAAAAATATTGATTTCTCGATATGAATCAATTCTCATTTTTATTAACCGACATCGATTCTTAAACTTCAAGAAATCGATTAGTCATCCTGTTTTCATTTGATGAATGAATGGAACATTGTAGCACGTATCCTATCCAATAAATCATAATAATCTTTGTGCGTTGTTACTATTATTATGAAATAAAGTCTCAAATTCCGAATCAGGTCCATTTTCTTACGAAATTTAAAAAACATACAGTAAATAGCGTTTTGGCACTGTGGTGTGAGATCGCTCTGGAATCTGGATCAGCTCTTCTCTTCCGCCTTAATATCAGTTACTCCGCCTTAATAATACCAGTTACAGCGTCAAATTAACATGAATGAGCATCCGAAAGTGTGTTAAAAGATAGAGAACGTATCTGAAATCCGTATCGTCAGATGGAATCGCTCAATCAGTGCTCATCCGTGGAAAGACGTCAGTTAAACAGCTCGTGAACAATGTCATGTAACGTCACATTTACTTCAGAAAACCATGTGACCATAAACTTAGTCAGTTAGAACATTTTCAATGTTCTTCAATATTCAATGCATGTTTGAATAAATCAGGCAAGTTTTAATGACAGCCACCATAAACATATAAATGTTTATGTTTCATATAATTTTCTTATTATAAAAATACATGTGTAATTTAAGTGTTTGTATAGCTACAAATCAGGTAATTTTTATCTTCAATATCATAGGCGGCTAATGAAGCCTATCGGCTACTGACTCCCATACTTTACAGCATTAGTTAATGAATCGAGTTCGAATCGTAATCGAAATCGAACCGAATTGCAAGCTGGTGATAGAAATCGAATCGAATTGTGAAATATGTGTCAATACCCAGCCCTAATATATATACAGTATATCGTCGCTGTCCGATGAAAACTGCATATGTCCATTTTGACGATTTTGAGATTTTTTCATGGATAGAATGTCCAGGTTCATTTCCGTATACAGCATGCGTCACATTATCTAAATGACCAATGAAAAGTTACGAAATCATGTCATCTGATTTCCACGTATTTCCATTTTCTGTCAAAGCTGTCAATCACGCAGCGTATCTCCCATAGACAGTATGGTATCTCCCCGCCCTGTGGAGGCATCTCGCCGGTCTCGTGAAGTTTCTCGCTGGTCTTGTCTCTGAGACCCCTACACCTGGTATTATAATGCGATCTGTATCCAGATAGGTTATCCAGATAATAAAAAGGCATGTTAATGCAAGGTATAAATACGTCGTGATCGGATTGTAATTCGGATCTGCCTGACCATCTGGAGGTAACGTTCAGTCTGGCTCGCATTGCGTTCGGATCTTTATAGGTGTAAACGCAATCTACTCCTCCCAAAAATGCTAAAAAAATAAACGAGTGAGAGTGTGTTATATAGGCTATATGACACGTTATAGTCAGATATGATGGCGCTACTGCGACACGCATCACCACAGATGAGCAGTTGAGCGTCAAAAGTGAAAGTAAGTCACAGACACAATCATCTTCACAATCACACAATCATCTTCAAGTAAAGAAACGAAGTGATCTTACAGGGCAGGCTGTTGCCACACTCTCTTATTGATGTACGTCTTTGATTTTGAAATTAGCTGATGATAAAATGCAGCTCATATCTGTAATAAAATGCAGCTCATTTCCGACAAAATTATGGTAGGATTGTGTAAATAAAGTATCAGTCTAGCATCGCCATCCATGCCAGTGTATTGATTCATTGTCTCTTCATAGTTTGCAAGAGACATTTGCACAAACTGAGCGTATTTGATAAACTGAGCATAGCCTATTCATCTGTCAATATGAAACGCGATTTGGTCATTCAAATTAATGATCGGAAGAACACGTATCGACCACCGTTACTATACAATATGCAAGTATGTCCATTTAAACTCGATTTTGGGTCAAATATGGATTATATCATGACACTGGCAAGAATATGGTTACATTTAAAGATGTTGTGCCAAGCATGACAACGCTATGTTCAGCTGCTTTTGAAATGTATGCACTTCCTGAAAAGTAACCGTTTTGGACATACGTGAGTTTCATCGGGCAGCGATGATATGATCACTAGATGTTTCTGGAAAACACGTTCAATGCACTATAGGTGTTACTTTAGCAACTATTATAACAACGGCTTTGAAATGAAGGTTAAATGGAGAAAGACAGTCTGAATATTGATGGTTGTGAACCTGTTCGAGGTAAATGAGTGTCAAATGAACTGCGTGCTGCTGGGAACAGCGTGTGTCCATATAGTCGTACTCACCGTGCATTAGCTACACACTCCAGCGTGGCCTCACTGACCCCGGCCACTACCGTAGTGTTTCGGGGTGGAATTACAATGACTGGAGCCACAGGGTCCGCAGGGGCCTCTGAATCTAACCAGGGAGAAGGTTAAAAAGAGAGAGAAAGCTTTAGATGTACATATGATACTACAAACAAACCATTTTTAAAAACCAGCCTAAGGTGGTTTACTGGTCTTTCAGCCTGGCCAAGTCGAATGGTCCAAAAATACCCAAAATCCTCACAAACCTATCAAAAGCAGTTTGGACCTTAGCAGTTTGGCTGGGCTTGGCAGGTTTAAGCTGTTTGTTTTTGCTCTTCCAGCAAGGATCTAAAATACATTTGCGTTTAAATTAATGATCAGTATAATAATAAAAAAACAACAGAATTTTAATGGGAAACAAAGTGGGATCTTTACTAAATCAGCCAACATGTGTCGTTGTATTACCGCTCGGAAAAAGACAAAAGACAGAGTTCAGCTCTTTATGTTTTATGCTTGCCTGACACAGAATAATTTGAATAATTAATCTTTTGGCAGTGGTCCTATAACATGCTCCAAACGGTGGGATTCCTCCCCCGGCTGTTATGCGAAGTCACTCTTGCATAAAAATATGCTTTTTACATTTTTAAAACGACCCAAGCACATCTCTCGTCTAATAGTGAAAAATTAAATACTGCTTATTTAATCAGCTTCATTCTATCCAGAGGAAAATTAGAGAATGTCTAAAATATTGAAATCTTATGATAATGAGGATTTAAATAACTAAGTCGAATGCTAGAATCAAGCCTTTGATGTCGAATTTGACGAAACGCATGAAAGAGCTCAAAAACGGGAACTTGTCAGTAACTTTATGGAATACCGTAGCGAGTCCTAAAAGGGACGGGACGCTCCAATTACAGTTAGCATCTGATGTGACTTATTAAATATGCCAAGGAGCATACTGAGGTCAGGATGGAGGGAACAGAATGTAATAGTTTAATTGAAAAATTGGCCAAGCTTTAATCTGAATATTGTCAGTGACCTTTAATATTCACAAAAGAATATTAAAGGTCACTGCTAAAGATTGCATTTGGCTTTATGATTTATGTTTGTACTTTGGGCTACAATTCCAGCAAATATTACAATATTGCAAGGTTGAAGTATTTCTTGACAGAAAAGACAAACTTGTGGATAAACACCATGTGGACTGAACCAAATGTTTCAATGAGAAGGAAGCATGGAAAACATCCATAAAATGCCTTAAAGGTCCTTAGAATTCTCACAAATCACAGATTGAATGCTAATTTAAGCTAAATCTCAGACATATTGTAAACAGGAATGTGTTTTTCATAACCAAGTCTCCAACGGGCTTTCGTGTTGGTAACAGCCGATACCGAAACAGATTGCATGGGGCGCATGGGCCTCTCTCCCTCCCTCCCTCCCCTCCCTCCCTCCCTCCCTCCCTCCCTCCCTCCCTCCCTCTGTATTTGCAGATGGGGCAACTAAGCAATACACTAAGATATTATTGGAAGACTCATATTTGTTTTTGGAGCGGCAAGAGCGAAAATCCTGCAGTGTTAACATATGCGAGGCGTGAATCGTGTTTCAGGGGACCCTCTACTTCTGCTTCAATGGATAAGTTGCCTCACCTGTGGCCATGGGAAGCAATAATCATACTAAATTCATCAGGGATGCAGTAAACAGGCCAATTCCTTTTTTATTACATGATCACAAATGGACAAATAAAATTCATCCTTTACATATATGTGAATTATATTAGTTTATGAATATTAGGTTACATTCTACTCCTTTTCGGTGTATGCTTGTTATCTCTTCTGATGCTAAAATTCAAGTAATTGTGTTATGACTGTTCTTGGGATGCTGATTCTGTTCTATGAATAGCTCATGGGTTTGACTAATACTTTGTCTTATTACAGTAGCAATGATTTTGTCATACATTGGTGCATTAAAAGGATTGTTCACCCAAAACGACAATCATTTAAATGATGGCATAATTTTTACTTTTGAGTGAACTATCACATTCATTATGGATTCTTCAAACTGCTTATAATCAATTATTTCCCATGAACACTACAAGTTTGATTGTTGTCATCGACAGAGCTGGAAACACCATTTCACTGAATTAGCGGTAAACTCCCACTAGGGCTGGGCGATATGGCCAAAAAAATTATCACGATAATTTTTCTTATATCAGTCGATATCGATAATTATCACGATATATGTTAAATCTTTATTTCTTTCAAGTTTAAAGGCAGATTTTTGCTCCTAAGTGAAAGTTGTATAAAACAGAGTGTTAATTGTGTTTTAAACGACTATTTAAATTTATGTTCATTAACAAAAACAGTAACATCTGTTTTTTTTTGTTTAGTTTTTTTTATGTAACAACCACATTTTTATTTGGTAAAAAGTAATATTCTGACTGTTTGAGTTGTATTAAAATTAACCATTGTTCATCCAGTATCATGCATTTAGATCATGATAACCACAGATAAAACCAGGTATAGCTATAACTCAACACCTCACTACAGGGGCGGAGTGGGACCAAAAAATCTACCGGGAAAATTTCCGAGACCTCCGGCCTCGCGGCAGCACGATTTTAATAGCCGACAGCAAGGAACTTTGTTGTACTATGCTGGAGTAAAGTTTATAAATGGACGTTAGTTCCCATAGGAATGTCTAAAACTATGTTAGGTGGACTCTGTGCCTCTAGGGGGGTTCGGGGGCATGCTCCCCCGCAGTAAAATTTTGGACATTTTAAGGTTAAATGCATCAATCTAGTGCTCTCTGAGATATCAAAATTAAGAGCTTCAACCCATGAACTGCTCGTTGAACAAAGAAAAAGCGTTAATTTGTACCAGCACAATAAAGAGGGCTCAAACATCTTTTTAGTTATGAGAGTCTCAGTCTGCATTGCATTATCAATGGTGTTTTAGGTTTGCCAAACAATTATTATAATAATGTAATAATGATTTATAATTATTCCACGTTCTGTAAAATCCATTTAGTCTATAAATGTACTATGTAAATGAAAATGGGTATTTCAAAAGTATATTTTAACCTACATTACACTATAATATAGGAAAATGAAATACTTTTGTCCTAATTTCTTCACTTGCAAGAAATAAACCCTTGAGCTTTTATTTATAGGAGAAAACACCAGATGACCATGATCGCGTGAGCAAAGTAATCACGCAGCAAAACAGGATGCTATTCTAATGTCAGTTATTATAATGGCACAACGCCATATCATGGTTTCAATTTTAGTTCGTTGGCAAAATATAACGCTAGAGACCTTAATGTTAGGTTTTACATTTTACATCTTTGTTGAACGCGAGTATAAACAATTTTGGGAAAATGGAGAAGAAAGAGTTCGGCTAAGGCCGGATTCGAACTCGTGTTCAGCGGATCAAAAGCTGCTTACAAACATTTACGCCCTATACAACCTACGCCACTGAAACTGTTTCAGGTCGAGCGTCTTTTTGCTCTAAAGACAGACACTTAAATATATGCTCCGTTATAGAAAATGTAAAAAAAATAAAATAAATTCTTCCCCTAGCTTGGACCCCAAGTGCACATGGTGAACTTCCAATAAATACATTTTATCAGACCGGCCCTCGTGGCCTCGAAACACTACCGGCCCACCGGGAAACTCCCGACTCTCCCGATTGCCATTCCGCTACTGCCTCACTATTATGGCATAACTTTATGGTTTCTGTGGTATTTAAATGAAAAACAGTAGCCAAACAGTTAAATACATTATTAAATACTGTACTTATATTCCATTAGTCATTTAATACATTGTCTACAATAATAATATTATACAATTCAATATGTATATCCCACATTTCATGGTGCAGTTAATATTACTAGGCTATACCTTACAGTAAATCCATGGTAGGCTAAATTGATTCAGTATCAATTCAGATTCTGACTGCATCTCCTTTTTGTCAGCGGTGTTTTATCTGCCTTTAAACTGGTTTAAACTTGACATTTGTGTTCTTCACTGATCTCAAGCGCTTCTCACTGGATCTTGTGAGGGAGACGATCAGAGTGCGAGTGTGCGTGAGCTCGCGCTGCGTTCAGTGCGCTGCCGCTTGGACTTTGAGCCGAGCGGATAAATGCTCCGTGTGGCGCGCTCTGTTCAAATGAGTTTCGTTCCGCTTTTGGCGTATAAACATTATCCAACATTTATCGACCTCTTGATATCGTTTTATCGAGAAAATTCTATCGCGATAATTATCGTTATCGTTTTTATCGCCCAGCCCTAGGAGAACAGAGCTGTGCGTTAAGATGGCACTAATGGTTTTAAAGACTTGTATATGTATTTTAGATGCATAAAAACAAGATAAAAACAAATGTTCTACACTGGTGTGGGTTTGAACTTGGTTTTCTGAGATATCTTACCATGTGATCCACGGTACTTCTTGTTCACTGTCCGGCAGCAAAGACAAAAAAAAGAGGACAACCAGCCAAAACAGTGAATTTACAGTATGCTGTATACGCACAGTGTTATTCACACAAGTTGATGCCATAACATTCCCTATGTTATGCCCAGCCTAAGGCACACCTGTGCAATAATCATGCTCTCTAATCAGCATCCTGACACAGTATATCACGCCTGTGATGTGGATGGATTATCTCGACAAAGGAGAAGTGCTCACTAACACAGATTTAGACAGATTTGTGAACAATATTTGAGAGAAATAGGCCTTTTGTGTACATAGAAAAAGTCTTAGATTTTGCAGCTCATGAAAAACGGGGGCAAAAACAAAAGTGTTGCATTTATCATTTTATTCAGTGTAAAAAGGTTCACAGTGCTCAATGACAATCTATATGCATTTCTATATTTGGGCCTGTTTTTACAGCAGCATAGCAACCCTGCGACACAAATAGAGATAATGTACAAGTACATGACCTACAGTTAATTGCAGTTGAGATGTGGAGGAACATGCCAGAACAGCCTTTTCAAGTATGGAGAGAATTGGGCAGAGACAATAAATAGCAGAGAAGGGGTGAAGACGACCTTGTTTTCCTCCCCTAAATCTGTCGTTGCCTTAATTTACACAATGCCTAATGAATTCCCATGAAGCGTGAAAAGGTGATCTGATACCACACTACACACACACAAAGAAAGAAAGGATAACAGCTGGCAGAATGACAGGCAAAAAAAGACACTAAAACTATAAAATATTCAGTGATTCAGGGACTGGGGAAACTTCAAGGCACATGTAGGAGTTTCTTCAGAAGGTATTGTCACACAAACCGGGCGTCCACACAACACAGTCGAGAAAATATAACAAAATATGTGCATTTGTAGATAATGCCAAGGAGACAACCATTTCCTTTGTTTTTAAACATTAGGTTTTGCATGGATGACGGACGTTGTGAGCCGGCATAAGAAGATGGAGGCAAACAGCAGCGATCCACCAGCACGCCGAGGACAGACGTGTGATTTCTAGCAGCGCCTGTGCCTCTGTACAACTGGCACCTGGGAATAGGAGGTCGGATTGACATCAGGAACCCGAGGGTTTATGAAAGAAACCAACCGTCATATGGAAGGCTTATTCTCATGCTTGTTCCATAATTTAAACTCTATGGAGGTATTATTTTTCTTTATAAATATTACAAATAACTGAACACAACATTCGGTCTTGCCCTACAACAGATGCAGGCCCCAAAAAGAAAACATTCTCAAACAGCAAACTCTGTTGCTCTGACCTCATCCACACCTCGTGCTGACAGCTGATGTGCGACTTCTGATTTGAAGTGCTAGTTCTGTGTCAAGGTGAACTGCTGGCAGGTGTTAGCTGGTGAATAAAGACGGAGCTGCGGCTATTCCAGTGCTCGTCAATAGCACACTGTGGGGTTTGGTTCCTCGTGGGCTTGTTCTGACTATGTTGTGTTACTTGTTTTGCCAGGTGAGGAGGGGATGATGGGACCGGGTTGTCCCTGAGGCCCTGCGGCAGAAGCTGGCTCTCAGGTCCTATTTAGATAGACTCCACATAAATGGATTTGAACAGGATTGGTGTCCCAGACTGCTTTGCATGTGTGAGGGCTTGATCCATATTCATTGTTAGTTTGTTTGGCATCTCATCACGCTACTGTGGCCTTCACTCCCTCTTTCTCGCATCTGACACCTAAGGCAACATGCTAACTCATTCAATGTGGTCTGTCAAAACAGGACAAGCTCCTGAGGATTAATGGGACAGTTCAGCAAAAAAACAAAACCAAAAAAAAAAACCTAATTCTCATGTAGTTACAAACACATATAGGGCTGGATTTACCAAACAGAGTGCAAATTTTGCGTGAGCGCAATTCCAAAAAAGACCTGAAGTTCTTTGCGTGATCTAATGACAATGGCAAATTAAAGAACACAGATGCAGCCGGATCAATTTCCATAATGACTAGGGTTGGGTATCGTTTGAATTTGAACGATTTTGATTCCGATTCCTTGTTTCGATTCCGGTTCCTAACGATTCTCGATTCCGATTCTTTAAAGAGGCCGTGTAAAAAAAGTTTAGCTAACCTTGCTAACCAATGGTCTTTCTGAAGGAAATACTCCTTTCTGAAGGAAATACTCCTGTCACAAATACTCCTTTTGTCACAAATTAAGCATTTTGCCGAGATTTCGTTATTTTTAGAAAAGTGAAGCCACACTTTGGACGGCCGACGTAAGTTACTCATGTTCGACTCGCGCGGTTATGCCAACACTTCCGGTAGACGCTTCTTCGTTGGTGTTGTTCAGCAGTTTCTTCTTCCGGTCGACGGACTGTGAATATCGAAACTAGGAATCGAAATTAACTTTTGAACGATTCGGAAAAACGAAAAGTTAGTCCCGGTTCCAATCGATACTCGATTCTCGATACCCAACCCTAATAATGACCAACAATATTCGGTTTCTGGTATCCGGTTTAAGACGTGATTTTTTTGGGCGGTGCAAATACTAGTAATTTGACTAGCGCAAACCTTAGTAAATACTCTTGCGTAATTCATTTCAATACTCTTCTCCCGTAAATTTTGCTTCTGAAATGGAAACTCCAACAAATGCATAAGCAATAAGGTCAGCTGCAAAAAATAACCTTGTCTATGCCTTTTCAGCATTAATTGTTCACTGCATGTTTTTAGTAGATCCTGACAGTAGTTTTTTAATGCCAAAAGGTGCAAACTGTTAGTAAATCTGGCCCAAACTGTTTTTCTTTTCCTTTGCAAAGCAGACTCACACTCAGCTTTTCCAAATAAAGACAGTTTATTACCTCTCTCAAGCTCCAAAAAGGACAAACAGCTACACAAAAGGGATCCATATGGCTTAATTGCTATATTCCAACATCAAATTAAGTCATTATTGTTAACAAAAAATAAAATTAAAACTATACTAAAACATTTTTGTTACCTGAAATAAAACTAATAAAATCTCACATAATAATAATAATAATAAAAAAAAAATAAAAAAAAAAAAAAACCTAGGTTTTTTAATGATGCCCAAAACTAAAACAGTCCAGTATGTTTTTGGTAAAGCAGGGGGAAGGAAAACAAACATTTATTTTTTTTACTGAACAAACCATGTCTGTCTTTAAATAAAAAAGTCAATATAAGTCAGCAACAAATAATCTATATTCTATAATAATCTATAATCTATATACTATAATCTAGTCAGCAACAATAAGCTTTTATAAAATGGGGAAGAGAATTTGGATGCAAAATATTAGCAGAATATTCTAGAATAAGGTCAGAATCTTTGCACTCCAATTTAAATCCGCTATTTGACACGTACAGTATGCACATGCCGACACTCATCCATTGAAGTCAGCAACGTTAAATATAGACTTACTTGCTGTCAGGATAATTGAAAATGTGAAATGGAAATGCTTCTTTACATTTACAGGTAAGTATATCTGTAACTGTAAGATCATTGTTGTGAGTTGAGGAAAAAGGATTTCAAACGCATTAAAAAGCATGTCTCTTGTTTAAGACTTAAGATAAGACTTATCCGGCAGCAGCTCACTCTGTGTCTTTCATTATTTATCAGATGTGTTTGAAACATTAAAGTATATCGATATAAACGATATTGTCCCCTCAAGGGGACAAACTTGTGGGAGTTTGAAATTATGTTCTGCTTACAGTAATTTCCACATGTGCAGTGGTTAAAACAACACTGTAATCATTCGGTAAACATGCGTACCGAACCAAAAGTTCTGAATATTCGGTAAGGGAGCGTGGGCGTACATATATAGTCAGGATCAAGCAGGTTGTGTTTCTGCTCTTTTTCTCTCGCTGCCAGAAGACGGTCTCCTGCAAATTTGAGGAAAGTATTAATAATATTTCATGAAGATACTGGACAAAGAGTGTTTTGACACCATGCAAGTAAATTTTTTCATTATAGTTTTTTTTTTGGTTTCTGAGTACGTCACCAAATCTACCTTTATATTGCCTTAATCACTTTCTTGTTGGCTAAATCATAGCACCGTTTTGAAACATGTCAGCATGACAGCCTAGTAAGATAAGAAAGCAGGCCTAGTAAAACATGACAACCCTAGTAAGATAAGAAAGCAGGAGTTTAGTAGTTTGTCATGGTTGTAAAACAAAACAATGGCTATCTGAAATATCTTTGCCAAGCGCAAACCAGTACAGAAGTAATCTATAAATTATGGGGGAATATTTCATTTTGGAAGGTCATAGAAAAAAATTATTGCTGGCGAAGGTAGGGTCAAGTCTTTTTTGACTAAAGATCTCAAATTTCCTTGGATGGCCCCTTAAATAAAAAACAAACAGTCCCTAAACTGAAACAAACCGAAGATAAACTAGAATAACAGAAGAATGGAGTAATTTAAAGATTCTAAACTTTATAATGATTTGTTCAATGATTTGCTCATTTGGGAATGTACAAAGTAATATAACTTTTTTGGGTTAACTATCCCTTTAAAGAGCTGTTTCTCATTGTAGATGGCACAAAAAAACACTTTAAGCTGTCTTTGATAACAGCACAATTTAAACACAAGCCTCTGAGCTAGTCACACCTGCAAAGAGCCATGCAATCCTGAGTTAGATGCTATTAATGTGACGGATTTACCAAATGTCTGTTCTGCCAAACCACGGATCTGCCTGTTAGGATGGTAAAGGTTGCACAAGATGAGAGTGAATGTGCAGAACTGGAATATAATATCCAAGCTCCCACTCACCATGGTTTACACTGTTCCTTAAATCTAAGAGCTGGTGTGGAGGTATAGGTTATTTAAAAGTACTTTGTTTCCAACTGAAATTGTGATCAGGTAGCACAAGGCAGGTGTGGTATGTGGCATAATTAGCCTGAGCGAAACCATGCTTTCTTTGAGTCTATCTTTTCAGATATACACCTTTATTGTTCCGCCAACTAGGAGGCAGAATTTCAAAGTAATGGACCTGAAAGTTTGCCCTGAGAAACACCGGTGTGACTACGAATCAAATCCGCCTCTAAGTCTAACATGGCATTTAAAGTTAGTCTGGCAAAGAGCTCATTCAAGCCCATTTCCAATCCGTCAAAATCAAAGCACCAATCAGAAATGTTGGGGCGGGCTTTACACGGTGACGACAGCGCTGGTATTTTGAAGCAGATTATGTAGCCTACACTACAATGGATGTCGCCGTCGAACATCAATCGTTCGAATCAGCTATCGAATCGGTTTTAAGCGATTTGAACGTTTCTATTTGTTAAAAACCGAGCAAAGAACAACACTCGGAGATGTTTCTCCGCAGCTCTACATACGTCATCTTCATCGCTCTGACTGGTTTTAGGTCTATCTGCGACGTCCATTGGTGACGCTCCTCTGGAAATAATTTGTCTATGACGCTTTGCCAGACCATAATTCAGTTACAACTGAGAATGGTCTGGTTTTAACCAGGCTAATAATCATCTCTAATATTACCTGATTTATTATAGGAGTTGCTGTTTTGTCCGTTGCTGTTGCTCTCTGATTTCTATATCAATTCTGGTCCAGTGTGGAAATTTAGTTCATAGCAAAAATATGATGTTATTCAAGCGTTTAGTCCATCTTCAATGTTGATAACTTTGCAATAAAGAGGAGAGAAAGTTTATTTCTCTGGGGTCAAATGAAACACTTTTCTCTTATAAAAGCACACCCTGTTCACTAAGCTATCAAAGGAGCTGTCAATCAACAGGTTCCCCCAGGGCATTCAATATGAATTGGACAAAGGTGCAAATGTTCAATATGCCCCAGGACTAGAGTGACCTACACAGAAGACTTTCATTAAATAAATTATAGGGATATTTTCTTTGTTCCTCTCTTTCTTTTTAATGGATCTCTAAAGCCAAGCAGACCCCACTCAACTCGCATTTGAGATTCTAGTGTGACAGACGAAGTGTAAAAAGCTAGATGCATTGTTAAGGCTTTTGTCGCCCACGTATGGTACTGCATTAGCTCCGGCCAGAAAACAATAGGTGGAGTGCGGAGAACTCTTTAAAAATGGAGACCATCAAATAGCTTTCCTTCGGTCAGAGCCACAGGGTTTCTGCCATCTCTGATAGCACTCGAGCTGCTTAGCATTCTCTCCCCGCAAGCTCATCTCATCGATTGACACTTGCATTTCTTTGTAATGCAGACGGCTGAACAATAAATACAGCCATACATGATCCAGGCTGTTTAAAGTCAGTCCCAAATATCCCCATCAAAGCAATTGGTCCCAGCCCATGTGACCCACAGTTCAGACAGGTGAGTGATTTCCCACTTCCAGTGAAAGAGTGGTGAACAAAAATAAGGACGGTAAATCCTGGAAAGCTCTGGAGTTGACACAAGGTGACCTTTTTAGTGCTCCATGTCAATCAAGATGAAAGACAACAAGAAATCTAGTGCTAAACTTTAAAGAAGCTTGGTATTTCACCTGGAAGAAGGGCATGACCGGGTGTCACGAGAGAGAGACAGAGCGAGCAAAGAGCGAGCGGAGACACATTACACTTTGGAGGACCAAGGAGGTTCATGATGATAGACGGATGGACAGATAGACAGGCGCACTGAGTGACCCTTCATGTATAAACCAGCGTGTATTCTATGTTGGTCCAGAGCTGGTCTAAACTAGGGGTGGGTATGGTTTATCAACGAACAATAATTGATCAATAAGAATTCCCATTAATCAGTCGATCCCATTAATTTTGTTATCGATTAAACTAATGCAGGTTGCGTTGCATAGTGCAAGCCTTGAAGCAATTAAATGAATTTCACTGTGTGGTAGCAATTAAACATTTTACCACCCCGATGGCAATATTTGACTCTGATTTCAAAAGAAGAATCATGAAGAGGTCACGGCGAAGTGTGGCGTGGGACCATTTTGATTTAAAAACCGATTTATTTAACGAAACACTCCGATGCCCTGTATAAGTACAACACGGCGACGACTCAAATGATGTTCCACCTAATCCTTAATGTCGGTGGTGGTGCATCCTCATCTCTGTCTCAATTTAGCATCAAGTCGGCATTAGCACATAGGAGCTGCAATGCACAACGAGCAGAGAAAATGTCCCAAGGTTTCTGCAAGATCATTGAGATGGATATGCTGCCCTTAAGTATTGTTGAGGGCAAAGGTTTTCAAGAACTGATGAATAAATTTATTGGAACCAGCATATCACATTCCGTCACGACGTACCATCACCAGACTGGTAGAAACTTACTACAAAGAAAGGAAGCAGCACCTGTTAAAAGAATTGAGCACAGCTGAGAGAGTTGCTCCAACTACAGACTGCTGGACCACTTTAACAGCTGAGAGCTACATCACCATCACCTGCCACTACATTAGTGATGACTGTCAAATTAATTCAGCGGTCCTGCTCACAGAAAGCCTGCCAGGCCGGCATACAGCTGACCACCTTGCTGAGAAAATGAATGGAGCTGTACAACAGTGGGGACTTGAAGAACGAGTTATTGCATGCGTTCATGACAACACAGCCAATATTGTTGCTGCCAACAGTCCCACCAGAGTGCTCTGGATTTCCATTGCCTGCTTTGCACATACCCTCCAGTTGGCCATAAATGATGGATTTGCACTGTATGGGGTAATACCAGCGGCTAGTAAACTCATTAGCCACTCTAATCACAGCATCGGCTTAGCCACACGAATCACAACTCACCGGCGTATCCAGTAATGTAAAACGCGGTGAAACTCCGTGTGTGAGATGTTTGATCGGCTGTTGGGCAGCGTTGGGCTGTTGTTGCTGTGTTGTCGGACTGAACTGTGACCAAAATTCACGATGCCAGGATCCTAGAGTTGAAGGATGAGTACTGGCAGCTGATGGAGGGCACACAGCCTGTGCTGTCAGCACTTAAATGTGCCTCCACGGTTATGTCTGCAGAGAAAGAGGTCTCCATCTCGAACACTTATTCTGTCATTTTTGGCCTCATCAATAACCACCTTATGTGCATTGAAGGAGAGGGGCCTCGACTCATCGAATTCAAGATGAAAGTGTCTTATCAAGCGAATGAATGTAAGTTAAACTTTTTATCTTAGTAAATGGATAATTTATTAAAAAAAAAATCTTTTTAAAGAGGTCAAATTGGTGATGAGTTTGTCATTTGTTCCAATGATCGCATCAATGCTGGAATCTCGTCACAAGCACCTGGGCTTTCTTACACCACCACAAAAACTGGCTACTAATGCAAAACTGCTTGAACTGGGAAAGGCTGTGGAGACTGTTAGGGTGTCTATTACACAGGCTGGGGGAGACGAGCAAACACTAGAGTCTCAGCCTCCCAGTCCTCTGGCACAACTCCTTGGGGAGCACAATAGCACTCAATGCGATGTTGGCACCGAAGCAGAACTTTCTGAGGGAGATTTCCTCACCCCTGGACTGCATCCCAACAGACTGGTGGAATGTGAATGGAATAAGGTTCCCCAGGCTGTCCAATACCTGTGCATCCCGGCAACGTCAGTCTCCTCAGAGCGGGTTTTTCGGCGGCTGGACTGACGGTCACCAGATTGCGGTCGCGTCTGACCCCAGATCATGTGAACATGCTAATATTTCTCAACAAAAATCAGTAGACTGGTGCAGAAGTTGTATGTACTAGTTATTTTTTATGAGGCTTTGTTAAGTAGCCTCATAATAGGAGGATCTTTGTTGACATCATTGTACGCATTGCGCGAGTCGTTGGGTGGCAAGAAAACAATAGAATGACCGGCTGTAAAGACGCGACAAGCACTTTCAAGAGAGTTAGCAGGCAAAATCCACATTATATAAGCACTTTAATATCTGACGACCGGAGGAGGTTTGGAGAGAAGCTCGAAATTTGTATAGGTGACAAAATTGAAGTTATTCAATTCAAAGCCCATATGTGATTTGGGATGTCAAAAAACGTCGGTCCGACTCGCCCATGTCTTGGCCACTATAATCTACTGGGGAGACATTAATTCTTATTTAGGACCCTTCACTCATGAAATATTAAATGCTTTCAAAAGCCTGGAGGGCTATGATTATTTTGTTTCTAGAAAAGTTGGGCCGATCTTTTCTACCAAACAGAAAGCAGTGATAATGCTAAAAGCAACATGACATCATGATTTTTGCTTAAACATACATGCCACTTTCAAATCAAGTGGCGTGTTATCTTTATGCATTTTGAGCTGTGCGTGTATGTCTCTGCCGTTAAATGAAGCGAAACGGAAGCAAAAATGTAGATCTACATCTGGGGAGCGATATTTTTTCCTAGGATGGTAGGGGAAGACTCATAAATGCTATTAACCACTGTGACGGGTAGGTTTAGGTGCGGGGTTGGGGTTCGGGGTGGGTCAGTATTTTTATATATACCAGTAATGTAACGTTAAGTCAATGGCGTTCATGGAAACACGATTATGCGTGTTGGAAATACGGAATTGGCGTGTTATACATGCGCCATTTCATGAGATCAGACTGTTAAAGCAAGAGGTTAGACGTGGCCAAGCAAAGTCACAGTGTGATTCGACAATTTCGCATCTCCCATGGGTGATTGCAGGAACGGAGAAATAATCACTGCTCACTGCAAAGCCGGGTAAGTCTTCATTGATCAATGTTCTTATTTATTTAAAATGAAATGAAAACTTTTTATGAAGCCCCCAACAAGCCATACAATCGACCACACAGCAATAGTGAACCATCCTCTTCTCTAAATCCTCCTCCAAAACGTGCAAAACAATCAAATTACCTAGCGGTGTTTCTTGCCACACGATTCCCATGATGCAACGTGACAAACGTAAACAATGAACGTCACAAAAGATCCTCCTATATTGTTAGGTAGGCTGACGTTAATCTCTCTCACCCTCTTTCTCAGCCTCGTATAGTTATGAGTTACATTTTGACTTGGTTATAGATTATCATAATTCTTTTTTTATTATTTACTATTTTTGGAACAAACGAGGGTCTCTGTTTATGCCGACTCGCAAGGGGCAGGTTCCGCTGCTTTAAAGCTATGCACGCATATATATGTTTTAGTCTAACCGAACGTACCTGTTTAACTGTCACGAGTTGATTATCTTATAATAAAGATCTTACTGAGGAAACCACAGTCTTTTTGTATTTCATTGCATGTTTAAGTTTATAAAAGGCTGAACAAAGAAATAATTTTAATATAACGACAGTCGATTGTTAAAGGGATACTCCACTTTTTTGGAAATAGGTTCATTTTACAACTCCCTCAGAGTTAAATCGGTCAAGTTTTACCGTTTTGGAATCCATTAATCCAATTTTCTGATATTTCAGAAGAATATCAGGTAACCAAGATAGTTTCTGGTCTCATTGACTTCCATAGTAGGAAAAAAATATACAGTATACTATGGAATTCAATGAGAACCAGAAACTGTCTAGTTACTATTCTTCTAAAAATCAGAAAATCAGCTGAATGGATTCGAAAACGAGTGATACTAAACGTTTAACTCTGGGGGAGTTGTAAAATGAGCCTATTTCCAAAAAAAAGTGGAGTATCCTTTAATTCTACCAATAATCGACTAAGAGAATTGAATCAAATGCCCATCGCTAGTCTAATCTATAAAATTTTTAGGCCCTCATCAAACTAAATTGGTGTACGCAGTAGCTGCTCTACTACTTCTGTTTCCAATGCTGGAGAAATAAGATTTTTAGGCCCTCGTCAAATTTTGAAAAGCCATCAATGGAGAAAGATGCTTTTTTCTTGCAGAGTGTGTAGAGAGGCATCTACCAGCCGAGGCTCTCGAAGACATGCTAACCAGCTAAACCATTACCCCTTGGGCATTTCACCAGACAGAAGGGTCTGAGCGAGCAGCTCGGGCCAATGCAGCAGGCAGAGCGAGAAAACACCAGTGATACGCTGCAGGACAATAGTTTCTGGCGTGTCTTCAGCAGTAATTCCACTTCATTACAGCACTAGATTTGAGAGGCGAGTGAACTCGCCAGGTGTAAATAAACATCTAATTAGATAGTAAAATAATTCCCAGTCACTGAGCACGTTAATAAAAGCAGGTGAGGACACTTTTTTCCAATTAATGATTTAATTATGCTGTTGCAGTGGGAACGAATGACACCGCATGGGTCAGGACTACTAGTTTAAAGCCCTGCAGAAATAAAGAGTATCTCCTCTCTGATCAAAGGCTAGTTCAAGTAAAAGTGCCGTTTTGTTTTCTTTCTTCAGACTTTTGCTAAATAAATGTTTTGAATTGGTAGCGGACCCCATCAAAATTATTATTTGCTTGTCCATTTGTCCAGAGAGAGGTCTTATATTTCAAAATGTACAAGAATGTGTGTGAAATAATGAGGACACCAACCGCTTTTGCACAAATTAATTAGTGTACAGCGATGCGTATGAACAACAGAGTGCAAGATTTAGGTTACAAAAACAGCCTGAACCGTTTCAAATAAATGTTTGTCCAGTAATCATCCAGAGAACAGACTTCTCCTTCAATGATTCAGATGGGCCGACAGCGTGCACAGCTGCAGCTCAAAAGCATTTTCCCCATTCTTTTCCCTCATCTCATTAATATCTAATTTCTCTTATGCCCAGACAGGGTATTCAAACATCTGTGGCTCAAGTAAGTATAAATAAAATCACACATCTTTCAAGGTGCAAAAGCAGAAAACAGCCACTCTATTACACATACAATGAAGTCCAACTGCTTTTTTTGCACTAAAAAAAGGCATCAGAATTATTAAGAGATTTTCAATACCCTCCCAATATAATTCACATCATGATACAGACATCACAATTCAATATGATGCCTCACAATATTACAATTGATTTGCACTGAATGTGTGTTAAGGGAGAGATTAAAAAAGAGAATAATTTTTTTATGAAAAATATTCAGATTTATAACTGTATAAAATATAATCACTGGCTTCCGATGATCCAGACACAATTACGAAGGAGGGGCGTGAGCTTAGGTGAGAGTAGACACCTATCACGCTTCAAAACAAATAGGGCTAGGCAACAAACTCAAGCTTCTCAAGCTTTGTTTTCTCTAGAGACATCATGGCTTGCTATCCAGTGAAGCATGGAAGTTGCTCAATATCTTGATTAATATATACATATATGACAGGGTAGACAAGCAGTTGTAGATTTAAATGGGTTATGTAACATGACTTCAATAATCATGGATATGGAAAACTTTGTCATTAAAAAATGAGCCAGAGATTACAGTCTTCTATTAACCTAAAAAGATTACTGATATAGATGCTAATACAGCTTTAGAACAATAGCAAAACAGAGCAACATGTAGCATTGGCTACGTGATAATAACTGTAAAGGCATACATAAACAAACTAACTAATCTCTTCAGGTGCTTCTCCATCCGGATCTTCAGGTTCTCGGGTCAAACTGGAAAGCTTGAAAGACTGTGTGTCTACGAGCCATTGCAATACATCCACTGTAAACGTTCAGCGCATGCTACCATGGCTGCAAGGTGGTCAAGGCCAAACCCCCAAGCATCTACAAATGCCCACCTCTTCTTCTTCGATCTTTGGGTTTTAACGGCATATGGCATCCATTACAGTTGCATTACTGCCACCTTCAGGCTTTATTTTATGCCCGCCTCTCTCCTCCTCATTAGCCTTTAAAGCTACAGACACAGAAATGGCGTCCTAAGGAAAGCCCATTGAGGGACTGGCTCGTAGTAGCTGTAATTCTGCACCAAGGCTGAATTTCAGAAAGAGACTTCAGATACAGTTTTAGGGGACCACTAGGCCTATATATGTCATAGGACCTTTAAGTTATAAATATAGATTTTTTTCTTAGAAAAATGCATGGCTTAGCTTCAGAAGGCCTTAACCCCATGTAGCTGTATGGATTAATTTTATGATGATTGGATGTGCTTTTGGCTTTTAAAATCTAAGGCAACCATTCACTCCCATTAAAAGCTTGGAGGAGACAGGATGTTCTATAATATAACTTAATAATTTTGTGTGACTGAATAAAGAAAGTCATATCAAAGGCCCTTTAAAACAAGTCATTTCACTCGGCGGCCATCTTTAAAACGCCTCTCGGCTAGCTCCAAACTCTTTGAATGGGGAAACATCAAATTGCTCTGTGGCGTCGTATCCTGAGACCTGAACCGATCCACTTGTGCCTGGCCATAGAACCCCAAATGTGCTCCACCACCTGGGTGTGGAGCCAACATTCCCTGGTCCTCAACTCCTGCCTGAGACAGGATGTTTGCGCCTACATTCTGATGCTCCAGAAAATAATAATAATAATATATATATTTTATTTGTTGGCGCCTTCAGGACACCCAAAGACACCTTACACAACAAAATTAAACATAACATTAATATCATTAGTAATATCAAAATAATAAATACAATTAAAATGTTAAGAACCATAAGATGATGAAATTAAGATGAAATGATGAAATTTATGTAGGATAAGCTAATGTAAAAAGTTTGATATTGAATTGATGAAGAGAGTCTAGTTGACGAATGTGAGGTTGTGAAGAATTCCAAAGACGTGGTTCAGAGCGGCTGTAGGCTCTAGCCCCCATGGTGCTCAGTCTGAATGTTGGAAGAGTTAAAAAAGCAGCCGTGGAGGAGCGAAGTGATTGTAAGGAAGAAGCAGATCTGAGAGGTATGAGGGGCAAGATCATGGAGAGCTTGGAAGGTAAGCAGAAGAACTTTGTAGTTGAGTCAGGAACAGTGTGATGAAGTGAGTTTCACTGCTCACTTCAGGGGAAAGGGCGGGAGAAAACGGTAACTGGGGTCCATGAGGATGGGAAAAAAAGATGCCTTACTTGCAGAGCACTCTTGTGCAAGGTGTATTTTTTTTACAGTGCCAATAAGAAAAACAGTCCACAGTGAATTATATATACAGGTGAACACAAAAACTAGAAAGTACAAAAAATAAATAAATAAAGACGAAAAAAACAACTTCAAAACGTATCCACCTTATACACAGGTTTGCTCTTAGGTACCGCAGTTGCACTCTCGCTCCGGCTTGGTTGACAAGTCCTGATTGTGAGTCTGGCCTTCCTTTTTATAGAGAAAAGAAACCAAGAAACCAGCCTATTGACAAGTAAATATATATTTAAGTTCTTACCCGTTACATTATACACACAAAAACGTTCATGAAATCAACATTAACCCACTGGGGTCTTTATGAATGAACTTATAATTTATGAATGAACACTGTCAGCCCCAATTTACTAGAGTTGACCGTGCATTCTCCACTCCCAAACAAACAACACATGAATCGAGTGTGTTCCCACTTGTAATGAAGCGAGGGCAGGGATAAACACACGATCACAAAGCTGTGTAGCTCGCCACACTCCTTTCTAATAACTAATATATATTCTTAATAACAAACAACAATAAATAGACAGACAAATTCACATAGAGCGCTTGCTGAAGGCACAGAAGCTGTCGCGGCTCTAAACTGGATGTGCTTATCCTTTCCTGGTTGTGAGCTAGGGATGGGAATTGATAAGATTTTATCGATATCAATGCCGCTAACGATTCTGCTTATCGATCCGAATTCTTTAACGATTCTCTTTATCGATTCTTGATAGCACTGTGTGGGGAAAAAGTAGTCAAATGCTTTTTCAGGGGAAAACAAGTGGTTTTATTTGTTTTAAACCTTACACTTGACTAAGCAAACTGTACTTTTTATGTTATTTATGTAATAAATGGAACCTTATTCAAAAGTTTTACGATTAGTCTATGCAACGATTATAAGTCCCATGAGTTCAGTGTTGGAAGATCTAACCATTCATTAAAACGAATTCGGTTCAAATGAGTCATAAGTTCGCAATTGAACGTGTCATGCAGTGGACGTGTGCGGCGTTGTGTGATTATCCTGGTGCTAGGGACATCCCACAAGATATGTGTCATCAAAGAAAACATTTCATTCCTGGATCGTTTTTCCGTTTATTTGAAGTGTGGTTTATGTCAGCTGAATGTGCGGAACGCTTTTCAGAGAAGATACGGCAAGTAGGCCTATTTTAGCACAATTCACGACCAGCGGTAATTCTGGAAAAACAAATCTCCGAATGCTCCACATGAAACTTCAGTCTCGTGACCTTACCATCGTGTCGATTATTTTGATTAATATGTGCGAGGGAGAAGAGAGAGAGCAAGACAGCGCTTAGTTTTGAGACGGTGAAGCCTGAGAGAGGGCGCACGACCGGGGCACTCTCTCTCTCCCTGCTTCGTTCAGTTCAACATGCGCACTGTCACAAGCGTCAGCGGTTCATCACTACAGAGAGAGAACAGTTTTACTCACTGATCAAATAAGGCTTTGGCGGTACAAAAAATTCGCTTGGGACAGCTGTGAAAAATACAGACAGGGACAGTTGTGAGTTCAGCAGTCTGTAGCCTACCATACTGATGGTTGAGTCAGAACAGGAGCATCGATAAGAGAAGTGGATTAGTGTAGAAGGCAGTACAATATCGATGGATCGTAAAACTTTAGAACTCAAATGCTAGAGATGGAACCAAGTTCTCGATTCCCATCCCTAGTCGATAGGCGATAGCCCGCCCGTGACACGCTCACTCTCGTTTTGGACTAGTTGAGATAAGTGCTTCAGACGTAATACACAGGGCGTTCCTAAAGTGTCATCGATGCATGGTAATAGGAAAAACTAATGGATGGATGGATATATAACTGTATCAGCAGTCAACTTTCCTACCATTTGGTTGATAGAAAAGTTGCTCCTGTAATATAAATCACTTAAGACAAAGATCTAGACAAATAACAGCGGATTTTCATAAGTTATTATTTAGTTATTTCAACTAAAACATATTCTGAACTGAAACAACTTCATCCCAACTATATTGGTTTCGCAAAAGCAGGTTTTGAAATCATTATTTTACAGTGTCTTACCCTTGTGCTTCCAGACATGTCAAATGAAGGCTCACTGAGAACAACCAAGGCATCATTAAATAGGAGAACCACCGCACTACAAACACCGGAGTGAATACAAGACTGGTACAACGTCTTGATTCTGAATCCACACTGCTGGAAGGGAAGAGCTCGGGATCTGTTGGAGATGCCAACTGTCTGATCAGAGTGCTGCAGGCAATCACACAGGCTTAAGTGTTACACTCCCTCAACACCAATCTCCAGTGTCAGGAGGTTCATCCCGTACTCACCTCACCAGGGAGATCATTCCGGAGTTCCATCTCCCAGCAAAATTACATGGCCGGCGCCTGAGTCAGGTTGGAAATTAAGTTGAACAAGTACTGTGCAGGGGGATGGGGGAATAATACAATATGGATCCTCCCTGGCTCCTGACCTCTGGCTTTTCGCCTATGTAAAATGTCTGGAGAAATTCAAAAGTTGTCTAAAAATCCAAAGTAGACTACCAACTTAAAGGAGTAGTTCACTTTTAAAAGAAACTTTTGATAGACAATTTACTCACCAACATGTCATCCAAGATGTCCATGTCTATCTTTCTTCAGTCAAAAAGAAATTAAGGTTTTTGATGAAAACATTCCAGGATTTTTCTCCATATAATGAACTTCATTGGGAACCAAACGGTTCAAGGTCCAAAAGACAGTTAGCTATATATATATATATATATATATATATATATATATATATATATATATATGTAACACACCACCGTTCCTTCTATAATACACTATTTGTGAGAGCAGGAGAGACACAGATGCAGTCCAGACTCCTGGGCTACTGCTGCGAGGGGGAATTTCTCCTCAGCCGAGTAGTGAAAATCAGGATTTAAGCACACTTGCTGTCTGAGAGGTTAATGATCCAGCAGTCAAAGGGCTCCTCCCTTGAGACAGAGTGGGAGATTAGCACTTTGCAGCCGGGCTCAGAAAGAGTGTGGTCTGAGGTTTAGTGACGATGAAGGCTACCCGTTACATTCACAGCCCTCTTGTGCATAGACACACACAATGGTGGGACATCGGCAGACTTCCTGTCTAACTGCTGACTGCACAGCTGTCATCCCTGAGGGTGTTGTCAGAGGCAAAACGCACAATGGTGTCTCCTTCCGGTCATACAGTGCCTGAGAAAGGGTAAATATAGGGCAAAAAGAAAGCCTATCGTTTTCGTCACATTTTTGCACAGGAAAATGAAAGTCAGGGAAAATTAGTTTCTCTTTGCTCTCTCTTCAAAGAGATCCCCAGCTCCCTCCAGGTAAATTAAAAACAGAAGGACTGCTGTTTTTTTTTTTTTTTTTTTTTACTTTTGAAACTATTTAAATGTAAAATGGAGTTTAAAAGCCAGATAGAGCTCCCCTGCAGAGGATACTGTTAAAAGTGGGAAAAAAATATTGCATTCCATATTTTGGACTTTAGCATGTATCACTCTAAAAAAAAAGGTTCTTCAGGGGTTCTTTGCGGTGGTCATGGTGCTATATAGCACCACTAAGCCCAGTTTGGTTCTTCAGCGGTTCTTCAGTGGTTCTCTGGGGTGGTTAACATGCATCTATGGCACCTCTTATGGTTCTACATAGCACCATATGAAAAGGTAAGTGCTATATGGCACTTAAAGTGGTTCCCCTATGATTACAAGCCAATGAACCACTTTTAGTGCTGTTTAGTACCATTTTTTTAGAGTGACAATGGTAAAACCATGGTATACTTTGAAGTACACCAGAGTAGGGGAGAGCGAGGTACAACCTAATGCATTTTGGTTTTGGCTAAATTAATTAAAAAATAATTAGGTTAGATATTTTTTTTTACACAAGCAACATACACATCTCTGCTACAAATGACCACTTCAAGTTTTTTTCTAGGACCTACCATTTTCGTACAGTTCGCACTGAAAGTGACAGAAGTGCAAATATTACAACTTATGTAACATTTACATGGGGGTACTTATGGGGCGTTAATTGTAACAGACAGAGGGGTTAGTTGTAACACTTGTGTGTAACACACATAATTCAGTACTATTTTATTTGTATAGTTTGATATTGTTTGTGCATCTGTATAGACAGATATCCATACATGCATCCCTCATCCAATCATCCTTCTATTATGGATCAATATCATGGATAGAGACATAGAAAAGAGGCATAGTTTTGCAATAAATAATAATAAACAAAATTAGCCTATAAATATTGTAATTGCAATTAAATTAGATTTGTTTGTGGCAGCTGCATGTTAAATTATTATTATTAATAATAATAATAACAGTAATAATAATACAAATGAGCTTAAAATAAAAATTAAAAGGGTTTATTGCATTAAAAACAGGCCATATTTTTAATAAATAAATAAGTTATCATTCATAGTACACTAAATTTTAAACATTTTAAATTCCAACATTGTTTGTGAAAGTCTAACAAAGTTAAATGTATACTCAAACCTGAAAAGTTGTGTGGCTCCGTTTTCATTTGATTATCATTGTACACTTGGTGGCTTAGTTGTAACACTCTGTTACAATGAACCCTGCTGTGTATTACATATTTTAAGCCTAGCTAACAGTCGCTAGGAATTGCTGACATGTTTCAAAACGGTGCTATGTTTGAGCCAACAAGACAGTGATTAAGGCAATATAAAGTTAGATTTGGAAACGTATACACCCAACTCAGAAACCAAAAAAAAAACCTATGATGAAAAAAATTACTTTCATGGTGTCAAAACACTCTTTGTCCAGTATCTTCATGATGAAATATAATCAAAACTTTCCGCAATTCGCGAGAGACCGTCTTCTGGCAGCAAGAGAAAATAGCGGAAAGACAACCTGCTTGATCCTGACAAACTATGTAAACGGTCCGTGTTACATTTAACCCGCGCGTTAGGTTGTGACCCGCCTCCCCTACTATGTCAATATCATTTTGCATGCAGTGATAAGGAGCAAACAATCTACTTTTTTGATATGTAATAACAAAACATAACATCACCAGGGTTTATATAACAAAGCACAAAGTTTTACTGCTGAGGATCCTGTATGGTTACACTTTATTTCAATAGTCCACTTTTGACATTCTAATAACTTTAGGCAATTTGCAACTGCATGTCTACAACCAGTAAATTACAGTATAGCAGTAGTAGCCTGTTAGGTTAGGGTTAAGTGAGGGTCTGGGTAAAGTGGAACAAGTTGGCACACTTGAAAGTTACTTATAGTCAGTTGAATGTCTGTTGTGGAGCATCAAAATAAAGAGTTAGCAGATATTAAGCAGATGACTGGTAGTTTGAAAAGTAGTAGCAAAATTACTTGTAGTAACTAACCGTAATGCTTTTAATATGTCGTAGAAATCTGAATTGAATGTTGTAATCTTCAAAATTGCTTGTTTGGCGCACAAAATTGTATGTCATACAGAATCGTTGCCACTGAAACGCATTTCCAGTGGGGCTCGACAGCCTTAGTCAAACGGGTCGGCACGTATGGTTGGGTTGCGGAGAGTTTGGTTTGTGGAGAGTTTGTGAGATTGTGGTTTTTTAACATCTACTCTTGTGTAATGGAAATCATTATGAACATCAGCACTGCTAATTATTTCCCATCTGCCTTTCTGCTGTTATCCCGGGACAAGCCCAAGAAAAATGGTGAGCCCGAGAAAAATTGTCCCGAGAAAAATGGCGTTCGTCAGGTTCAGTTTTGTATCCAGCCTCTCACTTAGACTTCAGATGCCCCAACCCCTGTGAAGAGACGACTCAGCGCCGACGATATGTTATGCCCTTAATATTACATGTTTAACTAAATGTATTTTTCCATGTACTTTTCTGAAATGCACTTTCTGTAAAACTGCTTTGAAACAATATGTATGTTGGCCAGAGGAGAACTGGCCCCAACATGAGCCTGGGTTCTCCCAAGTTTTTTTTTCTCCATCCAATCACCTGATGGAGTTTTTGGTTCCTTGCCACTGTTGCCTTGCTTTTGGCTTGCTTAGTTGGGGACATTTAATGTTCAACAACATTATTGATCTGTGTTGTATTACTTTCATGTTATCACTGTGAAGCTGCTTTGATACAATATGTATTGTAAAAAGCGCTATATAAATAAATGTGACTTGACTTGACAAAAAACATTTAAGGCAAAAACATTTGTTCTTGTGTGTCAAACAAGCATTTTAGAGATTCCATTACAATACTTGATGTGCTTCATGTACAGTTTGTGTGTTGTGTAATCATGTCTCTTCAGAAGACTTGGATTAAACAGCTGGATTAATATGGAGTTCTTTTATGTTTCTCTTTATGAACTTTTAAAAGAATCAAAGATTTGTTGTAATGAACTTTCAATGGAAGAACAGAAATCTCTCGGATTTCATGGAAGTCTTATGTGTTTGGAATAAGGTTGAGTACTGAAACCTGGTGCCAATATGTAACGAAACGAATCAGAACGCATATTTCAGTGCCTCGTTTCGAGGTGTCGAAATGGCAGCAAGGGGCTGTCTAACTCTAAATGAGTCATTAAACCATTCATATAACTAAAACATTCAATGCAATGAAACAAGGTGTTGAAATTATTTTAACTTTGAGGGCCATTTTACAAGGTTCGGTGCAGCAATGCGTCACATGGGCAACGCTGAAACTGATGCTTCACTTCATAGAGATCAATGGCATTGATTCAATGCATTGACCAGCATTGACACCATTCATGGGAAATACCCTTAAACGTTAAAAGGATAATACGACAAAGATTTCACTTTCCTTGGACATGGCAAACGTATCTTTTTCCCCCATAAAATAAATGACTTGAAGTGAAGGACAGACACAGGAAATCGCTAAGTCGATCACTCTCACATTCACTCTCTGTTTAGGCTTGTTAAGTGCAAATACACAGAGCATGATAAACACTAACATGGTATTTTTATCATTATTAACTTATTTAACATAAAAAAATAAAAAAATGCTGTTGCTTGCATTCCTCTACTAATGCCTGTTAGTAGTACTGTAACTGTTATTAAGCGTTAAATGATTGTAGTTGGGTTGAGTGGCTTATGTTTTATTATGAATTTATTATGTAAATTTGTTGTGTTTTGTATTTAATTTTAACTTTTACTACATTGTTCAATTTAACTGTCTGGGGTTCGGCATCATGCCAGTGTGACAAGCTCACATTTTTCCTTAGTGCAAAAGAGACTCAAATTACTCTGTTGATTTTGATCTTACATAATATGTGTTGTACATAATTAGATCCTGTTAAGTGTCTTTTTTGTGGGTTTTTTTAGTGTTCTGCTTTTTGTAAAATAAAGAAAAATAAACATGATGCAAGTTTTGCCTTCTCTTTGTTAGTGAAGCTCATTCTGAAATGTGTCCGAAGAATTAGGGGTAACTAAGTAAATACTTGTCACACAGACACGAGAGATTTTTTTTATGAAATTCTCTTCTTTTACATGCTATATATATATGTAAGCAATAAGGTACGAGAGGCTGTGCTGTATCGTGCAATAAGTAACAGCTGAAGGGCGTTGTTAGGCACGACGCAAGCGGAGTGCCTGCAACCCCTTCAGCTGTTACTTATTGCACGATACAGCACTTGCCTCGAGTATCTTATTGCTTTTATAAAACGGTTGCCACACAATATTAAAGTAAAAAACAATATAAGTGCAACTTTCTTGAAGTAAAATCACTAAAAGCCTACCTTCCGCTGGAAAAAATAGTCCATGAGTGTGAACAGCAACAACGTTCCAATGTGTAAAATGCATGAAACCTCAAATAAAAACAACACAGAACCGCAGTGTTGCGCAGCGATCAATAGAACCGTTGGGTGAAGCGGTCGTAGCCGTGTTTTATCGTGAATAAAGCACAGCTCTTGACCAATCAGAATCAAGGATTCAAACTAACCGTTTTATATATATATATATATATATATATATATATATATATATATATATATATATATAGTCCGACATCATAGGCAACACCATCCATTATTTAAGTCTTGTGGACACATATTTAGTATGTATCTTGTGGACTTATTCAGTGTGGGAATTATGACCGCGGCCACGCGGCCATTGCCGCCGTTGCCTTACACTTTGGCCGTCATGCCCCGTGAAAAAAAAATCATCCTACGGCCACAGTGGCCTGTGTGCCCTGGCCCTGTCCAAGTTACATATATAAAGCGCCAGTGCGGCATAGAGGGGTTGCTTTGAATTACAGCGAGCCACCCAAGAAGTCTCTGAACTTCAAATAGTTCGTGGATTTGCGCAGGTGCAGTGTCATAATCATATCGATGATCTCACGCCTCAAAACAGCAGTGCAAGAAGCACGTAAGTTAACATCAGCACCAACAGAAGAACGACACTCAAGTAAATATTAGCATAGCAAACGAGCTAGCCGGTTTGATATGATACGTTATGATTTGACTCAACACTTAGAATTACCGGTATATTAAACTTGTTAACCGTTGCCAGTGCGTCGGCGCACGTTACTAAGTTACTAGATTTAATGTTTTTACCTTGACAAACTATACATCATTAAAATTATATAAGACTCGCGTTTCAGTATTTGACCACTATTATATTCTGAGAAATTTATATTGACAGTTATGTCTTAATGCGTCAGACGTTCCCATTCATAAAAAAAACTCCTGTGCTGTCGTCATGACAGCGATTCACAAAACAACGTCCCTCACGGCTTTTAGCTCAAAAGTGTGCAGATTTTACGAAATATTGATCTCAGTTTACATCAGATTTATATTGACAGGAATAATATTTTATTGAATTTATAGCCAAATGCGTCGATGTAATCATTATGAGCACTGTACTGATGTGCGGACGCTCTACTGAACATTATAGTCCATCTTTGAACACATGAAGAAGAGCGTTCGACAATGCAGGAAATCCCCGACCACAAACAAAGCTAACAGATCGCTGTAACATGCACATTATGTCGTTTTAAAGACAATAAACATTTTTGCAATTATATTTGACTTACCTGTATTCTTCGAGCCATGTCAGGCATTTTCATAATAGATTATATGTATAATGTTATGATAATCGATAGACTTTATCATCGTTTCATTATACATAAAATATTATATTTTCTGTCTGATTTTTTTTTACCTTCTAGAATGTAAGGGCACTCTCTCTCATTAAAAAATATGTTTTTTATTTTTATTAAAAAAGTCATAATTCATGTCTTATTCCAAATTAGGATGTTATGGTATTAATCTGAATGGTAAAACCATCAAATTGTACTCAATGGCCTTTGTGCCCTGTCATATGGCCTTGGTGCCCCTAAAAAAAGAAAAGGTGGAGGCCAAATGGCCTTGCCCCTAAAAATACATAATTCCCACCCTGGCCTTATTACAAAAACTTTAATTTTTATTTTTTTCAATAACCATGCATAAACAACACTCTCTCAAAAATACAAACATGTACATACATGTTGCTCATATATTATGGTAGCCCTGTTTGTGCTAAAGAGTGTAATTTCACCTGTGTCATTAATATGTTTCTAAGCAACTGAAATAAGCACAAATGTCAAACAAGATGTCATAACATCTCAAATACCCCAAAAAACACATTAGAACCCAGAGGGTTAAAGGATTGTTTTCAATAAAAAAGCCGTTATTTAATGTCATCTCCCATCATTTTGTGGCTCTTTTTTATGTATCGGTTCAGGCACTGGTATTGAAAGTATTGATTTAGCAAAAAAAAAGAAAAGGAAAAGAAAAGAAATAAACTGAATCAGCCCAACCGTAGATTTTCATGACATGAGGGTGAGTAAATGGTGACAGAATTAACATTTTTGGATTTTTGGATGAATTTACATTAGCTTTCCCAGCATTGTATATACACGGGTTTCCTGTATACAAACAATCCCGGATGTTCTGTTCTGTAAAAGAACATAGTTCTTAGAACTCATAGAACATAATTAACGTAGATTTTGCATTGTTTGCAATTTCCTTTTGACTCAGTAATAAACTGCAATTTCAGAGTTGGATCTGTTTGTTTGTGTTTCACATTAATCTAACATTATGTATTTGTAAATGATGTAAAACGTCCAACTGTTTACGAATCGAAATCCGGACATACTGTGATGCATGTATGAATTATCATGTTAGACTAGTTAGTAATGTAATAGACTCTATAGAGCCCGAATTTGATTTTATATAAGTTAACCTTGTTAGTTTACGACCTGCAACATATCATAACTGCACACATATAACGACACTTTACTGTAAATCACAGATTTGACGATGGATTATGCGGGAAGCCTACCTCCGACCGTGGCGATTAGCCTATATTAAAAAACTTACTCTCAGCAATGATGAGATCTTGCCCATGATCTTGCCGGATCCCTACGCAATATCTGACGATCTTTGGATTGTGGATGACAAGAAGTGGCCAGCAATTATGGCCTGATATATCTAATTCAAACACCAAGTGTGTATACAATAGAGAAATGATTAATAGTTAGAGCGTACAAATGGATACAACTTTATGGATACAACTACGTGCTATGTGGTCATGTGCAGCTCGTCAAATACTGATGCTGCACTGGATTTTTGCGTGTTGAGGTCATAATGTGCTCAAAGGCAAGGCATTAAAGCCAATCATTATGATGCCTGGGTGTATGCCCATACAGGCATTTTCACTAGCGACAACACCATCACTATGCTACTAGCCAAAAACCCTATACTCCGGTACAAGGACTGCGGGTCTTTTACCCCCTGGTTGCATGCGCAAGCAGTGATGACGTAGCCGAGAAACCCATGTATAGGAGTATGGACATCAAACAGTACCATGGGGTTTTCATATATCAAAGTGAAATCTCCTCTAAATGACTCAAGACTGGTTTTAATTATCTCTGCATAATTCCCCCATAACCTTCTTTTCATATAAGAATGAGTTTTCCTCAAACATAAATCATTCTTGGCATGAAGACCATGACAGGGTTGTTGTAATCCTCCCAAACGCCCTCTACGTCTTTTAAATGACCAAAAGCGAACCCCCTTATTCTCATGCTGAAGCTAATTGTGCTTTAATTGCACTAATGGCGCTGTGTAGCCTCGTCCTGGGCTAATATTACAACAGCCTAAATGCTCCAAGCTCAACAAATGTGTGAAAAATTACCCACCTCAATTAGCATATTTGAGCTGTAACAAAATGCCAGTCCAACCGGCAGTCATTCCAGAAACTCAGAGTCATCAGTGGCTCTAGATACCCTCTGCATACATTTTTATGATTCCTTTGGCCTTGGGTTGAAATGCAATGGCAAATGCCAAAAGCATTTTGGTAAGTGCTCCTTTATAGTCACAGCATTAACATCCATTGTTCAGACAGCATCACAAAATGGCTTTCGGCAATTTGCTTCAGAGGTAAGTCATATAGATAGACAGAATGAAGAATGATAAGCATCATCTTAAGAATACACAATGGAAAACATAAAAGAGAGGTGCAGAGTAATTCTCTGACTGCCCATTATGCCTCTGTTTGCCAAGGAGTTTTGGCCACACCGGCCAATCAATAAGAGTGTGTGAAGTTTTGCACTATGACTCAAGATGAGAGCGCTTTTTACACAAGAAAACAAACAACAATAAAGGGTCATGCCACCCAAAATGACAATTCTTTCATAATTCTCTCCCCATCATATCCTTCCAAGCCTGTATGACTTACTTTCTTTTGTGAAACACAAGAAGAGCTGTTTAGCAGAATGTCCAAGTGCTGTTTTCCATGCAATGAAAGTACACAGTGATCAGGCGCTTTGTACCAAGCTCCAAAAATGACAAAAAACAGGAAGTTGCATAAGAGTAAGATCATAAGAGTTGTATTTTTTTATAAGCATAAATTCTCGCCTTGCTCTGTTCTGTGATGAGCCTTCGTGACTCTCCTGTTCGAACTCGTTCATCAAAGAGAACAAATCTTTTTTTTCAGATTCATGACTCGAAGGGTCCTAGATAAGACCCTTATTCATCGTCTGGTGTCGTTTAAAGCCCTCTGAAACTGCACTGAAACTCTCATTTGGACCTTGAACCATTTGGTTCCCAATGAAGTCCATTACATGGAAAAAATTATGGAATGTTTTCATCAAAAACCTTAATTTCTTTTCGACTGAAGGAAGAAAGACATGGACATCTTGGATGACATGGGGGTGAGTAAATTATCAGCAAAAGTTTTTTTAAAAGTGAACTACTTCTTTAAGGCAGTCAAAACTCATGGATATTTGATACAAACACATACATATACAATACATATATACAATGATATATATATATATATATATATATATATATATATATATATATATACAGCATATATATATATAAACAAACCCGTTGAACAATTTAATGAAATCTGTTCAAATATGTGTGTGTATATATATATATATATATATATAATCAAACTTACATTTCACTTTTTCCTCACAACATTTATCAAACAGCTTTGGATGACTCAACATATAGTGCTGAAGTCATACTGTTATGGTACTATTCTTTTTTTACATTCTTGAAGCTTGATAGTTTAATAGTTTTTCTACTCATCTCATTTTGTGTTTCAAGAGGAAATAATCTCAATCAGGTTTCAAACTACATAAAGGTGAGTAAATGATGACAGAATTGTTATTTTCACAGAATTCTAAACTGTTCCTTTAAAACGTTGGCCAATCCTCTAGGATTTTATATTACAACCACAACACAAATAATCTGTCCACAATGAAATGAGATTGTGTTCATTGTATTCTCTTCCATATATCGCCAAGGCAGACTTTTTGCAAATATTGGCATAAAGAGGTTAGACGGCACTAAAAAAGTTATTAACGGGGAACCGCATTACTGCTTTATTTTTTGAGAATGAAAAGTTTATCATTGCTTCCAGGCGCATCTTTCAGACACAGAAAAAGCTATCTGAATGCCGCCTGAACAACACACACACACACGCACACACATAATATATATATTCCTCCCTGTTCCATTGTGATGTTAGAATGATGCTCTTTGCATATGCAAACACTCCACTTCAATGCATCTGCCATCTGTTTGCAATCCATGAAATAGAATGCTACTGTGGATATACAAAAATGATTGCAGTGACACTTTGAGGCTCTGCACTGCAACAATGAAAGCCGGGAGAGGGCCCTGATCGCAGTGTGATTTGTACAAAAAGAGGTGGCTGTTTATTTTTACATCACAATCGCTCCATGCTGGAGTTTCATAAAGGAGATATCTCAGCTGCATCGGCCCGCCATGAACACGCTCATTTACCTGCAGTGTTTGTTGGGGTGCAGGAAACAAAAACACGCAGACTTTCCTGTAAACAGACTGAACCACTGTACTTCCATGACCTACTTCCAGTGATACTTTGGCAAATTTGACTGACAAGCTGACAAGAGAGTGACTTGACTAACTCACGCTGACCATGCTACTATGAATACTAGCGGAAACACATGCTGTCACGCTGATACCCGAGGACAGACCTGCTAGCTGAAATGGTGGAAGTGTCTCATATTTAGAAGTGATGTCTCCTTTGCTTATTTTCCCAAAATACACCTTACATTTCCAATGCTGGCAGGGGGAAAGAAACTGCTCAGTCTCTAAATTTTCGGGCAAAGCTTGTCATCCTTGTCAAGAATATGCAGCTGTTAATATAAACATGTTTACTCTCATTCCTATTTGTATGCAGGAAGATAATTTTATTAGTATTGTTATTATTTTTCTGCTTGCCAGTGACACATACGGTGTGTTGTGTTGGACTGTATTCAAATGCACGCACTCAATAGCATGCTCGCTCTGCTGTGCATATCCGCTTGTGAGTTTAAAGTTCTATTTAAAACACAATTATATTAAAGCGATGCATGTCTATGACTACGTCTTGCTGTTAAACAGAACCTTAGTCTGTTTCCTGGGGCCGAAAACTAGGAGACACAAATATGGGGTTGCTAATGATGGTGCAATTACAAAACAATGGAATGGTTTTCCAACTGGTAATTACTGCAACCACATGGTTGGTAAGCTATTAATTATAACTGCAAAACTACAAAAGTTACTTATTCAAGAAATTTTAAAAAGACAGAGAATAAAAATAATTTTATGCAAATGAAAAGATTGCTATGGCTCTAATGGGAAAATGGGAAATTACAAATTGCAAATATTATGATAAATTCATTACCGAGTATATACAAAAAGTGTTAAGCTAAGATTTTTGTTTAATAGGAGACAGGAATGGGTGCTGTATGTTGTCTTATCCAAGTATATTACATTTAGGATGTGTGATCTTAAAAATCACTCCCTATTACCAATATGGGTTTTATTTCGACTATTTTAAAGTGTTTTAACCTATGTAGTTCACTTTTTTATACTTTTTTAGATAATGTACAACCAATGCATACTCATTAACACTCCTGCCCTTAAGGCCCACCAATACAGAGAGTATTTTAAAATAGTTATTAAAATAAAGCAAGCTAAACTTCTTTTGGTGAACTATCCCTTTAAATCCAGCATCATCATTAAAAGCACTCTAATGTCCATCTCATAAAGATACATCTGGCTTGCCGAAAATGCTATTAGCAAAAAGGCTATGTTTAGGATGCTGATAATGTTGTCCTCTCTCCAAATCTGAGTCAATTCATTTTTTTGGTAGCACATTAAGTCCAGACGATGCTGTAATCGAAGAGGAAATTGAGGCTGGGCCCTGTGGGGCATTTCTAATGCATTCTTCTCTACTTTTTATTTTTCATCCCCCATTACTTCAGGCAAACTATCAAAAATAACAATGACATTGGGCAAATCTTGTCAAGAACACAAAGATGGGGCCAGCGTTTGACAGATAAGACTATTGTGATTTGCCTCCCATAATCGAGTGTTATCATCTTAAAAGGTTAAGTGCCGGCAAACCTATAAACATCTACTATCTGAAAATCTGACAGGCATCTTATTATTTCTCCGTCAAGAGTTGTTGCGAGCACAAAACCCCGGTGCGTCTTTCACACGCTAATGAGGAGAAACGGCAGATATTTTCCAGCAGCCGGTCCATCAGAGCGCCTCAAAGCGCCCGCTGTCGCCTCCTATCAATCTCGCCTCAAATTACAGGTGACAAGTTATCACATCGAAGATATTAGAAACTAAACACAATCTCCCAGGGGACCTATTTGTTTAAGATATAGCCAATTAAACAAGGTGCTGAGTGTCAGGGATGAAACCCGCACTGGAGCGACAGAGCTAATTTGAAATTCCTCAAGGAAATCAGACGGTGAAAGTGGGGTGGGAGGTGTGCGGAGAGGATATTCTGTTGGGATGAAGGCGATAATAACAATAAGCACAAAAAAAGAGAGATAACGTGGGGAAGGAGGTTCGGCTTTAATCATACTTAGTCTCTTGGGTCAGCTTACGGCACCGGAAAGCAGCTTTTGTTTGAATGTAATCTGCCAGCACGAAGGGTATGATAAAAATTTATGGAGGTGTTCATTAAATCTTAACGACGTCGTTCTCAGAACATTCTGCATTCAAACCTGCGTCCTCCCCCGATGGTCCTGCTGTTCCTGCCAAACTTTGAGTCGTGTCGATATCCGACGATTCTTCAGTTAGTGTTCACCCAAGGCCTCGGCTCTCTTGCAGGATAGGAACTGTGCAGGAACCTGACTTGCAAATGATAGCTGCAGGTCGAAGTGTTTATCACATAGCTCTGACTGAGCTTGGCATAAATGTGTCCCTGCAGCAATGGTGGCAGCTCATTTCAAAACATTGTTGAAATGTTATTATATTCTGCTGGCCTGAAGGGAACACTTTTTTTTACAGAGCTGCTTTTTTCAGGCTCACAGGTGACCCATTATTTTACATCAGGGGCAGCTTAAAAGAAAAGAAAAGAAAAGAAAAGAAAAGAAAGAAAGAAAGAAAGAAAGAAAGAACGAAAGAAAGAAAGAAAGAAAATAAACTCTTGCAATCCAATCAAATAACGAATTATGGATTGTACTTCTAGTTCATTCATCACTCTGTAAATGGAAGGTCAAGTTGAGTGCACTGCATTGTGGGATGGAGTATCTAGTACACAGTATAAAATAGTACATTCTGTTCTACCAAGCAGAGGTGAGACCAAGTCAATGTTTTGCAAGTCACAAGTAAGCCTCGAGTCTTTGCATTCAAGTCCCAAGTCAAGTCCTGAGTCAAGACAGACAAGTCCAAATCAAGTCCTGAGTCAAGACAGACAAGTCCAAGTCAAGTCCCTGAGTCAAGACAGACAAGTCCAAAGTCAAGTCCCGAGTCAAGACAGACAAGTCCAAATCAAGTCCTGAGTCAAGACAGACAAGTCCAAGTCAAGTCCCCGAGTCAAGACAGACAAGTCCAAGTCAAGTCCCGAGTCAAGACAGACAAGTCCAAGTCAAGTCCCGAGTCAAGACAGACAAGTCCAAGTCAAATCCTTGGGTCAAGACAGATAAGTCCAAGTCAAGTCCCGAGTCAAGACAGACAAGTCCAAGTCAAGTCCCGAGTCAAGACAGACAAGTCCAAGTCCTGAGTCAAGACAGACAAGTCCAAGTCAAGTCCCGAGTCAAGACAGACAAGTCCAAGTCAAGTCCTGAGTCAAGACAGACAAGTCCAAGTCAAGTCCTGAGTCAAGACAGACAAGTCCAAGTCAAGTCCCGAGTCAAGACAGACAAGTCCAAGTCAAGTCCCGAGTCAAGACAGACAAGTCCAAGTCAAGTCCCGAGTCAAGACAGACAAGTCCGAAGTCAAGTACCGAGTCAAGACAGACAAGTCCAAGTCAAGTCCCGAGTCAAGACAGACAAGTCCAAGTCAAGTCCCGAGTCAAGACAGACAAGTCCAAGTCAAGTCCCGAGTCAAGACAGACAAGTCCAAGTCAAGTACCGAGTCAAGACAGACAAGTCCAAGTCAAGTCCCGAGTCAAGACAGACAAGTCCAAGTCAAGTCCCGAGTCAAGACAGACAAGTCCAAGTCAAGTCCTGAGTCAAGACAGACAAGTCCAAGTCAAGTTCCGAGTCGAGACAGACAAGTCTAAGTCAAGTCCCGAGTCAAGACAGACAAGTCCAAGTCAAGTTCTGAGTCAAGACAGACAAGTCCAAGTCAAGTTATAAAGTCCTCGAGTTTAAGCTTCAAGTCTTAAACAAGAAATTGGTGCTTTTTGCACAAATTACTGTCTCAGTGTTAATTACTATAATAACTCAAATGTATACTAATTTATATCAGGAAGGCTTTTAAAATATGATATCATATAATAATATATAATATTATCATATTTATTCAAACTTAGTGGATGTTGATTGGTTGGTTGTCTGATTGGTTGAATGTGAAGAGTGGCAATGCAGATTAAAATAAACATAAAAGTAACTGTTCACTGGGAAAATTAATTGTGATTTGCTACACATTAAGTTTCAAATATTGAGTCCCCGGTTAAGTAATTTTGTTATTTAATTAATTATTATACAATTAATTGTACTAGAACATTCCTTTTTCCATGGCGACGTATCAAGCGTCACGTCACACGTGACACTTTTTGGGGCTACGTGCCTGTCATTTACAAAACGTGACGTAAATCCATCCATTTTTCCCGAAAGACATGAAAGTGAGTGGCTAGTGACCAGAGAGAAGACTTTATAGTTACCTCTAGGCTAAAATGTTTGTTGTAGGGGAAAATAACATTCTCTAAAATTACATTTGAAAGGTTTATAATTTCCGCTTACTTAGGCATAAGTGTTTTTTTTCTCAAATTATAAATGGTTCGCTAGTACTGTGTATTTAAATGCCTGAAAAAGAAAAAAGAAAACATTATTTGGTTGAAAACTGTCTGAATGTGCAATAATATATGACAAATGACACGCGCTGCTGAACGCACTCTATCACGCGCTCTCTGGCTCAGTGCCAAATGTGCGAAAGCAGTGCTAATCAGTGCTGTGATCATGTGTCAATGATACAGTGCTATACTACAGTCAGTGATTATTACAACTCTGATCTGTTCTTTTAGAAGGAAGGTCAAGTCCTTCCAAGTCACAGGGCTTACGTGTGAGTCAAGTCGCAAGTCATTGTTGTCAAAGTCTAAGTCGAAGTCGCAAGTCATCAAATTTGGGACTCAAGTCCAAGTTAAGTCGAGTCCACTCGAGCATAAGTTGGTAATAATATAATAAGTTGTGTATTTGATGCACAAACAAAAATTGATTGGCATGTTATGCACAATTTGCATACTGGGGTTGTGTGTCATTTAGAATTGAATCAAATACTACTTTAAAAATTTATTCAATTCTGAAATGGACGGACGTACGGACAGACAGACAGATAGATACTAGTTACATCCTAGTTCTACAATTTCAATCTTCTATTTCTCTAATCTACTTTAAACAACATTTGATTTGATGATGCAAAGGACAGCTAAAGTACAGCTTTGATTATGCTTGTGCACAAACAGTCATTTTGAGAATGAAACCGCGATTGATTTTCCCACCTTGGCTATTTCTTATTTTCACAAATCCAAAATGATGAAAGGCAGCTAGGCTTAGAACACAGTAAGACGTCCTTGAAAGGCATTTTCAGGTACCCATGGCATGGGATATCTGAACAGACACTACACCCAGATTCCCTGTGTCCACTAGGAATTTAATATCAGCTCGCATAACAGAGCAGCACTGCTCCAGTCAGAAGGCAAAGCATCTTCACTCTCAAAATGAAATCTGCAGGAAGAGGAGAAACAAATATATAAACCGTCCATAGCTTTCTGTGTTGATCCTCAGACTGTATGAGCTCGCCTGCAGTTCACTGCCTACATAAACAGCTGCCTTCAACAGCAGCATCCAAAACATCAACCCTCATAAGTGACTGATGTGAAATGGTCTACGTAGGCAGAAACTAATGCAGAGTGATGTGCATCACACAGAGCTCCGCTAGTGAAGAGGAGTTTGATGTTGGTATCAATTTAATTAGCATAAACACATTATAGGTAAAACGATAATGTTCTGTAGCAATTATAGCAATTTCTTACTCGGTATTCCTGTCTAGTTTTCCAGAATATATACAAATATCTTACATTTTCAGATAATTTAGTTTCGTAGCCCTCAATCAGGTCATGGGGTCTCATATGACCCCAATTGACTTTTATTTAATAAAAAAAGGTTCCCTTCATCTCAGTGGAACAAGATTTTGTGACTTATCATACATTATCTATCTATACACACACACAAAAACTGGGCTTGATTCGGTTGTTCAGAAGGTATGTAAAAAAATGTTTACACTTCTGGTCTTCGGGGTCAACCCCACATTGAAATGAATGGGAAATGTGAAAAAAAAAAAACTAAATTTAATTTCTTAATGTGTCAAAAAAAAAAAAATCCGGCATAAATCTGGATTTTTTTTACACAGAAATGAAGGCCTCGTACTAGAGCATAAATGCAATGTATCATAAAAAATAACATTTCATATGCTAATGCTAAAGCTAATGGTGTAGTTGAGGAATTGTGTGGTATATGGATACAAAGGTACTTTCTATCTCCAAAAACACAGCATTAATAAATAGTTGAAGAAGTAAACAAAAAATTATATATTATTTGTATGATTAAAAATGTATATTTTTTTGTACAATTACTCAATCAATTGTTGAGGTCATATAGACCGCGAAGCCCAAAAGTGTAAACAGGAAACGAAGACCATTTGAAGGTTAAGCAAGTTTGGAAAACAACACAGTGTTTATGTTTATATTGTTTATGTGATTATGCCTCAAAATGTGATCAAATAAGGGCAACATAATGTTGCAGCCTATTTTTTTTATGAATACGAGTTTGCCAAGTTCTATGAAAGCAAGCCTGGAAAGCCACCTGTAGAAATGTATATCTCAATGACGAGACTCAATTTCATTTAACCACGCTGAAACACCACACATCTCTAAAGAAGTGCCAGCTCTGTTTTAAAATGGTAGATTATTATTTCAGCCAGAAGAAATGAAACAGAACCAAGCACACGGTTGCCTCCAAATGAGATCATTAGTAACAGCAAATAATGACTGAGCCGGTTAGTCGAAGCCTATTTCCTTTCGAATAAATCAAGCTGCTGTGAGAGTTAAAATGCTGCCTTTGCCAGGGAGAACGAACAGGCAGACCACATGCAGATAAATCATCTGTTACAGAGGAACCACGTCCCCACGTTTATAAGACAATATGGTCCAATAAATTCAGCCACTGCTAAAGGGCAGGTGTAAGAATCGTTAAGCCCGTCACGATTTGATTCGTTTTAGAAAGTCAAAATGCAATTCCAAAATCATTCTCAGTGCGTCTGTGAAAAGATTCAGCATATTAGCCATAATGACATATTTGCTCTGGCACAATGAGCAAAAAATAGTTTAACAAATAAACTAAATGATTGATAATTAATTTAGAATTTGTATAAATCTTTGTGGATGATGATCCAGAATCTTTTGAGAAGAATCTAAATGCAACAGTAAAGGGCTGTTTACACAACACAGTTTTCAAATAAAAACGTAAAAAATTGTATGCGTTTCCGCAGTTGATTTACACGACAACGCCTTTTGGGTGCCAGAAGACGCAAACCTTTAAAAACGAGTTTCAGGGTGTGAGTTTTTGAAACGGTCTCTCGTGTAAACAACAAAAATGCGAATCTCTGAAGACGAAGACGTCATGCATGCATATGACGTGTTCAGTCTATAGAGTTTCATCGCCATCTAAATGGCCTGGCAGCAGAGTACAGTGTTAATAGTCATTTTCACGGATCCGTGTGAATGGGGATCATTTTGACAACGGAGTCATCTGTAGGCTACATGAAAAATTCAAAGGAAAAACATCTCCGTTTTAAGCATATTGTTGTGGTAAAAACATAACCTCAATAATTCTTTTATCTCTCAGCTCTCCACACATGCCACCGGCGACCTTCACATCGGCTGATTGAAATTACACCCCTCTCTTGATACTTCCACACTCTTGAGTTTTATCAATCAATCAGCCTTGATCACACATGCTCCGAGGTGGCTTTTTCAACCAGGCTGACCTTTCTAAAGCCAGGTGTGAGGGATAATGAAAGTGCGACACCATCGAGCCTGAGGGAGACACCACCAAATGGAAACCATGTCACATCTGACTAAAGCTTTTCACTGTGGTGCAAAATAATTAATTTATGATTGGATGGCTGATCACAATCGTAACTCTTCTGCAACTGCTGTCAGTTTCTTGTGCCATACAATGAGGTAGAAAAATACCACTGAATAGAATATGAACAACAAAGCAAAGAATGAACTCTCAAACTAGCCGCCATCTTATGTTGGTTGCTAATGTGTTGCTACGTGGCTGTTTGGGGTGTTTGCTTACTGGCTTAAAGGCCCGTTCACACCATGGACGACAGATATAATGATAACGACACAGATATTGTTGGAATCACTTTCAGATTTTTTCCTGCTGGTGAACAATAAAAACCAGCCCGCTTCTCATTCCCGAGGCGTCATATACTGACGCTTTTGCTAATGTGTATACCTCCAACGCACATGGCACCCTTTAGTGTCAATATGAGACGCAGATATATATGGGCCAGAAGGCGCCTCCTAGTGGTCTAACCCTAACCCTACCCCAGACCTAAACCTACCCATACTCTGTGCGGGTCTATATCGACACTGAAAGGGTGCCATGTGCGTTGGATGTATACACATTGGCAAAAGCGTCAGCACATGATGCCTTGCCTTGGGATGAGAATGCATTGTAAAAACAGTGACCGTCAGTTCAGAATCCATCCAACTTTAACAACTTTCAACAAGTAAAGTGGCAGACAACAAAACTGCAGGATAAGTTAATTACCATTCTAGCTTTCGTTTCGTTCTTTGGTTGCTGTGAACCAAGTGGCCTTAAAGGGATAGTTCCCTCGAAAAATTTAAATTCTGTCATCATTTACTCACCCTCAAGTTGGAAGTCAATGGCTACCATCAACCAAGGGTTTGGCTGGCAACATTCTTTAAAATATATTTTGTGTTCAACATAAGAATGAAACTCATACAGGTTTGGTTTGGAACAACTTGAGGGTGAGTAAATAATGAGAGAGTTTTAATTTTTGGGTCAACTATACATAGTTCCCACAGGCGAATTAATGTCACGTGACCTCCCCGGAGACGCCATCTTTGAGGGCAAAACCGCTGTGTTTACCATAGGTGTTTACAAAGTTTTATCAGAGAATGTCGTTTTACAAACAAATATTCTTTTCTGTTTATATTGTTATGCAAATCATGAAAAGACAAAGTGAAATAGATTATAAAGAGACTATTACAACAAGACAGGGAGGTACAATGCGAAAATTTCATTCATAAATGCAGGAACGAAGGAAGCATTGAGCAATGATTATGCAGCTTTGCCTCAGATACAGTATTTGCGTGCAATTTAATTCATGTAATGCGGAACTACATTGTATGCGGGTTCTTTAGGGACATAATCTGAGATTGCAAATGCTGGGATATGAGATCAAACAGTGGAAACAATGTTTTGTATGTTTTTAATACCTCATCATTTTGTTCATACAGGACATTATTCAAACTGCAATGTGTTAACTTATATTTGTTTACACTCGCAATAAAACACAACATTGTGCTTTTGTCAAACAAATTCTTGCGTGTTTTGAGCGAGTTTCTTTCCTGTTTATCCTCGCCAACCATAATCTCCGTCGTTGTTCGGACAAAAGCTTAATCTTCTCACATCCATGGAGTCTAATGACGGGTATAGTGTAAAATCCCATTTAACTGAACCTCTGGCATGATTTTATCATCCATTGACCCAGCAGGAGATGACCATTTTCACTTTATAGCACAAAACTCATTTCACCTTATTCAACTCGTATTGCTTCTTCTAATGTTTTGCCCGCAGCAATGGCGGCGGGTCGGCAAATGCCCGTATGTTGTGACGTCATGTGGGAACTATGTATAGATTTAAGCCCAGCTCTGGCCCCTGTGTATACTGCTTACTGTAGGTCTTTCAATGCAAATCTATGGGATTTGTTTGTCTGTTTTATCATCTACAAAGAAAAAATTGCTTAATCATTTAAAAAAGTAATAGCACATCTCTCCCTCAACAAGTAGAATGGTTTCACATCATGAATGCAGCATAAACGGTACAGGGCATATTACATTTACTACTTAAGATTAGTGTTAAATCTTATCCCTCTGTATTAGTGTTACTACTGCTCATACGGAGGGTTAGAGATTTGACGGTTGTCTTAGCAAGCTAGTACAGCTAATTGCAATAAGACCAAGGTCATGGTTATTCAGAAGGGTTATTTTTCTTTGCTTCATTCATAGCACTTGCCGTGCAGCTCTGAGGTGAATGCTGGGTAATTTTTTGAAAAGCAGGAAATGCCACTAGGGCAGTCTTGACATTTAAATTGTACTTAACGCACATTAAGGGCAGTAGGAGCTTTCATCTGCCGTATGTAAGTGTAACTAAAAAGGGTTTTGGAGGGAGTGAGAGCACTCCCCAAGGGATACTCTTTATTTCCTCGTCTCTGTCATTCCTTGTTTACTTCCTGAGAACGCTTTGTGTAGAATGAGACTTTTGGCATAAATGCCACAGCGCAGTCACATGATGATAGACCCCTTCATCTGGGCTCGGCACTATTGTTCCTCAAATATCAGAGGAATTAGCACTTCAATGGGGGAATTAATTAACTGCTTAATTTCAACAGTGAAAAAAAAATACAACAAATAACATCCCTGATAAAATCCCTGGCTGTGAACGAGTTATACACATTGATACAAGGTCATTATGATCAACGTAATTGTATGTTATCTGTACCACATTCACAAATTCTACACCAATCATACTGTATGATGTGATAGTCTGCAAACCGAAGCTGTTGAAGAGCAAATGAAGAGAGAACCACGCTAAAGGCTTTTACTGAAGCTATTTTAAATGCACTCCATTCATCGGGATATTAAAACTCATAATTCAATTGAATTATTAACTCTGCAGTTGGTATAGAAACTCAGCGCCAGTCTCTCTTTATTAGCGGCCTCCAGCCTTCTGCTCATTTACACTCTTCAAATCATCAAGTCTGGTTTTGAAAAAAAATAATGCTTGTTCAATGTCCCTTCATCTCACATGAAATTCTATCTTCGCTGCCATTTCCCCAAGGTCAATGACATAATCCACCACTGCCACTCACCAAAGATTTTACTAGGTTAATACATGCACCAACATTAAAATTCTGGACCTTACCAATAAGCCGATAATTATTTTGTTATCTTATGTATTAACATTCATACATATTAGTGCACCTGTATTGTAAAGTGTTACAGAAATGTTTCTTGAGCAGCAAAATCAGTATATGATATGAATATATACAGAGCCCGTCTAACGGAGACCCTTGGCACTTCCTATTGGCCCCATTGTGTATCATCTTGGTTGCAGTTCCATTAGAATTCCACTAGAGGTGGTTGCGGGCGAGAGCAGAGTGAATGAGAGTCTATGGGGCTAAACGGCTAAATGTGTCTCTTTCACCTGCTTGTTGTTGAATCAACATAGATTTTATTGTTGATTCCGCAAGTTCAATATAGATTATAGGCCAAAAGTCGAATGAACGAGTACTTATGTCCTGCTGATTTCTTACAGGTTAGGCCGTTGTTGGCCGGAACACGCTAGCATTCTGCTATTGTGTGATGTCATCACATTTTTGAATGGATTTTTAGAACAGATAAGTGAACTTAAAAATGCAATTTTCAGCTGAGTGTATTATCTTAGCCCTCCCTTTTGAATGCAACTTTCAAATTACTTGACAAAAAATTACATCCTGAGAAAAGTGGATTTCTGGGAGTGAAACCCCATTGACTCCCATTCATTCTGCAATCGACCGCGAGCGCCCCCGCATGGACAGAGACGTGTTACTGCAGCCATTTCAGAACCCGGAAGTAACCAACCAGTGCCAGTTCTCTTCAATTAGACATTCTCTGATATATATCAGCATGTGATTTCTGAAAGATCATGTGACACTTAAGACTGGAGTAATGATGCTGGAAATTCAGCTTTGACAGCACAGGAATAAACAAATAAATAGAAAACAGTTATCTAAAACGTTGATTTTATTTTACAATATTACAGGTTTTATTGTTTTTAAGAGACTCCTTTCAAAAACATAAAAAAAATTTACTAACCCGAGACAATTGAACGGTAGTGTATCTTGAATGGACTAACCTCTAGCCCCAGCTCCTTCATTATGAAACATTTATTTCTAGCTTTGGTGTTAAGTGTTTCAGCTTAGTGAAGAGCTAATTGGTTTGAAAGGGTACTCTGATAATGACTGGTTATTTCTACTGGAGGGCAATTTAATTTTTACTTCCTTTGATTTCTTTTTGACCACTTTTTGGATAGAACCAAATGACACAGTCAGTGGAACATTCAGTTTGATTGGTCTGAACAAATGAGAAGAGCCTGTATGCTCTCAGCATGATAAAAAACAGCACCAAATCAAAGTAATGCACATTAGTAGGTTCCCTACAATAAATTGTATCAATTCACTTCAACTTTCATATTGAAAACGTTTTTGAGAAGGCTCAGTAACCTCTGACGGGTTGTCAGTGGCTGTATATGCATGAATGAGATGTGTGCATTAGCATTGTGAAAGCAGGCTATGCTCAGTAGCACCTGCCAAAGCAGCAACGACAACAGCAAGCAAACAACGTCCAGCTAGAAAATCCAAGAGTGTCACTAGAACAAACAGATTCTCTGTCTCATTCCACGGATGCCCTTCCTCTCTGATGAATGCACCACATTAACCGGCCCCTTGAGGGAATGGGAATTACAGGTACCTTGCTTCTGCATGCTGGCCTGCGAGTGCTTCTGAAACTAGCGTGTTAAACTGTGCCAACAACACGTGGGCAAAAATAAAAGAGGGAGAGGAACAACAGAAAGCCATAATTCCCACGTCTGGTCGATAGTTCTGTCTCGGCTGCATCAATGACTGGCCATGTGACATTAGCTGCAGGGTAATAGAAACGATCTAGTGAAATGCATCGCCCCTCAACTTACCTGCCACATTCAGGTAGATGGATGGGCTTGTCTTGTTTTCTCCATTCTTCTCATTAACAGCTTGGACGTAGTACCTCCCGGCGTCCGCCGCAGCGGTGGCAAGCACCACTAGCTGGTTCTCCAATGTTATGGCTCTGTGGAGAGTAACAAAGTGAATGAAATACAGCTATGTTAAACCATTATTGACAATTAGTCTGGTACACTAACAAATTCCACTATCGCAATAGAGTGACAGCATTTTAATTAGTGCTAACTTATGTACATTGGGTTACATAAAACTAGCTTTGCCATGCTCATTGTGCCATGGGTTTGATTGGGACACATCTGGCCCTGAGCGTTTTCAATGCACCTGATCCCTCATTCTGACACAAGCTGAGAATCAATGAGCGGTAAGGGTCATTACAGACAGAAATACCGCTGTTGGTGGGAATAAACCTACAGGCTAGTATCTAAGTGAGGAAGTGGTTTGTTGAGACCTAGACTTAGGAAATACTGGAAAAAGTGAAAAGGAACAGTTCACTGAAAAAGGACACAAAAGGAGCAAAGAAGTCTCATAATGGTATAATAAAAATAGTTCAATGACGTCTCACACACACAAAAAAGCACCATCACCTTGAGCACCATCAAATAAGAATGATTTCTGAAGGAAAACACATCCTTTTGATCTGAATCTTTTTTAAAGCTGCAGTCTGTAGCTTTTTGGGGTTAAAAATTATCCAAAATACATATTTGAGAAAAAAACATAACCAGCCAGTGTTCAAAACTATCTGCTCGATTCAAAGCAGTAAGCTTGTAATAATGTTTTTAACTCTGGTACTGGTGGATTTCCGCTGGAGATTCGAGCATGTCTTTGCATCATTACATTACTTTTGTACACATTAAAAAGGAGTCTCAGCTAGTATAAGCTATATTGAGTAATTACGTCACATCTGTACACATAAAGAAAAGAGTCTCGGCTAGTATAAGCTATATTGAGTAATTACGTCACATCTGTACACATAAAGAAGAGTCTCGGCTAGTATAAGCTATATTGAGTCATTACGTCACATCTGTACACATAAAGAAGAGTCTCAGCTAGTATAAGCTATATTGAGTCATTACGTCACATCTGTACACATAAAGAAGAGTCTCGGCTAGTATAAGCTATATTGAGTCATTACGTCACATCTGTACACATAAAGAAAGAGTCTCGGCTAGTATAAGCTATATTGAGTCATTACGTCACATCTGTACACATAAAGAAGAGTCTCAGCTAGTATAAGCTATATTGCGTGTGAGGATGTTGGAGGTGGAGATTTATAGCCTTTTCTCACAGCACTTGATATAATTAAACTTATCAATTTGATGTCAGATCCAGAAAGGTTGAAACGACAATCTCTAGGGACAACAGATTCACCCGCTGTAAAATGCAAAAGACTTCGTTCGGACTTCGGAGCGTCTACAGAAAAAAGACGCTGCAACCGGACAATGCGAAAACAAGGATACATATCGGAAGGACATTACATTTAGTCACGCAATGCTGACGTTGTTAACATTAACAATTTGAGAACAAAGTATAATTTGCACGGTTTCATGTGATATGATAACTTATAAGCGATTTTTAGATTTAATCAGTGATTTACTGCAATGTCAGAACCAGAACAAAAGTGGATGTTTCTTACTAGTTCAGATGACATTTTCCGGTGAAATTTCTTATGTTGGTCATACTTCCAAAAAGAATAATCTGTGATTCTGAAAGCCAGTGTTGAAACCGGCGCGGTGACTGACAGACTCACACTCTCCTCAAACATTGTGTTCATCCACGCTGTGCCGTGTCAAGGGTGTTCACGTGAGGTTGATTATTCCGCAAATGACTGCAATTGCAGATTTCATATAGAGATGGCGACAAAGAAGAAAAACGCTGGACTGCAGGTTTAAATAACCAATGATTTAATCCATTTCACAAAAATAGAAATATTTGTTCAATAAACAAATCAGACTGATTCGATTCTCAAGTTCATCACAGTGGTAAAGATCTCACTGTAGAGGAAATATTACAATATTTTAATATATTACAACATCAATTTAGGTCTTTTATCGATACTTTGATGGCTTTTTGCCCTCCTTGCCTCAGTAATTGTATAGAAAAACAACTAAGATTTTCTTTTAAATATAGTGTTCAACAGAAAAAAAAGTCATACAGGCTGGGAATTTCGTGAAGGTGAGTAAATGGTGGCAAAACGTTAATTTTTGAGTGAAGTATACCTTTTAGAAGGGTTTATCTGATTCAGGAACTTGTGGACTGATATCAGAGCTGCTGTTATTGCGCTAATGATTAATAAGAACTCGTCACACTTCATCCATCAATCCAAAGTTTGTAGGAAAGACACATGGTGGCAGATGTGTATCACTGTCAATTAATTCAGGTACCAGTTTCTCTGTGCCTCTTTAAGGCAAAATTACCATCTCAAACTGGCACTGAGCCATGGAGAACATGCCGCTTTGATAATCCACGACTCGTAGGCTGGATGGAATTGTTTTCTTTTTATTTCCGCAGATGAAAGCAGGCATGGATTGCATATCTTCAGCCCTGACTCCTACTCCTCATGCATAGTCTTTCCCCTCCCTCGTTTTTTGATTAATTGATGACATCCTCAATTACACATCACTGCTGTCTAAGAGATTTTCTGCTCAGGCGTGACCACCACGAAGAAGCCCTTGAGAGGCAGAGCACGACTGCTCTTGGATGCTTTGAAACTTATGATTAGTTTTTCAGCTCCGCGGGACCTGTAGCGTCTTCCTACACGCCGGGAGTACAAGCGCCACAGTCATTACCTATTTCCAAGTCAGATCCCTACAAAAGATCTTCAAGTCTCAGAGATCTTTTCAAGTAGACAAAAAAATTAATAAATAAATACAGCAGAAGTAGGAACAAGAGAGCTGTCTGCACTTCTGCGGCAAACGATATTGACGTGCAATTAGAGCGAGCTTTGTTTCAGCTTGATTCTATTTTTGCTGTTTCATGATTAAGTGCAGATTAGCATAAAGAGATCCATCAAAAGTCCACGGATGCTTGGGTGGGGAGGGGGTTCGCGAGGGATGGAGATTGGCGGCCGCTGATGAGGATGCATTACATCGCGGTCTGCACCCTGACACCTGGCTGCGGATCCGGGCTGGGCTGCATCTGGGAAATAAAGGCACCCTTCACAGATGTCAGCGGCGGCTTTGAAAGGTCAGAGCGGCCCGCCTTGATGGACTTTTAATTATTAAATATGCATAGACTGAAATGGCTTGGCAAGCATCAGAGGCTCCGAACTAATGTGTACATAAACAGCTCACCTTCATGATGATTTAAGGACCTAATAGAAGCAAGTGTAATCCGGCGTAACACTGCCAGAGGAGGTTTGTAAAACACGAGAGAGCGGGGCCTGGGTTATGCCGCGTAACGGAATCGATGGGACCTGTGTATAAAGTGATTTTATGATCAGTCCTGCTAGTTCGGATTCCATTACAATTGTCTAGATGAATGGCCCTTGCTCGTGGTTTGGTAAACAAAGCACAGCAGGAAAGATAATGGGAATGCTTGTTTCTGATCCCTGAGGACTCTTTTATATCAGCCCACAACATATTAAGATGCAGGTTGGGAGCCACGTGAAATGTTAATCCACTTAGAAAGGTTCCGGGAGCCTGCAGGTAATCTAAATATTCAAAAAGGACGACCATTTCGATTTGCTGGGGAAAGACTGCACGCCTGGCAGGCTAAAAAGCAACCATTTAACCAGCCAGCCATTTCCAATACAAAACAATCAAATCTAAAGATCAATTTGCTGAAATACGCTCAGGCAATCACTTTTTATCATCTCTGTTTTGAAAACTGAAAGAGAAAATGGCTTTTCTGGGGGGAAAAAGTCATTGGCATAATTGAAGACGAATTACTCTCCGGAGAGTTTTTCATATTGTTTACCTGCCATGTCAGTGGGACGTGGCTGCGCACACATTCGCTAGCATCTGAAATGTTAAACAATGTGCGCATGCCGGTAAGGGTCCAGAACCTAATTCTCTCAGGGACTGGACAGACCACTAGAGAGATATTTCCATTAATCAACATGGCAAGAACAGGCTTTCAGAAAGATGGTTTAGAGAATATTTGTTTTCATTTGCTGCCATAAATTACACCCTCAAAATAGGCTTACCAGTCTGAGATGTATGACAAAGTAATTAAAATGTCAGCAACTCATATTCTGCTCCTAGTTCCTGGGAGCCCAGCTGTGTGGATCTGACATTACATTTTGATTGATGATGCTCTCAGGCCTTGGAAAACTTTCTCCCACCCACATCTGAGGACAGAAAAGCTTACCGCATTGACGCCAAGGGAGCAAGCAGAGAGACAGAAGCATCGCTGCCCTGAGGCATCGTGACCTGGAATTATGTTGGAATCATGGAATACGTTGTCTGTGTGGTGTTTGCCTCTAAGTGATGCCGCAAAAGAAGAGATCAAAGTGTATCTGAAAGTAAAAAATGAAGCGAAACTATCGTGCCAGGAAATATGCTGTGGGTCTGGGTGAAGACAAGTACAAGTGTCTGTTTATGTGAGACTATAAGTAGCTTTAGGCGCATATAGGAGGCCATAGAGAGTGACACGGTCTGATTTTCCCATTCAGCCCCCAGATCAAATAAATAAATGCTCAAAGTGAATGAAATCAGGTCATGGCAGTTTGCAGACATGTGTCAAGCCTTTCCCCCATTCATGCTGCGAATGGAGATACGGGTGTCTCAGAAACGCATACAAAGTACAGATGAAGCACAACCTCTCTGAAAGCTGCTGAACCAGAAGCCCAGACCTCCCTGTGTGTTCTCTATGGACTTTAACCCAAACTATTAGAGAGAACATCCCAAATCTCAGTGTCCCTTTAACCAGACCCCTAACAGCTCTACAGAACAGAACTTTCTGTCCCAACCCTCTCGAGACTGAAGGCTAAGATTTTTTTCTACTGGCCCGATTGGGCCAGTGGACAGGAGAGGAGAGAAAAGGGGATAAGTAATATTGAGGAGACCTGAAGACAAGGAAAAAGAGTGGACAAAACAAGAGGAGATAATAAGAGACCAGAAGAAATGAGAAGAGAAGAGATGACGCATGATGGAGGGGATGAGATAGATGAGAAGACAAGAGATGAGACCTGAAGAGACAACACCAGAAGCCCATTGATGGTCTGTTCTCCTCTCTCCTGCATTGTTATGTATCACAGCACACTGAGGCTCTTTCACACAAACACTGTGGAGCTGTGCTGGAGCTCAGATGATCAATGGTGTGAATTCAATGACAGCAGAAAATCTCTCTGCCAGACCATATCCAGGCCAGAGTTCTAGAGTCTGCTTTCTTAATATCCATTAAAAGCAGCAGTTCTATGCAGTCTCTCCCTGTGATGAATGTGCTGGCCATTTTAGGCTGAGATGTACAAGTGAAGGTAAGCCTGCTGCCTCATTCGTCCCTCAGCCCAGTTCAACCCCATGACCACGAGAACCATGACTAATGGCCTTTCATAAACTCAACTGTTCCTGCTGGTCCAGTGGACTAGAGTTGGGCGAAATTTAGAATGGTCAAATGTGCTCTATTTCAGTTCTAGAGTTGGAATTTGAATGGGATTCTATCAATCAATTTATTTCTGAATGTCACTCAAACCTGTAGTGTGTTATTGGGATTCATGACAATTAAACAAAACTTTGAATCTACACCAAAACCCTGTTGTTAAAGCAACATGAGAGTGGGTTATATTTAGCGTTGCTCCAGTGCATTGTTCTCATTTGTAAGTCGCATTGGATAAAAGTGTCTGCTCAATGAATAAATGTAAATGCAATGTAAATGCAAAGGGGTGGAAAATTTCTGGAAATTTTACCGGAAATTTTGGAGATATTCCATATTAGAAACTTTCTGAACCAGCATGTGCAACAGAGACTGTTTAAGACGCAAAGCTTGAATGTTTTTGGCAGAAACGCATTCACATAGTAAAATTTCTAAACCAGCATTTGTAACAGAGACTGTTTAATATGCAAAGCTTGAATGTTTTTGTCAGAAACACATTCACGCTTACAAAATCTGTCTTTTAGCGATGTTTTACATGAATGTGTTTTTGTTTCATGCTGGAAACTTATCTTATTTACATCCCTGCTAGGCCAATTTTCCAACTTGTAGAACCTATCATAATGTCTGTGTAAAGTCAGGTGCACACTATGCGATTTATAATAATCCTTAACCATTGTTGATTGTCAGACTGTACAAATGTAAGATCTTCGGTAAGCAATAAGGTACGAGAGGCTGTGCTGTATCTTGAATAAATAACATCTGAGGGCATTGTTAGACGTGACGTGAAGCGGAGTCTGCAACCCCTTCCAGCCGTTACTTATTCATGATACAGCACAGCCTCTTGTACCTTATTGCTTTTATAAAATGGTTACCACACAATAAAAATATTATCATCTTGTATCAACAGTCCGGCATTTTTCCTCTTTGTCGGCATCTCTGATCGAAATCTGCAATTGCAGTCAGTTGTACCTGAGTCTGTACTTCAACACCCTCGACACGGCACAGCGTGGATGAACACAATGTTTGAGGAGAGTGTGAGGCTGTCAGTCACCGCACCGGTGTCGGATACTGGCATTCAGAATCACAGATTATTCTTTTTGGAAGTATGACCAACATAAGAATTTTCACTGGAAAATGTCATCTGAACTAGTAAGAAACATCCACTTTTGTTCTGGTTCTGACATTGCAGTAAATCGCGCTGATTCAATCTAACAATTGCTTATAAGTTATCATATCATGCAAAACTATACTTTGTTCTCAAATTGTTAATGTTAACAACGTAAGCATTGCATGACTACATATACTGTCCTTTCGATGTGTATCCTTGTTTTCGCATGGGTCCGGGAGCAGTCTCTTTTTTCTGTCGCCACTCCGAAGTCCGAAAGTCTTTTACATTTTACAGCGGGTGAATCTGTTTTCACTCGTTATTGTCGTTTAAACCTTTCTGGATCCGCCATCAAATTGATAAGTTTAATTATATCAAGTACTGTGAGAAAAGGCTTTAAATATCCACCTCCAACATCCTCACACGTATTATAGCTTATACAAGCCGAGACTCTTCATGTGTACAATGACGCAAAGACATGCTGGAATCTCCCGCGGAATTCCACCAGTACCACTGGAATTAAAAACATTATTATAAGTTTTGAACACTGGCTGGTTATGTATTTTCTCAAATATGTATTTTGGATCATTTTTAACCCCCAAAAAAGTTACGGACTGCAGCTTTAAATGAGAACACTAGTGTACTATTTATAAAGGCCATATTTTTGTGGAACTAGGCAAAACTAGACAGACTTTCTTCTGAAATATTTTTGTGGCGAGCAGGACAAGGCCGAAGGCCATGAGAAAGCGGCACAAGGCCGGTGGCGTGATTACTGATGAGTGACGCAACGGTCTCGTATCTCTCACTTATGTGTTTCCCTAGCCTGTATATGGTCCCCTAGTGGCTAGAAATTTCAGTCGGTGTAAACCGAGCTTTGGCTATCTTTCTCTGCCTTTGAGAAAATGAAAGTTCAGACAGGCTGATCTTGAATTTCCCCTGTATGACGTCATACGGAGGAAAGGTAACTTCCCCTTTCTCTGCTTTGCCCGCCCAGAGAATTTGGCTCGTCCATGAGAAAATGAGCTAGGATGTTCGAACGCGCAAGCACAATTTGAGTTTTCCCTCAAAGGATATCATGGCTTGCAAACGAGCAAAGTATGGCAGTTGATTCGTGTTCGGATGTACAAATGAACACAAAAGTATTTTTTCGTTCCTTCATCCGAGCCTCTGAAGAAACAATGAGTTAATATTATTTTCTCTAGAAATGCGCCGACACAACTTCAAGTCCAAACATTTCACAGATGACTGTTTCCTTAACTTGGGCCAATACCGTAGGCTTATGAACATTGTTTATGGGAGTAGAGGAAAAAATGATAAAACAGCCATTCTAGCCCTGGATGCTTATAAGGCATTTGACAGTGTGGAATGGTCCTACATATTAAGCACCATTAAAGAATTTGGACTGGGACAACACTTTTCTTCGTGGGTTGAAATGTTGTATCTTTGCCCCTCTGCATCTGTTCTTACAAACAATAATAGATCGCCCTCTTTCCTCCTCCATCGTGGTACCCGCCAGGGCTGCCCACTGAGCCCTTTACTTTTTTGCTATCGCGATGGAACCTTTAGCGATAAGTATAAGAAATCATCCGCATATTATCTCCTGTTATGATGGGAGGTATGAAACACCAGATTTCGTTATATGCGGATGATGTTCTTCTTTTTCTTTCAGAACCTGAGAGATCTCTGCCTTTTTTGTTCGATCTAATCAGGGAGTTTGGTACCCTTTCTGGATATACTGTTAACTGGCAGAAAAGTGAATTTATGCCATTATACGATGATATAGACCCAGTTTTTATTAATAATCTCCCCTTTAGGTCTGTAACTGAATTAAAATATCTTGGCATCACTGTCCCTAGACACTTCAAATGGTTATATGATACAAATTATAAAGTTATGACAGACAAACTGAAGAGTGATGTAGAGACTTGGCGAGTACTTCCTTTAACAATGATTGGTCGTGTCAACGCAATCAAAATGGTTACCCTACCCAGGTTTCTCTATTTGTTTCAAAATGTACCAATCTTTCTAACCAAGTCATTTTTTAAGACACTTGACTCTGTGATTATGCCATTTATTTGGGGATATAAAGCCCATCGTATATCTAAAGCTCATATCTGTAAAACAAAAGATGTAGGAGGTTTAGGCCTTCCTTGTTTTCAACACTATTATTGGGCAGCCAACCTAAGGGCCTTAATGCATTGGTGTAATGCATATCCCGAAGTATTGACTACTACCACCATTCCTGCATGGCTTATTATTGAGCGGGATCTCAAGGATTCCTCCTCCCTGCGCTACTCTTTGCAGAAAATAAACCTATTAGAACATTTAAGAAATGTAACCCCATCGTTGTAAATTCTCTCAAGGTGTGGTATCAGCTTAGAAAGGTCTTTAAACTCCCTCAAACGTGCTCTCTTACTCCTATAGCCTATAATCACGCATTCCTTCCCTCGCAGACCGATCAAACCTTCTTATCATGGAAAGAAAAAGGAATTATATTGATAGGCGATTTATACATCAACAATGTATTTGCTTCCTTTGCCCAGCTTAGACAAAAGTTTGGGCTACCCTCCTCTCATTTTTTTAGATATTTACAAGTACGAAGCTATGTTAAAAGTAATATACCTAACTTTGAAATCTATAACCCCCCTGAGCATCTTTATTACTGTATGACCTTTGAGCTTGATATGAAGGGTTTGGTCTCCAAATTTGTTGAATGCTTAAATAACTCCAGAGTTCCTACTTCACGGTATTTAAAGATGTCCTGGGAAAAAGACTTGGGTATAGATATTGGAGACTCCTGGGTCGAGGCCCTCGGGTATTAGGTCTTGCTCCATCAGTTCTAATTTTCAGCTGATACAATACAAAGTGGTGCATAGATTGCACTACTCTCGTACAAAATTACATTCTATATATCCCTCTGTCTCGCCTTTGTGTATTAAGTGCAAGTCAAATGAGGGTACATTGGCTCATTTATTCTGGTTCTGCCCAAAAATATGTAAATTCTGGTCTGAGGTCTTTTCTTTTTACTCAAAGATACTTAAGACTGATTTTCCTCATGATCCCAATATTGCAATACTAGGCTGGGCCCCTTCTTTAGTGACCTATAACCTTAATCAAATCCAGACTATACAATATGGGATGACAATAGCGAAGAAAGCAATTTTGTTGATGTGGAACAAAGAGTGTGTACCTAAATTTGAGACGTGGATTGCAGAGGTTAGCAGTGTGTTACATATGGAAAAAATCAGATACGAAATTGCTGGTAAACCGAAAAATTTTTTGCAGATTTGGAAGTCCTTTATAGAAGTCTTGGAAGGGAATCATGGAATTTAATATATTAGGCACATGTTTTAAGAAGTGTGGTACTGTAGATTATATAGCGTTTTGCAGGGTACAATAATTCACTTTATTTCCATAATTGGGTAATCATTGGTATTGGCATTTTATTTTAAACATTTTATTTTTAATATATGTGTATCTAGAGATCTGTAATGTGTATCTGTATGTATATATGGTGTGCATTGTATGTTTGTGTGTATTTGTACTTTTACGTATGTATATATTGGCATTTATCATATTGTTTAATTACTTATTTATTTATTTTTATTATTATTTATTTTCTTTATTTTCTTGTTACTTATATGCTGGCATGGGGTGGGGGGTTGTAAAAATGTAAAAAGCTTTAAATAAAATATTTAAAACTTGGGCCAATACAGAGTTGGCCTCGATGAACGTCTGAAAATAAATCCATCGATCTACCAAGCAACAATTATCCGTTTATGCATCAGTAAGTCAAGCCAGTGACTACAATATCAACTTCACATTGTTTCTTTAAGTAGGATGAACATATTATTTAAATTGTGAACAAATTATACAGAAAGTGATCAATAAACAATCTTTCCACACACCGCGAGTTTATCTGTTATGAAATCAATGATGCACGTTACACAGCATAACGAAACTCTTACTGTATGTATGTACATCGTGTTTGGATTGGTGAAAGCATTAGAGAGAGTGCAGAAACTGCATTGCAATGATAAGATCTTCATTCTCGTGATCAACAGACTGTCATCTGCTTGCTCAATGCTCATCACAGCACCAATTTATGTGATGGGAATAGATCTAAATACTTTAAAAAATGAAATATGAAAAAAGAATCTGTGAGATGTCTACTTGTATGTGTCCACTCTGCTTTGAGCTACTATGCCAGCCGCAGTGGGTCTGTGTTGGAGTAGAGGTTCTGTGGGGTGCAGACTGGATCGATTCCATTCCTAGAGCTTCCGAACAAATGGGTTTTTTGGGATGCGGACTGATGGGCCAGAGAACCTGAACTTACCCTGTGAGTCAGTCCTAGAGCTCCTTGTTTTTCTGAGACGTCCAAATAGATATTTTGGGCGCGTGGAAAGAACACCACAGACACAGTTTAATCACCATGGGAAAATCTCAGAGTAAAACTGGGAGTTCTGAAAAATATGATACACCGGTGTTTTGCCAGATGAGAAGTTTATGCATCATATTTTTGATGTATCATAATATCTCTTAATCTCTTTTATAACTTTTTTTCATTTTCCTTGCTTTTATTTTGTGATTATTTTAATTCCTTTCTGTAAATCACTTTGAATTGCCATAGTGTATGAATTGTGCTATATAAATAAACTTGCCTTGCCTTAATCATCATCTGAGGCGAGCCAAGCTGGTCAGCAGGGCTGAAGGACTCTCCTTTGGTTTCTTTCAATGAAATATTCAGGTTCACATCAATATTACAGACAATCAAATATAAACGTAGTCCGAAGGGATATTTCCGTCAGGTTCAGAGAATGGTGAAAAGAAGTCCAAACAAGATAGTTTCTAACTTTAAATATTAAAGACTGTGGTAATGTTACAGGGCAAAGCTCTTGACGAAACTCCAACCTCTTCAACTCTTCAAGCATTTAAAAAAGTTTTGCTTAAAATACCATTCAGACGAAGCAACTGAACGCATTGCATTCACAACTTTCAAGTCACATCAGATGGGTTTTCTTTCCCTCTTGCAGTACCAAACAAACTAGACCACATAACTCCAGGGTTTGAACTATCTCCAGGAAGCCAACTTTTAATGCATTTGCTTTTTATTCCACCCCTATAAATATGAAATAAATAGCCTCCTTTACTAGATCAAAAACATCCAAGTCTTTTTTGTTATCTGCACTGCATACCTTCAGGGTGAGGGTTCCCGAACACCTCCGTGAAGGAGCAGGGAGAATAGAACTATGAGAGAAAAATAAACACTGCTATACCCATGTGGGCCTTTCTCTTCCTTTCAATCTCTTTGTTCCAAGCTATTCTTCTAAATAATAGAGCCCTGGCATGTACCAGGGGCTCGACAGTACCAAACGCAAGATTAAACCAATTGTTACCTTTGTGCCAAGAGATGAGAGAAAGAATAAATAAATGAACAAATACAGTTTGGGAGAACTCAGGACACGACAGGTGATGTTTTGTTGGATCATTCAGTAGAACTTGAGGAAAATGAAAGGATCCTTTAGCTCATGGAGAGACACGTCAGAGATGGCCTTACAATTGGGGGATACGAGGGTCCATGGCTCTGCCATTGGAGAAAACTTAAAGGCTAACTTGGATCACGTGTGCCTTGATATGCAATCATGTTACAGCCATGACGTTATTGAGTTGCAAGACAGTCTATCACTGTTTGCGGATACATTGCGGAATCATTCCCCTTTGCGCAATTGTCCACAACTTCCCTTATAAAACAGAATTTTTATTTTTTTTCTGGTATAAACTCTAAAAATAGGTCAATTCCAAATTAATGTTTAAGAACAAACATGTTCAAGGGATAGTTTGGCCAAAAAATGAAAATTGGCCCTATGATCTCACTCGCCCTGACGCCATCCTGGGAGTATATGACATTCTCCTTTCAGACGAATACAACCAGAGTTATGTAACAAAATGCCCTGGCACTTCCCAGCTTTATAGTGAGAGTCAATGTCTTTTTTTTTATTTTTGGAAGTCCATCAAAGTGCATCAATCCTTGATAAAAATGCTTGAAACGCCAAGTTCAAGGGTTGCTCTTATGGCATAAGTGGACTTGCGTACCGACGTCTGCCGAAAGCTAGTTATTTTATGTGTAACACTATATTCGGTCCGGGAATTCAGTCTTAAAGTGACAGTAGCCTAATATTCTGTCTGTGTTATTAATGTTAATCAAACATTGGACAAAAAAACAAAACTTTAATAAGGATTCATCTAAATTAATTTATACTGAAGACTATGCAGTGTTTTTTCAACATTTGATTACTTTATTCAATTTCTGTAACAGAAAACTACTGTTAGGTTTAACTGTAGGTCACGTGAAAATGACAGCATGACTAATGTAATACGTCCAGATTACATTCATACTATAAAAAAACAGTTTTTAAACAGTCACAAAGTAAGTACTTATTCAAAAGAAGTGAATGAATGCTCTGCATGATTAGAGCAAGTCATTTAAATTTCTAGGGTAAAACATAAATGTTTTTTAAATCTTAGTTAAATATTAAAGATAGACCTTCGGTTTGTGTTTTAATCTTTTAATGTAATAATTATTTATAATTCATGGAGAATGGAGTTATTTAATTCCATGAATTACATTATTCATTATTGCCTAAAGGCCAAATCCACAGAATCACTCCATCTGAATTCATAGTTTATTGTTATTATGACTCTTATAAACTCTTCATTATTTAGTTGGATATAAAATTGTCATTATTATTATTACAACTAAACCATTAAAATACATATATTCACACAGATCATTGATTTTACAAACAATATTCTAAAAAAAAATAATAATTAAAAATCTGTCTTGTCCCAGATTAGTGGGGCAGGATGCAAATGCAATTAGCAAATGCATCCATTTATTTAGAAGTATTTTTAATTATGCATTTTTTATATACATGCAAATTTCCTCTATTAATATGTTGCAATTTTGCAGTAAATGCACACTTCTTTTCTTAAAGGTGCAGTATGTAATATGGAAATGTGTAATCCAGTTCCACTCCAAATTCAAAATATTGGAGAAAGTTGTCCTCCTCAGACTTGGACACTCACACAGGTTGCCAGATTGAGGTCAAGCAACAAGAAAGAGCGATTAGCCTTACTGTGCATTCACACCAGACGCGAATAGCGCGTCAAATTCGCGTCTACCGCGTCAAATTCGCGTCTGTACTGCGTTAGGTCTGACGCTTGACCACTTTGTGTTAATTCGCGCGTCAAGAGTGAAACTGACGCACGTAAAAAAATCGAGCATTCATTGAGAGAGTCACCGCTCTCTGTATTTTCTCTGGAGAGCAGAACTGCGGTGTGGGGATCATCGTCGCGATCTTGTGTCCACCGGTTCCCTTCGGAGGCGAAACGTTTAGCAGAGTTTCACTATTTGCTCGCTCCAGGAGATGGCTGGATGACGACGGCTGTCAGCGGTTCTGGCTGCCACGCGTACAGTTTGATGACCTGTTGTCCGCATTGGAGTGAGGATCTAACGCGGCGCGATCGACGCTGAAAGTTCAGATTTTTTAACTCGGGGCGGCAGTACACGAATTCGCGTCAAACACCGTAAATGCACAAATAGCACTAACTAAATCATTCGCGCGTATCTGCGCTGCAGGTATTTTTTAAGCGCGTTGAACGCGTCTTTGCATTCACGTCCAGTGTTCGCTGACCATTACACTGTATGTGAATCGCACCATTACACTGCAAGTTGATCAGCTAATGTATATGTTTGCAATGTTTTTTTTATTGCTAAGGTGTTTTAGTTTTAGTTCAGGTAGAATCTGTGATTTTCTGCAATACACTGTTTTTCACCAACAATCTTTACTGTGGCTCAACTGGTTGAGCAAGGTCATGGGTTCAATTCCTAGGGAATGCATGGCCTGAAAATGAATGCATTTTTTGTTAAATGTGGACTTAGTACAAAAGCATCACTCTCTTTCATACAAACACATTGGATAAGACCTGCAGCTTCCACTGCAATAATACACATGCAAACCTCCTGTATAATCACTCATCCATCTTTCTTCTCAGGGCCCGTGGTGCACCGTTACAACTACAATCTATGATCCTGGAGGAAAAACTCTCTCGCAAAGCTTAGAAGTTCATGGAGAAGGCAGCAATCAAAGCTTCTTTATACTGTAGCTGTGAGGGAAGGGACGGGCCCGTCTTCTACCTTAGATGGCTAAAGTGAGTATTACTGTCAATCAAACTAAACGGACCAAAAAAAGTCCTTGTGAATGCAAAAAGTATCTGATCTGATCTTGTTTTCTTTGCTCAGCTTCATTTTAGGGCATCTCTGCGACGTCGTGGACAGGCTGTGATTGGGACAGCCGTGACTTCAGGACCTGAGACTGTCAGCTAGCTTTGGGATGCAGTCAGAGTGACAGTAGTACAAAGGCAGAGAGGCATCTTTGTTGTGTCAGAGTTCGCAACAACACTGTGACTAAATAATGAGACGAGACGTGTCTCATCAGAAATGTTGTGTGACTTTACACAAGAATAAAAGATTGTATGCACTGCACTATTCTCTTTGATAAACAAGGTTTTGGTGTGCTTGCCCTCTGGACTCCCAATGCCACTTTTGTTTTCTGTGGGTACTATGTGTGGATCCCAGCAGCCTGAACCATGTAAACCAGCTCTGCTTTACTTGAAGCCGTTTTTTTTTTTTTTTTTTTTTGAAGCAGGAGGCTAAAGAAGTCAATGCAAGGACAGTTATAATGCTGTAATACCCTGCAAGATTAAGTATATTTCACAGCTGTGAGTTTTCAAAAGCAGATAGGTTGTCCTCTAGCATGACACATAAGAAGAACTGGAAAAAAAAATATATATTTTTATGAAATTCACACAACTAAGAAATAAAACACTTACACATACACAAAAAAGTACAAAGAAACAGCAGGTAACAAACACTACATTTTAATTTTGGAAGTAGAGGGACTCAAATAGTAATATTCTTGTAAAACAGTTTTTGAAAAAACTTTTTTTAGGATGTAAAAGGATGTAAAACACCACTATATATAGATAGACAAATAAATTCATATTGAGCATAAGTAGACTAAGTGTTTTTATAGCCTAATAAATTCTAAATTCTAGTTTTATAATTTGTTTCTTTGTTATATTTCTTGAATTTTATCTCTTTAATTGAATAATTACTTTAAGTCATTATTAATTAAGAAATACTTTCAGACTATGTCCCATTGTTTTCATTTGATGGATTTTTATTCTTTTAATATAGTCAGTTCAAATTTGCAAGATATAATTATATTTCATTATTTAAAGCGTATTCTGTCGCCCTAAAAAATACTAATTAAGGAGAGATTAATAAAGAAAGACAAGCATGGAAGATAAAAAATAATGAAGTGAAATTTGAATATGTTCAGGTTTCAAAATACATATTGTTTTTTTTTAAACAATAAACAAGAAAACGGTCTGCTGTAAAACAATTAATATTTTTGTAGCCTCATTTGCTTGGAGTCATCCAATGCGTATTGTCTCGTTACGGGAATAAATGAGGTTGCCAGGCAACCAGGTTTGCTGGCAGGTCCCATCCAGCTCCTTGAAGCGGTGTGTGTGGGTCGCAATGATGCGCACCCGTCTGCTCTGGGGTTTCCAGTGCTATCTGACATTTCAAAGACTTTCAGCGTAATTCATTATGGACGAGCTTCCAAGCCTGATTAAAATGATTTGCTTGATGATAATTTAACCTACTGAATTTTCAGCTGAGAGACTTGACAAAACTTTGGAACCGAATAAAAAAAATAATAAACAGTACATGAAATTGTTTTAATGCAAAATGTGAAAATACGGCTATACAGTAAAGCCAACTAAATCTTGAAGTATTCCCCTTTTCCCATTAAATTAAATAGGAAAATAATTTCTTTACATAACCTGACTTTGCAGAAATGGAGCTACATAGACCATGGTAGTTAATTAGGTTCTTGGTATCATGAGTAATGATAGATAATATAAATGGTCTGCTCTTGGGGAGAAGAGAATCCATTTTCATGAATGTTAATGAACTTGTGAAATGTGTTTTCAACACTTCAACATTGTATTATGCTGGGGATCCTGGATGTTATTCAACTGCGATCATCTAATTAAACAAAGAACAGCTCTGTCAGAGAAACAAGGTCTTCCAATGTTTATAAGGGAAAGCAATAATAATAATAATACATTCAGTTCAGTTAGTTGTCAACGCGGCATATTGTAAAATACGTAATAGGGTTGTGCCGATAGACGATAGTATCGTGTATCGACGATAGTCTCAAGATATCGCCGATGGCAGATGCCTCTGACGATATCAATACGATAATTGGCTCATTTTAACATAATGTATTAAATTATTAGGCCTATTATTATTATTATTATTATTATTATTATAAAGCTAGTATTGTTATTAAGTTAATATTAGGAACTACAATTCATTTGCCTTGCCTAAATTTACAACGACATCACCTCATAACAATTGCAACAACACCGACACGCACTAATGAGGACTCCTCTAAGAGAATGTTTTAAAACAGACTAAAAAACTACATCCACATCAATTTAATTGCAAGGTGATCACAAATTATCAAGAGTGCTCGTTTTAACAGAAGCATAATTCCTACAGATCCAAGATGAAAACGGCATCGTTGTTCGTCAGTATTTGTTTCCGTAACACATTAACAAAACGTTTAATGACACTAACACTAAAAACAATACAATTACTAAATACTATTAATAATAATATCACTAAAATAGTATTATAGCTACCATTATCATCGTCGTCTCTGAGGGAATGCGGCGTTAATGCAGATGCCGAAAGCAGTCCGTTTTTACTTTCACTTTCAGATTGTGAGCGCGTTCACAAGCGACGCGATTATGTTGAATAAACTTGACAATGCATGTGGTCATGTAAACGCATTAACCCGTTTTCCTTTATCAGAGTCAAGTCATAAGTATATAAACCGATCGACTCAGCTAGATGTTTGCCCCTTGCTCTGATTTCTCCCGGCATTTAAAACACATTAACCCGCGTACTTCGTGCTTACTGAAGTGTGCATGTGAAGTGCATCCAGACAGAGAGAGCACTGGTAGGAGGACATATATCGCAAACTCCGACTCTTTCTGACCCAAGAAATTATTAAAACGTGTTTTCATCTCGTGCAGAAATAGGCCCTAGTCAAAATGCTGCATGTAACGGCATGAGGATAGGCTAATGTGTCCGTAAATTTTCCGTTGACATGTTGAAATACAAAAGGATTAGGATATTTTTTTACCTCACTATACCAGGAAATAACCTGATCCTATTAATAAACACTCCACCTTTGCTAGCAAAATAGAAAAAAAATCTCGTATATAAAACGAAGTAGGCTAATAAAACAAGCAAATTAATGAGTAGGCTAAATAATCAAGTTAATAATCAAATAAGTAAGCCCCGCCCCCTCATCGATAATATCGTGTATCGCCGATCTCACAGGCTGACGATAGGACGATATGAAAAATGGAGCATATCGCCCAATACTAATACATGATTTGTTTACCACAACAGTGCAAAGTTTGTTGTTAGGTTGATAAAATGATTTTTTAGGCTGATTACATTCTTTCTCGACATATTATTCAAATCTTACCAAAGGTTGGAAGACGCAGTTTCACGTGGAGCATTTGGAGATTTTTAGAGATCAGAGACTCAATGAACAACATCTCAACACTAAATGATGAAGACCGTCTTAGACGCCTGTCTCAAAACAAGTGGTGCATTTCAACGATATGGGAAAATAAAAGCCTGGGCAATTATTTGAAGTTTATGGTATTTGTTTTGTTCATATTACACTTTTATTGTTAGTTTGAATTAATTTGACAGACAGCATTGGCTGATGTTGATCAAGCTAGCGCCATTCAGAGCTGCCAACGAATTCACCGTGAGACACGCAATTGACACTTAGCAAGCAGGTTAGTTAAACTCTCAGATTCTGTCAATTATTCAACAATAAATACCTTTTGCCGCTTGTACAGTACACCACAGATCCCTTGCGCACGTGAACCGATCATCTCTACTAGCTAATGGAAAAAGAACACAAACACTGTTGAAAGATACAGTATGCTACAACTCACCAAACTCTTCCACATGACTGACATCAGGACAGGTTCAAGTACACACACACAAGCCACGCGACTACTTACTACTGCAGTTTGGCTGGTGATAATGCTGCGCACCCGCATACCGCCTCCCATGGCCGAAACTGGTATTACACCTGACGGGCCGGGGCTAGTAATTTAGCATGCTAATTTAGGTTTATATCTCGGCAGCACTATAACTTTTCAGTTTTTTAATGACATCATTGCACTCATTTCTTCTCATTCTTTTGATGCATGTAGCTCATTTTTTTGGATATTTATACCTCAATTATTCCATACGGCACCTTTAAAGGGATACTCCACTTTTTTTGGAAATAGGCTCACTTTACCACTCCCCAGAGTTAAACAGTTCAAGCTTTACCATTTTTGGATCCATTCAGACGATTTTTTGATATTTAGAAGAATATCAGTAACTAGACAGTTTTTGGTCTCATTGACTTCCATAGTATATTTTTTTCCTACTATGGAAGTCAATGAAACCAGAAACTGTCTTGGTTACTGATATTCTTCTAAATATCAGAAAATCAGCTGAATGGATTCGAAACAGTAAAACCCAACTGTTTTCCTCTAGGGGAGTAGTAAAATGAGCCTATTTCCAAAAAAAGTGGAGTATCCCTTTAAAATCACGATTATTTTTATGCAAATAAATGTGGAGAGAAAAGAAACGTTTTCGACATGATATATAAATTGATGACTTCATAACTGCAACTAGACAAACCTATACCATTCTTATTTATTTATTTATTCCATTTTAATATCTTAATTATTTAAGTCCTTCATTACTATTAATTATTAATAGTAATTCATCCCCCCCCACCACCACCAACACGACCACCAAGCACAAAAGTGAAACTCTGCCTATGCCTATAATAACTTGATATTCTCAGTCACTCCATGAAAGCTTCTCATCATTGGTGGAAGCCATCTTAAAAATCACTTGAAAAATGTCCTTTCTTAAACTGTATCCCCCTTGTTTCAAAGAGAGGAATAATCCACACCAGATGAAAAAATCAGAGCTGAATAGAACAGCCAGACAGTCAAGCTCGTCAGCACAAACGCCCTCTTTACTTTGAGTAATTACCATTCCTCTGCAATAATTATACCACCTCAACTCAACTACCCCTCAAAGACTTGCCTTAATGTACGGAAAGCCAAAAGGCCATTCCTCTAAAGAGCCTCTCTGGCTACTTCAGTCCGTTTCAACTCAGCCCATTAGTCTCTATTTATATACGACAGTCAAGTGGGTATTGTGTAAAGCTGGAAAACCTCAAACCTCTGACGGCCAATGTGATAAATTCATATTGGAAGCAGATGTGCTGGTGTCCACACAAGTAGATGATCTATATGAGTGTTTTAATGATGCCAATACCAATATCTAGAGAATAAGGGTGGCACTTAGCTGGTATAATGCAGATTTATAGGTAACACATTTTAGTGACAGCAAATTAAATGTATAAAAAATTGTGGTCTTTATTTTAGACAATATTTACTCAAAATTAAATAGGCCTGGCTGACTAATCTGCCAATGAGGATGGCCATGTTCGCACCCACATTAATAGCAAACTTTTTTTTTAAATAAAACATGATTATGTAAATAGTTTAAAATAAATGTTAATTTCAAGCAATTTTCTGCACTCGTTACAATTTTATTAAATAGACAGTGGCCCCAAAAGTATCTGAAAGTATTTTTAAGATAAACGTAAAAAATAAGTAAAAGCCTTTGGATAACATTGTTTTAGGTAACAGGCCATTGCTATGTATTACAAAAAATAAAAATAAAAAATAAATACTAATAAAGTAAAAATATAAATACAAAAAACAAATTGACCACTGAAAGCACCATACAGGTTGACCAATACTATCTTGGTATCTTGTAGAGAATACTATACACCAGCTTGAACCAGCCTACAAATTCAAAGCTAAGGTTTTCTTTTTTTTTTTGAGGCCATGCTGGGATCAGGTCACAGACAAGCCTGGGATTACTTTTAGGTGGCAGTGCCCTGAAAATTCAGTCTAACAATCTGGTGCTGGTCCCATTGAAACCCATTAAAATTGCAGTACGATGGCCTGCAGTGTAAGTGGCCAAGCTCAACTGATGAGAGCAACCATTTCTGGACAGGAGTTTTTACATTGATGTGTTAATACAAAACACCTTTAAAATCAGCTGCAGAGAGAAAACAACAACTGTTTTATTTTATTTTATTTTAAAGGACGAATACATTTACAAATCCATCTGTCCATTGAATTCTGCATGAAACAAAATTGCAATAGTTTTTTTCTTCCCTTGACTTTATTTTCTCCATGGGATATTGATTGGTTGGTTGTGGTCTGTAATTGCTGTGATGTCATGTGATTCGACAGGTTGTCCCGCCCTCACCGCCAGTGAACACGTGAGAGAGAAGAGATATTACTGTGAGAGCGAAGTGTAGTTATTTTGATCAAAGATTACGAGAGCACATGAATAAAAAAAGTATGTGTCCAGATAAATCATGGTGATTTCATGATGACTATAAAGTTACAATCCTACTGATGAGTCAAGTAAAAACCACAGGTGTAACCAAGTGGTAGATGACCACAATGGTATTGTCTATCGAAAAAAAAAAGCCAACGGTTTCTAAAAACAAATTACCTCAGCTTCTATGACATGTTTCTGCACTGTGAAAAAAATATTGTTGGTTTAACTTAAAAAAGTAACATGGTTGCCTTAAAATTTTAAGTTAATTGAACTGATTTGTGATTGATAAATGATTTAAGTTGATTTGACAAAAGAAAAAATGTTGTAATTACTAATCATGAAAAAAAATGTACAGTGTGTAAAGTGTTTCTGAAAACTTTCCTACCAAAGTACGGAAAATTCCATTGAAAATTCAATTAATTTAAAGCAGAAATGTATTAAACAGGAATGGTATTATTTGATGCTGTATGTTGCTGTTCCTGAACAAAATAAGCCAGAGAAAGCTATGATATAGTGGGTGGTTGACAGTTTATTGAAAGATCTCAAGCACTGAACACAAAATAATATCTTTGTGGTTGAATTTGCATTATAGAAGCCACATTATAAAAGGTGACTCACGTCTTAGATTTCAAAAGTTGATTCTTGATTTTTATTTTGACTCCCTGAAGCTTTAAACACTGAGACTGAATAGTAGAGTGATATCAAATATGCATGAGATTTCATGCTTGTAATTCTATTTTTAAAGCCATAATATCACTTAAAAGTGCTTGTTTAGCCAACAGCAAATGATGAATGACTTTTACAAATGGACATGTAAAATTCAATTTGCAGTTGTCAGAAAATCTGATATGGAATTTTTCAAAATACACAATCTCATTACAGAACAGACAAAATGTCTTTGTGTGGGGATTTGACATGGCATAATGCAGGGAAAGTGTGCGGTAGGCTGGGCTGTTCATGCGCATCCGGTCTGGATATCTTTACATGACAACTAAAATGTAACTATCAACCACGTTTGGCGTGACGCCACTGGGAACGACGCAGCATCCCTCTTTCACGCAGTTATAGACATAGCGGGTCTGTTGAATTGTTGTAGCCGAGGTGAGGTTTCCACGCAACACAGGTCTGCTTGTCTAGAGACACCAAGCAATTCATGGAAGAAGTAGAGGGAGGCTTGAAAAAAAAAAACATGCTCCCCTATAATGCAGTGCTTCAAGGCTGCTGAAATTGTACAAGAACACTCCTCATGCTTGGCGTCTAGTCTGTTATATCGTGAGAGACAGGAGCGTGCATACAAAAACACGAGAAACACAACCCAATCAGCTCTCCTTAATAACCACTGAGAGCTGAGGCACTGTTGATTAATAGCATTAGTCAAGGCAAAAGCATGTAGTGTATTAACTGTAAATTGGCCTTTGGAGACAAGAGGGCCTTGGAGGAAAACCTCTCATTCATTTACATATTAATTCATTTTGCATAAGTTTATTTAGTTTATTTTAATATGAAAACTCAAGAAGACCATCTAAAATATTCACTTATTGAAACACTGTGAATGAGTACAATTTACTGCAGAGTGCAATAGATATCTTTTCCTACAGAAAGGCATTCAGAAAACAAAAAGAAGCACATTAAGTCTTTAATGTATGGTATTATATAACAAAATATTAAAGGAAGTTTATGGAAGTTAGTTATATTTCTATAACAGAATATCAAATGAGAATACTTTATTTGAAACACAAAATAGTTTTTTAGGCGCTGTGCAGAGCCGATCGATGTGTGACATCAAAGTACCGCAACAGCAATTTGAAAACATTTGGATATATTTTGTTCTGAATATGATATGCAAAACCACAAAAACAACATAATTTAAGTGGTCCACACCTTAGGCAAATACATTTTTAATTTTCCAGTCACAAATCCTGTGTCAAACCAAACCTAAAGTAAAGTAAAGTAAAGTAAAGTGAAGTGAAGTAAATTATAAAACGGTTAGTTCGAATCCTTGATTCTGATTGGTCAAGAGCTGTGCTTTATTCACGATAAAACACGGCTACGACCGCTTCACCCAATGGTTCTATTGATCGCTGCGCAACACTGCGGTTCTATGTTGTTTTTATTTGAGCTTTCATGCATTTTACACACTGGAACGTTGTTGCTGTTCACACTCAGGGACTATTTTTTCCAGCGGAAGGTAGGCTTTTAGTGATTTTACTTCAAGAAAGTTGCACTAACATTGTTTTTTACTTAAATATTGTGTGGCAACCATTTTATAAAAGCAAAAAGATACTCGAGGCAAGTGCTGAATCGTGAATAAGTATCGGCTCAAGGGGAGCCTTTACCCCTTCGCGTTGCGTCGTGCCTAACAATGCCTAACGTCATGCCTTTACCCCTTCGCGTCGCGTCGTGCCTTACCGCTTCACGTCGTGACCTAACAATGCCCTTGAGCCGTTACTTATTCACGATACAGCACAGCCTCTCGTACCTTATTGCTTAAGTGAAGTGAAGTGAAGTGAAGTGAAGTGAAGTGAAGTGAAGTGAAGTAAGTGAAGTGAAGTGAAGTGAAGTGAAGTGAAGTGAAGTGAAGTGAAGTGAAGTGAAGTGAAGTGAAGTGAAGTGAAAGTAAAGTAAAGTAAAGTAAAGTAAAGTAAGTAAAGTAAAGTAAAGTAAAGTAAAGTAAAGTAAAGTAAAGTAAAGTAAAGTATCAATGACTAAGTATTGACCAGATAAGAAATATATTTACTGCAGACTTTTAAAATTGTTACTCTATTCCCTTCGACTTTTCCGAGCTTGGGAATTGCATTAAAATTTCTCAAGTTTTTCATGACCCTAAAAACCCCGCAAACCATGTGTAAACAGTTTTCTCACTTTGTAAACACCTCTAGAGCATGAAAAATGCAAGACACCACTCCAGCTGAGTATGAAACCTATGCCATGAGGAGCATAATGAGGAACATAAGAAGAAGAGACATGGACATTTGCTTGCTCTCTCTGCCACCAGCACCATTAAGTGCTTTATGCTTCAGTAAGCCAAGCTGTGTGCTCCAAAAAAGCGTTTGTTGCAGATGAGATGCTCATTGCATCTATTTGAAGCCTTACCAATGAGCAGATCTCACAACAAGCTTATTGGGAGAAACAGACTGTGTGGAACTTTAAAAGAGAGATAAGGGTTTCACTTTGCAATCTAGCTATGGGCACAATGCCCAGAAAACTGCACGGTTTGATTGCAAAGAAATATGGCAGACCCCTGGACTCTAATGTTATCAAACCCATCTGTCAATATCAGCCAGAGTGTGTAAAAAAAACAAACAAAAAAAAAAAAACGCATGGACAAGACTTCTATTGACTGGTTAAGAATGTGGATTAAGAAGATCATAGGGGCTGGATTATGAGCTCTGTCCAGGGATCTGATGGCAGCAGGTTTCTAGGCGGTGCCGCTTTAAAAATGGACTGACGCAAGGGAAAATGTGACCTTTGTGTGGGGCCCGGCCAAGTCACGGCACTTCGCTCCATATCAGCGATGGTCAACAGGGCAACCGTCCAGCATCTGATGTTGAGCGTGTTACCAGCCAAAATATGCATGGAGCATTCAGGGGGCATTAACAGCTGACACCGGAGCCGGATAGCGAACAGCGTGTCTCTAAACATAAGGCCCAAACTGTGGCTGATCTGAATCAGTATGCTTGTCATGCATTGTGTGCTGGAGTCCCTGCTATATGGGCAAATCATGAATATTAATTGGGAGTTGAGAAGAAACCATATGTATTGTCTTATAATCCTTTAAAGAGTACAAAACAATCATTCTCACAACTAGACTAACACGTCAATATTACCTTAGACCAACTATTAGACCAACTGAAGTCCTCTGGTTTAATTTGACAGTAAATACAGTTGATAACAACCAAGTACCAGGTGCGTTCGCATGAAACACAAAGTTTGGATATGAAAGACAAAAGAAGTGCATGAGCTGTCATTGCACACATTGCTATTAAAGGGATACTCCACTTTTTTTGGAAATAGGCTCATTTTACCACTCCCAGAGTTAAACAGTTGAGTTTTACCGTTTTTTAATGCAGTCAGCCGATTTTCTGATATTTAGAAGAATATCAGTAAACAGAGCAGTTTCTGGTCTCACTGACTTCCATAAGTATTTTTTTTTCCTACTATGGAAGTCAATGAGACCAGAAACTGTCTGGTTATAGATATTCTTCTGAATATCAGAAAGTCGGCTGAATGGATTCGAAAATGGTAAAATTCTGACTGTTTAACTCTGATGGAGTGGTAAAATGAGCCTATTTCCAAAAAGGGGAGTATCCCTTTAATAACAGTTATTATGGGAGAATACTGTTACCTCTGGATATCGGACCTCGGAAATGTCACAACTAACCAAGAATCAAGTTACAAAACTAACAAATTAACAATAGTTTAAAATCATCTCAAAGATCATTAGAGGGGTTCAGGTCTGGGTATCATGCAGGTCATTCAAGCTCTTCAACACAAGACTAACATTACAACTGTCTCTTTATGGACTTCACCTTTATGGACTCGCATAGTAAATGAGCTTCAGTGGAAAGATCCTGTTAACAAGCATTTACCAGCCTGGAAATGGTATAATATAGTCTTTTCAGCAGGGTGAAATTAAAGAGGGAGGAATTGAAAACTTCACACAATTTTCCTTTATTTAGGTCTTCGAACATTAAAGACATGATACGCATCTCACTTGGATGCTTATCAAACTACTTGGCCAGTTGTTATTTCCTTAAACAATCACAAGCTTCGCTATTTGTCTGACACTGTGGAATAAACACAGACTATTCAAGGAAAGCAATTACCATCGGGTCATTATCTATTGAAGCATTGCCTCTCCAACGCCCATGTCTGCTCTCTCTCAGCTTTAAACATTCATGTTGTTTTCCACAACTCCACCATCCACTCAGAGACAAAAACAAGAGTGAAAACTTCAGCGATTGACAATCAGTCTTTAGAATAACGAACAGTAATTATAAGTAATTATCGTGTCTTTAATTACGTGAATAAAATATGGAATTTAATCTGGTTGTTTAATTGGTATAATTTACTCAAGGGGTGCCAAGGATTCCTCTTGAGCATTACTCACTGATCCGTAGGAGGACCGCTGATGAGGAAGCCTGCACAGGGATGTCGGAAAAACGTCCAAACCACATCTATGAAACAAACATGCCTTTGCCAAGACATGCCACCCATCAGCTATTATTGATCTGTGCCTTCAGGTATTTAATGAACCCAAAAGAGAGGAGAAAGGCAGGACAGGTGATGGAGGTCTCCAATGCTGCTTTAATGTGATCCCTGTAGCATCTCACCCCCATCTGTAATTAATTCTCAATTAAAGTGGCCGGCTCAGAGCCCAGATACAGAGAAGGAGGGAGGCCTTCGGAGTCTCATTAGTAGGTTTACATCGATCAGATACATCTGTTCAATAACAAAGAAGGAAGACGTCCTACACTCTGATTTTTCACCTCGGAGAGAAGTGGGATAAACACTCGCAAGCCAATGTCGAAAAAGACTTTCGGTTGGGAAAGAAGGAGCCAGAGCAGATGGCCAGCAATGTCGTATAATGAAGATGAATGGATGCATTGGAAACTGGTGGGATGATTAAAAGAGGGTTAGAATGTCACCTTAAAGGTCGTATTGCAGGGTTAATTTTTCAACAAATTTGTGCAATTTGCTTGTTGGTAATAAACATTTAAACTGTTATCCATTGTATATAGGCCATTTCCCAGACCAAACAGGGAGAATGGATGAGATGGGAGAGTGTGGAACAAACGCAAGATGTGCTGGCAAGACCTTTGGTCAATGGGAGAGAGTAGGATCAGTTTCCTTATCAGGTCCACATTTGATGTTCTCCAATCACCACAGAACCTAAACCTCTGGGTAGGAGAGGATCCCTCTTATCCTTTGTGTTCATCTCCTGCCACATTAAGGCACATTTTGACAGGATGTAAGGTGGCTCTTAGCCAAGGTTGGGTTACTTGGCGCCATGACCAAGTACTGCAATGTTTGGCTTTAGCATTTGAAGGCAAGCGTAACATGACCAATAAGTTGCCGCCAGTTCTAGCAAAACATTACACACAGAAGACAATATTCCTCCTCCCAGGTAAGCAACCACCAAGAAAAGGTGTTAACACCAATTCTCATCCAGGACAACTGGAAGCTGCTAGGGACTGGAAAATGCTGGTCTCGAGCTTGATCAACGGCTTATTTTTCCACCTGAGATTGCCATCATTAACCTCCGACCAGATATTGTTTTGTGGTCTGGATCAGCACGCATTGTTAAACTAGATAGAGTTAACAGTGCCATGGGAGGATGTGGTAGATGAGGCATATGAGAGGAGGAAACTGCGGTATGCTCATCTGGCCACTGAAGCAGAACAGCGAGGATGGAGAGTCCAGGTTCATCCAGTGGAAGTGGGTTTTCGAGGATTTGTGGCACACTCTACAACCCGGTTTCTCAGAGACGTTGGATTCAGTGGCCAAGAGTTGTGTCGCACAGTAAAGAACGTATCTGAAGCAACAGAAAGGAGCAGCTGGCTGGCTGAGACGGAAATACTCTGGCTGGCTGTGTACAGGCCGTCACACTGCAGTTTTCGTAGAATTCTTGAAAAACTCGAAAGAGTCTGTTGGTTTATTTGTATAGTTTGCATGGTAATTACAGTTATTATGTTCCTGTGCATATTGCGTGAATGAGAGTTGGTGTTTGGGCAGATATTGTGTTTTGCGGTAGGTAGTATGTCATACGTGAACCGTTGCCAGTTATACATACATTAACGAAGACAGTGGGGCTCGTCAGCCTTAGTCAAATGGGTTGGTGTGTATGGTTGGGTTGCGGAGAGATTGTGAGATTGTAGTTAGGTCACATGTGAACTACAAGGAAGGAGCAACCTCAGCAGCAGGAGGAATTAAAGGTCAGTAAGCTAAGCTGAGTTGATTGAGAAGCGTAAATGGATGGAGAAGCGTAGGCTACTGTAAAGCTATGTCTTAGTTTGTGCTTATCTTAGCGAGCGCAGTACAAATCATACACTATTCTCGTGTAATGGAAATCAATTTATGTTGTTGGGTATCAACAAACGGAATATAATACAGAAAAGTTAGGTACTAAATTACAGCAGTTTGCAACGATTCTCCATTACCCCACAATACATTGCATTACGCCACCTTGGAGAGAAAATTGACCAAAGCCCGCCTTGAGAGCATTGAGAGTGACTAGAGAGACGAGTAGTAGATGAGAGTGTTCAGATAGCATAGATAGATGATACAGTAGATAGATAGATAGATAGATAGATAGATAGATAGATAGATAGATAGATAGATAGATAGATAGATAGAAAGATAGATAGATAGAAAGATAGCATCTAAAACAGCCAGATAGCATAGACTAAAACATAGATAGCTAGCAGCAAGATACATCGATGAAAAAGTAAAACAAAAATAGGTAGATTGACAATGGTGAGGCAGCGTCACATCTGGTCGCGGGGTGAGCTAAAACACAGCGACAAACGGCTACGTTCGACATCGATCTTCACCGGAGGAAGAGATAAACACTTATAAACGCCCACATAGCTAGCATGATGCCTTTTCTAGATGACAAAGACAAAGTTTACCAGTACTATGACACTATGACAAAGGATACCGGTACTCATCTGAACTAACGTCATGATCACTGCCACTAGATATAAAAAACATTGATTTTTTTCACTCTGTGCTATTCAATGACAGTATTTTATTTTTTTTAAGTTTTTGTGCACTGCTGCTTGTAGACTAGCTCCATTGCTTATTACTGCGCTGCTAAATGATAGCAACTCACCAGGACACTTCACTCCAACTCTACACTCATTCTCCTCTGGACCATACATTTAATTGGCTTTGATGGCCATCAGGTCTAGGCAATTCCTCATTTGCCCTCTCACGTCTAGCAGGTTCGAAATTATACGGCTGCGGGCCATCATGCACGTCGGCTGCTTGTCACCTCTTCCTCATCCCAGTCAGTCGCCAAAGTTCTAATACTAGGCTAAGGCTACCTTTCCTCCACTTCTCCCCAAAGTGACGTCATCACCGGATTGTGTTAAAAAAACTGTCTTTAAGACCATTATTGAGACATTTCAAAAATGATATACATATCTTGAGAGATATACAATATGTACCCATTAATCGACAGTGGTGGTTAACCTGCAACACAGGCCGTGTTGGGAGAAAAGCTGATTGTGTGCATTTCTACTGAATTACAACGAGACTGTCTGTTTATGATTGGTGTTCCTCTTGGTTTTTTTGTTCGCCAGCGCAACAACTCTCTCCTTCTCTGACATAGATGCAGATAACCTTTTGTTTTCTACGGCATAATTTGTCACAAAAAAACTTATTCTAAACAAGGAAGATCATAACTCAGTAAATCTTGCTGGTCTACAATGCAAAGACACTGAAAAATGGACCATTAAATGTTCTATCTGCAAGAGTAACAAAATAAATACAATTTATTATTTTTGCAACAGAAAACTGAATAAAGATTCGAGTGAAACTAACTCAAAAGCTTTTTAGGATAATAGGTGGGTAAACCACAGTTTTCTTTGTAAAGGACCTTGAGCTACATTTCTATTTATTTATTTTTTGCAAATACTTTTCAAATGCAGCTTACTCAAAACTTATCCAAAGAATGATACCATGATAATTCCATTATACAGTAAATCGACATTATATAAGATATTAATATACATAATATTAATTACACATATTTTTTATTAATTAAAAATGTATTAGTATCATTAATATTTAACATTAGATGGTTTATTTTATACTGTATTATATTCATAATATAAGGTTCATTGCCTTTTTATAAACTTTTTTACAGTGAAACTGAAGGCAAACTTCATAGATGAGTATTAAAGTGTCTGTCTCTCAGTTTTAGAGGCACATATTCAAGACCAGATCAAATAAATCATTCTAGACAACAGAATCCAGTCAAAGCAGAAAATGCATACATCATGAGCTTCAAGCTTATTAGATGATTCAAGTCTGTATATTTTTCAACTTCTGTATTATTCTGTCCCATATTTCAAAAATACCATATCACCAAAAATTGCAATACCTCTGCAAATTTCTTCACCCTAATTTAATTTAATCCTCCATATAGGCAAGAACTCAGCAAACATGACCTAGTTTCACTCACCATAGAGAAACTTCTCTTCAGCCTTCTAAAAAGTATTTATTTGCAATCTTTAAATGTCCCACTGCACAGATAGAGGTAAGCATTCTCTTGAATTAAGAAAAGATACTTATCTAAATTGAAACGTACATTGCTTTCTTTTGCCAAGTGCATTTTTGGACAACACCTTCTTGTGTGGGACTTTGGTTTTGTGAGTGATAATTAGATCCATCTTTTTTTTAAAGCGATTTAGCATGCACCACATGTTTACTGAAATTATTGTAATCTTTGCACATTACCCTTACCAAACATGCAATTAAAGGTTTGGAGAGTGAAAAGTTTTCTCCTTTGCGATTCAAAGCGATTCGCAAAAGTGAACGCTTATCACAAAAATGGCACATTCACAAAAGCTGCAGACAGAATTCCCTGACCGCATTACCACTAAAATACCAACTTCACTGAATTAGTAAACTTAAAAGTAGCAAGAGTGGAGAAACTGATAATGGGTGTACTCTGCCAGGCTTGACTTGACTTGCCAATAGAGCAGTCAAAAAAACATTGCGGTGTTACTTAATTTTATACAAAGTCGTTAGATGCACAAAGTCAACAGGAGGTGGGAATGTGGTTTTCTTTCAAAGCGGTGCACAACAACTAGTCAACGACACCAACAGATGCTTGTTCCCTGTTAGTGGCACAAAACTCACAGCAAGAGCGCGGCAACCTTGAGCAAATGTACAGGATTAAAATGAATTACACCACTCTTTGTAAAAGCAACTCTTTAATTGCGCGCATGTAACATATTGCTTTGTTTGCAGTGCACGCTTAACTCAAATGAACCCAAGTGCAATAGTCGCTGAACCACTTAAAAAGTAGATTAAAGTCTCTGACTTATGAGGTCATTACGTCTGAACGCTGAACATTTAAATGAAAAGTAGTAAGATGTTTCCACTAGTAAAACGTATGTATGTTTAACTCACTAATTTTGTCACCGTTAGCGCCAGGGCAATAAAGCAAATGCATTAGCCAAGCATGCACTGATACAGTATATGGATGGATAGATGGATAAATTAGTCATCCTGTGGGCCATTAGATGTTTGCTGAGGACCCCTTTTGGGTCCCAGGTTCCTGTTTGAGAACCACTGAGCTTAGAGAATGGCGTTTTCTTTGAAATTAATGGAAAACTGATTAAAAGCTCAAAGTTTATAGCTCAAGACACCATGGCTGGCCTATAGCCATCGAGCTGCAGTATTCAGGTGCACGAGCCGTGAGTCTTGGTCTATCTAGCAGCTTTGGGCATCGCAGGATCCGGCTTCTTTTCCATGGTGCGACAGATGGACAGACACAACAACCCTGTGTGTCAAAACCCGCTGAAGCATTCACTCTGAATTCAATTATAAAATTGATTGCCTGGAAGTCAGCCTCCAGCTAACATGCACTTTGGTAAAGCACGTTTAAGACTTAAAAGTCTTCCAACGCAAAGATAAGCAGGTATTTCTGGAGTGGAAAAGTCTGTCTGGGACCAAATATCAGCAATTAAGTTTTTGTTTTTGGACTGTTTCCCACCCAGCCAGGCAATCAGGCCCAGAGTCGCCATTTAAACATGTTAAAAGTTCACAGTGTTTATGTAATCGCTATTGACCTTTAATTATATTTATCTTAAAAAGCGCTTTGCAATTGCATAAATTAGTTATTTATGAGCCGAAACGTATGCATTATTCACTGTTCTATTTGCATGACAAATGGATCTTGGAATTAATTGCAATACTTAATAGTTAATGCAGAATCAGGTACGGACTGGCCATTGGTTTCCGAAAATATCCCATTCTTCAAAATTAAAGATGTGTGTGTGTGTGTGAGGGGGTTCCTCCTAATTTGTAGAGGTGAATAGGTTGTTTTTTTTATGCAGTGAGCGGTAATGGGCTAAAAGTCCATCACAAAGCCTCCCTCAGCATAAACACTCTTAGCACCTTTATTATTTGTAGTGAAAGCCAAATGGTTGCACTCTCAAGATAGATGGACAGTTGTTACTTTTCCGGGAGTGAATTATGTTTTCAACAGGTAACTAAATTGCGCAAATGAGATTTCAGTTGGAAAAAAGTCAGTGCTTCATAACACGCTGACATTTCCCGCTCATCTTTAAGACTAAATTAATCTGCCTCATCACAATGAACTGGGCCACCGTCGCCACTGTCTGCAGCTGCACATGTCATCCCTGCAACAGATCGGAGTGTTTCAATATGTCACATGTGAAATCTTGAGCTTGATCTTCCTTTTCAGAACAGATTGCCTTCTGTCTACCCACACACTTCTGTCGCCCGCCATCGCAGAGATGGGCGCGTGCGTCTGCAGACATGAAATGGGGGCTGAGCGAGAGTGCGGCACATAAAAGGATTGACTGACAGAGCTGGTCGCTCAGTGAAAAGCAGGATAAGGGATAAACATACTGAAGATAGATATCTTCCTTTTCATTTTTTCCAGCAAACACACAACGTCTCTTTTGTTCACGCGTCTAGTCCAGTTTTTACTCTGCTGAATGTGGGTAGATAACTAGGAATAATCCGTGGTGACTTCTGGGATGCTTTTTGAAAAGGAAACACCACATATATTGTTAAAAGCACTAGTCATATTTATTTATTTATTTTATGGTCTAAAGATCTCAGAAGCTTGAGAACTTGTTATCAGACCACAAACATTGTTTAATCTTATTTTTAATCCTCTTAAAATAGGATAATCAAAAATATTGATATTATTTTACAACTGTCACACGCGTCACACACATGACCAGTGTCGGCCAATAGTGAGCCTACGTGTGACGTACAACACAGAAACGCTGCGCAAATTATACAGACGTGAACTGATGAGGCCCACAGAGAATCAGTTTTATTTATTTATTTTTTTGTGCTCAAAAAATATTCTCTTTGCTTGATAAACTTAAGATTGAGCCACTGTAGTCACTTGGACTATTTCAATGATGTCTTTAATAACTTTTCTGGAGCCGACAAGTTTTAATCCCTTAGAAGCCCATGGAGGAGTGATCCAGATCTCAGATTTAATCAGAAATATCTTAATTTGTGTTCCAAAGATGAAACGTCTTACTGGGTTGGAAAAACATGAGGGCTAGTAATTACTAAAAGAATATTCCTTTTTGGGTGAACTATCCTTTTAATAAAGTTTTTTTTTTTTTTTTTATAATAAAGTTAATGATTTGCTAAAGATCGTGTGACTGAAGACTGGAGTAATGGTGCCTGAAAATTCAGCTTTGCCATCATTTTTCATCAATTTTTTGTCATCAATTTTTTAAAAATATATTCCAACAGAAAACTTTTAAAAAGTTTAGTAAATATTACAAAGTTACATAAAGTTATAAAGTTATAAAAACTTTATAACTTTATAAAATAATATTTCACAATACACTGAACAAATATACTGTATATGGAAAATCAAATACACATATATGCATGCATATAAAGTGTTATTAATGTATACAGAGTGTTTAGGCTTTGTGAGGATTAAAAAAAAGGAGTGAATGGATTTTCATTGTATGGTGGTTGTGTCCACACACATCAAAGACACATTTATATGAAAATGAATATAAAAGTCAATTCGAATTCCAATGACCCCTTTAAGAATTAAATTTAGAAAAGTCCACAGGGCAAAAACATGTGTATTTACCTGACTCCTCCATAATAAAACATGCATTGAGATGGTGAAAACACTTTTTGGCCAATGAATTCATGTAAACTCAGAGATGACAAATCAAACAGGACTTAAAAATTACAACATGACCATGGTGTTTGTTAACTCCCTGGGTTTGGTAATCGCGTCGGCGCATTGTTCTGAATTTTTCCTTATCAGTGCAAAATAGACTCAAATAACTCGGTTTATTTTTGTCATACAGGTAAGTGTTATACATCATTCAAAACTGTAAAAAAAATCGTATTTATTTGTGTACACTAATAATAAAAACAAATGTTGTTTTTCGTAAATCATTTCGAAACGTCTTTAAGAAGCTTGAAGTCTTCCATTTTTAAATTATGTAAATCATATCAAAAACAAATATTCTTTGTTTAAGTAATTCGTATGAAAGCAACGAGATGTAAAGTTTCTCCAGGCCAAGCTGATTAGCGCTAATGTGACCATGCCCAAACACGCATTAACTGTTCAAATAATCAATGCAAATAATCAACGCGGAGGAACACAGAGCTGTTACCGCCCTCATCACCTCTAAACAAAGAATCAGCGACTTTAGTAGTCCTGCTCTGCTTTTTGTCGCAATTGAAGATTGTGTTTGTGCTGTTTTCCTTGGATTTACCTCAAAAGAATTAGAAGAACATGATTTGATTATAAGAATGATTTAAGACACTAATAGTAGCATGTTATTGTTGCATAAACTTTGCATTGTAGCTACTAGTTAAACTGGTGCCAGACTAAAATGTATGTAAAAAATTGAGTAAAAACATGAAGCCTAATGCTAAATGTATACATGTACGACACAAGAATGTTTTTATGTTTGTCAAGCTGTGAGTTTAAGTCACCCTTAAAGTTGGTTTGAAAAGCAAAATGCACCAAACATTAGGCTTCATGTTTTTACTCCAATCTCATTTCATAAAGTTGTAACGTATGGAAATGTTTGAATTAACATAATAGTTTATCTTGATATCAGCATGTTCACAGGTGATTTTTAAAGGGACCAAATGCCACTGAGGAGTCCTGCTGACTTAAACATTCACATGAATGTCTGTGCATCAACATGGTAAAGTGAGAAATCAAACACCTTGGAGATGAAAGGTATGTAGCCTCCTATGTTTTAGGAATGGCACAAAGGATGACTCCAAGAATGACACAACAAATGATCTTTGTGTGTGACTGTCTCTGTCTTTAGATCAGTGTGTTTACTAATGTGCTTTTTTGTCATTTGTTGTGTATCTTTGGATTGTAAATAAATCCAAACAATCTAAAAGCCATTTTTTTTTCTAAATCTTTGTGCAAGGCTCCTCATAATGATAGGACCTGAGAGCACATAATAAGGCCATTAGGGGAGGGACTTTGTCTTTCTCAGGTGAGAAACACTCAATATTAGTGAGTGGTTAACGCCTCCCTGCATAAAGCTTTCTTACACAAAACATGTCTTACAGATTTTAAACCAATATATTTTCTTATTTGAATGAGTAGTCAGGATGGTTTTCACTTGATTTTGGAGCAAATATTCTAGGCCACGTGATACAATTTTAAAAAGTCATGTGAAGAAATAATTAGTATGGGTTTTATGACTTTATTTCAGTGGCATTTTGTTTTTGTTTTAGTCACAAACCATGCATAAACTAACACAGTCTCATCCCAATTTGTCATATAACTGACGTTTGGGGACGTCTTTTGACCATTTGTCAATATACGACTTTTTAGGGCCCCCTTAAACGTCGGTAGATGACGATCCCGGGTCGTCATACAACTGACGCTTTACCTTTAACGTCAGTTAGGTGACGAGTTGGGTTTAGGGTTAGGTTTAGGTCTGGGGTAGAGTTAGGATCCCATAACGTCATCTACCGACGTTTAAGGGGGCCCTAAAAAGTCGTATATTGACGAATGGTCAAAAGACGTACCAAAACGTCAGTTACATGACGAATTGGGATGAGACTGCGCTGCATAAACACCATTATCTCAAAACTATAAACTTTTACATACATGCTGCTGATATTATTGTAGCAGAGTTTGTGCTGAATACAGTGTAATCAGAATTATAGCCATGAAAATGTCACAAGTATCAGAAAAAAACACACATGACAGTGCATGTCAGAACACCTCCAGGACCCAGAAAACACCTCAGACCCCAGAGGGTTAAAAAAACAGGTAATTTTTTTACTGAGAGAGAGAGAGAAACCATGAAATTTCTCATTCACAAGGCAATAAAATCGCAGAATAGCACCTATTAATGCTGAAATTGCATCATGACATGTAAAACAATTAACGTTCAAATAGAGAGTCATTCCTGTTCCAATGCCAACCTAGGCTTCCCTATATGAAAGTATAATGGGATCGTGAGACAATCCTGTCCATATTTCAGTCCAATCAATCATAATAATTTAGTGGTGGCATTTCTTCTATATTTCTATGTGCAATCCAACAACTTCTCTGGAATAGCCTGTGAAAAGGCAATTATCTATCATCCGTGATCCGGCTCGAGAACGGTCCTGATTAATGTGTAATTGGAGTCAATGATAATTCTTTAGCAACATTTAATCGCACTTCAGCTTCAACAGAGCTGCCAGTAAGCAGACATACACAAATTGCTCTGAAATACACAAAACCTTTTATGCCTGTGAGCGGGTCCAAACTTTTCATTATTGGCGTATAACAAGCTTCCTATCGAGCAGGCAGCTGATGTGGGCGTCAGGGAAGCCTCTTCATTCACATTTTCATTACCTTTTCCTTATCTGCTGCTTGCATTTCCTTTCTTTGTGTTTACTGAAAGAACTATGGCAGCATCTCTTCAGACTGCTGGGTTTCACAGTAGCGTCTTCAGGATGAGAGCTATATGTGCTCAATTCTGATTTGATGTTGGGTGCTGCGTCCCCTTTCCTCGGGCTGCATTATTTCACTGTCAGAGGTGTGAAAGCAGAGACGAGGGCACACAGCTCCTCCAAGCTCAGACTCCTTTCATGGTTGATTGTCACTCAGCGGCATCCTCTCACCACTGTGTCTGACCGTGTGGAGCTCTATCAACTACTTTCAGCAGACGCAACCAGCCTGCTTTAATCAAAAACAACTTTAAAATGGCCCTTGTAGTGACTGAAATAGATAAGACTTAAATATTTTTTTATATTTAACAAATGATCCATAATATCCCTCCCCCAACAAGCAAATCATGGGCTAGAGTTAACCGCAACTAACACACAAGCGGTTACCGGTTATAGGACACATTAAGGGCCCTATTTTAACGGAACACAAGTATCAAGCATGAAACGAAGTAACTTTGTTGGCGGGTCATGGGTGCTGTTGCTATTTTACTGGTGGGATAAATGACTCCCGACAAGTTTAAAAGGGGTTAGTCTGAAGTAGCTTCATTATTCATAGGTGTGGTTTGGGCGTAACGGAAACAAACCAATAAGAGCTTCATATCACATTTCCTTTAAAGAGCAACATGCAGGTTGGACACCCCTATATAGCATAGTGTATGTTGACGATAAAACAACTAGATTTTCTGAACTGGAGTAATATATATTTAGCCATTAACGATATTTTGAGAAAAATGTGATAAAATAACTCCCGCGTCTACGACGCACTAACCGGAAGTGACAATCGCGAGGGAGTCTGTTGTTCAGGCTCAGGTTACAATGGATGCTAACGACGAAACCGCGTTCTCCGATGTTGACGAATATGCCTATGATGACCCACAGGCATACAATTATGAGCCTTCTAGGCGAGATAGAAGTCAAGGGGAGATCGGGGACGAACAATGGGTAGAGGAGAGAAGTAACGTTAGAGTTGTGGTGTCGAGAAAACCAGTGGCGAATAGGGCAAGTGAGTTCATGTAAGTTAGCACTGTGGCTAACGCTGGTTCATCTACTGTATGGCTAGTACCTTGGTGTTTTGTAATAAATCTGCTTTAGCAAACATACATTCAACTTTGTTCTTGATAAAACAACCATTTAGATTGTCTTAATTTAAGCCAGCAACATTTTGTCTTCTCATATTCTACGCTGACAGTGATTATGCAGTCCATCCAAGCTGGTTAGCACTATCAACATTGACTAATGACCGTGACATAACAACAAATAAATAATGCTTTAAAATGCAGTTAGTGATACCATTTAAACCGAGTGAAATGTGCGCCACAAACGACCGAGTGTATGTGGTAAAAGACGCGGCAGTGAAGTCTGCTCTATTCACCTGCACATAACGCACCCAAAAACAAAAAGCATTGTTTTTCCTAGAAGGAAAATGATGGATATGATGTCCTGACAGGCTGGAATTCGTGCAACAAGCACAAACACAATAATTTACCATTATGGCTTCTCTAAAACTCGATCTAAAACTTTCTGTCTCTCACTACTGATCTAACTACATCAACACCCAACAATGAGAAAGCGTACCACGAGTTCATTTGTTTTCCTCGGGCTACGTCATATGACGCGTTGCTTGCGGGAAAGGCGTATTCCAGAGCCTAGCGCATTTTCATCAAAATCTCGACATCAAATGAGATTTCATTAGTAATTTTTACATACGTGTTTTTAAAAGACCTCTGCAGACAATTTGAAGTATTAATTCAGAAATAAATTCAACCTGCATGTTGCTCTTTAAGAGCATGATGAACGAGGTGTGCTTGTTCTATGGCACAATTCTATTATAATGGCGCATTTACCAGACGCAATCGGTTCACAGCCGAGAAGATTGATGTTCTCGTTAGGGCCGTAAAAGAAAGAGAAGTGACATTGGGGATAGGACAAACCCACCCAAATTAGCTTCGGTTAAACATGCTTATAATAAATTGGGTAAATATGTAAGGTTTATGCCTATTTTTCCCCATCGTCATGGAAACAGCAATGATTTTCCTCATGTTTAAATATTTTTTCCTTATAAAAATGTATCATTTTCAAAAAGCAAAATGCATCTGTGTAGATGAGAGAATCATCTACAGTGTATGCTATGCACATTGTTCACACTGTGTATGCGCATTGTGTATGCGCATTTTTGGCCAAGCATGCGCTCTTAAAATAGCATCTGAATGTACGCGCAACGCGCCACTGACTTTAGACTACGTTTTTTTTCTGGTCATTGGCACAATTGTTTTTTTGGAACTGCAAAATAGCACCAGGGATTATTTGCGCCGAAACACGCCTCCTTTTCGAGCCGACCCGCCCAGGGAGCGCAAGTTCATTTCCTAGCTTACGACGAGCGTCTGAGGAGGGAAAAGTCCGCTTAGCGCAGGTGCAAAATAGTAGCCATACATGCGTCAGTGTACAAAGTCATTTGCGCCGAATGCAAGATAGGGCCCTAGGACTGATACTGATATGACCCAAAAGAATTAGGAGGAAGTTTTGACTCTTTCTTAATTTTTATTGAAAAGGACAAACAAACCATTTTAAACCTAGCCTATATTTTCTATATATAACCACTTGAGAAATGTATAAACATGCATCCAACTTTCTATGTAGCGTCTACACTACGAAAGCAATCAAGTCGAATGCGTTTTTGAAAGTGGACAAGCTCAAAGCGTTTTAGCCCCCGTTTACACCTGTATTTAGCATCGTCCACATAAGATCCGATCAACCAAAATGCATCTGAATACCAGATGTAAACAGGGCCTAAGTTCCATAGGTGAAAGTGTCCTAAAAAAATATGCTTGTGAATCCAAGTAAGATCTCTGAGTAAGTTATATAATGTAGCAAAATACATTTAATATAAAATGAAATTGATAAAAAATAAAAATGGCAATAAATACATAAATGAATGATCGGACACTGTTAAAAACATGTTAATTAAAACAGATGTATAGCATTTTAATTGTTAAATGAGATCTCTTATCTGGGACAGGGCAAGAAACAAAAATGCAGGCATTTGCTGTTTAAAACATACTACTTTTCATGCAGAGTTAATTATAGTGTAATCAAGCCAATCTGCGAGTATTGGACACCAAAGTGCATGGACTGGATTCTCTGGGTCTCTGCTTTAGCAGTGACAACATACTAATTTATTTAAGAGTGAAGGAGGGAGTGGATGAAGACAAATGTGGGCAGAGGCCTTGGGCTAGAACAGGCTCACCTCACAGATGCCCCAATTGACTGATGATGGCTCTCAATAATTAACTTCATAAAGGGGCCCTACCAGCCAGCAGGTGTATTAAAACCAGGACACATAAACGGCCTTTATCGAATTAGCCAAGCTTACGTCATTTTTCATTTGACTCCTCAGAGCCAAACCACATTGATTCCAAATGGACGTGTCCATTCGGCAAGAATATGAGCAAAGGGTGGAGGCTAAAACCCTGGTGTGTGTGACAGGAGCAAAGACGTATTTCTCAATCGTGTCATCTCCTCCTGATTACATTTGTCTAACACACCATTTACTACCTGTGGTGAGGAGTGCCAGGAACAATGACAAACTGCTGAAAAAATGAGAAGGAAAAAAAGCTAGGTAACATGATTTGAAATAATAACAGCAAATCACAAACACATTATCCGCACAATTCAGCTTAGAACAAATCTGATACCTCATTAGATTCAGGAGAGCATATTCCTGGAATTCAGACTCCAAAAAGCTTCGAGAACGGCTTTCTTGACAGTTTCTGAATTTTGCTAAAGCCCTTTTTAAGCAAATCATCCCACTCAGCAGCTCTTTGTAATGCTATTTTCTAGCCATGCTACTACAGCTATCTAATTGAATGAAGAAAGAGAGAAACTGCCAAAGATTTATTTTTCGCCAAACTCACATTTCAATAACATGTCAAATCAGATCTGACAAAAATGTATCATTACTTTGCTCATTTCAGTTGCTCAATGAAAATAAATAATAACAAAATGTATTAAATAGAAAAATGTATATTAAGATAATAATAATTATATTGAATATTTGAAAGAAATAAGCCTTTTGTGTAAATAGAAAATGTCTTAGATCTTTAAGTTCAGCTCATGAAAAATGGGGTGTTGTGTTTATAATTTTGTTCAGTGTAATTCAAAAAATTAAATACATAAATAGAAAATGAAAATGAAAAATAGAAAATTTAGTATAATACAATTATATTCATTCTAATAATAATAATCATCATCATCGTCATCATCATATACTATTCCTATGGAATAATTCTCAAATCTACAAATATCCCACAAAATAAAAGGTTTTATTAAATAGCATAACAGAGTAAAACATGTATGTAAATAAACAACCAAAACAATTAAATAAATACAAAAAAATTATTATAGCATAATAAGATTATATTAATTCTAATAATAATACTATAATTTTTTTTTTACTATCACAATTCTTTGTCAAGCTCATATGTTAATGTCAAAACACCCAAGATCCAACACAAGAGGTTAAAATCAATTAATTGGATAGTCAGTCAAAAGAAAATTAAATAAATATAAAATATAATAATAATAATAATAATAATAATATAATTATTATCATTATTATTTGTGTATTTTGCTTTAACTGTAATCAACTAAAGCTGTATTTTTCAAAAATGTCTGTCAGGGTTATGTTAGGTTTCATTGTGTTTTGTTTTTCATAATTTACCCTGTTTCTGTTTTGCCTGAGTTCTCATTCAGGCTATGTTTACTTGGAAACGATTCTGAAGAGAAAACACAAAAGTGGTGTTGCGTTATCACTTTTTATTCTGTGTTTAGACGAGCATTTTGGGTGGGAAATCCGTTGCGCATATGGTGACAGCAAAAGTGTGTGAAATTCAATGTAGTATGCACTCCAGGCGGCTAGGTGGCAAAGTGGAGCACTGCCACACAACAACACCAAGTCGCGCATGGTCTGTCACGCATGAATGGTTTAAAAGCATTCGCACGAATTACAGCGGGATCATCACACTAGCCAAAGGATGACAAAAATATGAGATGCTGCCTTAATTACGTTAAAAATAATTTATTTTCAAATAAAATCGCAAAATATTGCGTCATATAATCGCATAGGCTTGACATCGCAATTGCGATTTTAATAATCATACAGCACTACCCATCTGAAATACAAGTACCTCGAAAAGCTTTTTGAATGTGCGATTTGGTGCACTAAATCTGTCAAAACATGCAGGAGTTTGGGGGTTGTTAAATCTCTTGACAAAAAGAGATTTACAAATGGCGGAGCAGAAACAGAAAAAACTGAAATGTCTGCTGTCATTGTCACCGCACAAACACCACAGCCCTGTTGCTTGTACAGAGGGAAGTAATCGCCTTCCTTGTGAGCACTTCCTTTGCTGTCTGGTTTCTTGCTGGTGGTACTCGGGACAGGATGATTCTAGCGTAGAAGCCGTTTTATGTGCCGAGTGCGATGGGAGCCTGAATAGCTCGTAATGGGTGGAAACATCAAAGATCTCAAATAATGAATGATGAAAAATTCAGCAAGGTAGAGGAGGATGCAAGGACAAAGCGATGAGAGGTAGATGCAATATCTTATTTCCAACCTGCTACTTTCATCTGCAGTGGCAACAGAAAGCACTTCTCACCAATGGGGTAATTATCGCCATCATGAAAGTTTCATGCTGTCTAAAGGGGAAGCCAGTGTGGAACAATAAGAGTGACTTTCAAAGGCCTGTGCTTTGCTGTCCTCCCCTGCTTCGACATTCACCTCTGGACCTCTCTGCTTTAACAACCTTCTGCCTTTGTGTGGCTCACAAAGAAGAAAGAAGCCAAAAAAGTAGGGGATATGGCGAAGGAGAAGCTGTAACCACACAGAAGAGGAGTTAAAAAAAATTCTGGATGCGGCAGTTATCCTTCAGCACGAGGCTGCGATAGGAATCACACAGAGCAGTGTCACCCGTCCACGCGGCCGCTTATTTCATGCTACATTAACAGACCGAAGGAACATTTCTGATACCAAAGAAAAACTGAAACTAGGAAACACAGAGCTCAAGAAACAATAGTGGTGAAATACTGCACAGCGACATGTGGAGAAGAATTCTCTTTTCTTAAGGGAATATTCAACGGGCTATCAAATTAATATATTGAATACATAGCTCATCAATTTGTAAGCTGATTGCAAGAAAACAAAGATCTGCAGGCCAAAGGAAATGAGCATTTGCAATGAAACCGTGCTGGAATAAATATGACCGCCTTGAGCTGCTTTCACTGAGTGGTGCCTCTGCTTTCTACATCTCAATGAGATGCTTTTTCACACCGGAAGTCGAAATGGACAGCTTGGACACAAAACGTATTTGGACACTCGAGCCTTTAGGGTGTTGAAATGAATTGTTTCTACAATGAATCGAGATGCGGACGTGGATGATTCTGCATCGATGCATAGATTATAGCCTACTGACGTTTCTCTGATGTCATTTGTCGCATTTACGCCCTTCTATTTCTAACTAATGTAGTTAACTAATTAAACTAATTAAACTGTATTGTAAAGTGTTACCCACATATCTTACTATCCCCAAACTTTTGAATGACACAAAACAATCCTCAGTGAAATGAAGCGAAAAGACAGACAATGTTTTACCCTCATCAGCTGGAGTGAAACGTCATTAAAAATAAAGTTTATCCATGCAGTCCTATTGGAATCCACAGGAAGCTTGTGCAGTAACAGTCTTCTTCCATAACCAGGCACTGCACAATATTCTGTATTGCTCAGTAGCTAGATCCGGTTTGTCATCACGAGGTAGGAATCTATGTTATTTAGCTATGCGTGTAATGCGCGAATCGGTGGGCGGGGCTAAACCGGCCGTGTTGAAGCAGGCGTTGATCTTCTTCTGCGGGGGTGGTGTTTTATCCTCTTTGACGTCATAGTTCCCCACATTGAAAAACGAGTCGTTTGCTGAGGCTGGTGTCAATAAAAGCTTTTATTGGACTAACAAGGACGTTTTCAGTTCTGAAACTTACAGGATATTCTTATAATATGATGACCTTCTAGATGTCAAAAGCTCAAAGAAAATTTTGATTTCTCAGTACATCACCCATTTAAGAGCTTCTTCAGGAAACATTCAGGGCCCTATTTTAACGATCTGAAACGCAAGTGTAAAAGCGCAAAGCGCAAGTAACTTTGTGGGCAGGTCCCGGCACTGTTGCTATTTTCCCAGCGGGATAAATGCCTCTTGTGCCTGGTGCAAATCTAAAAAGGGGTTGGTCTGAAGTAGCTTCATTATTCATAGGTGTGGTTTGGGCGTAACGTGAAATAAACCAATCAGAGCGCCAGCCAACATACCCTTTAAGAACAGGTGCATGTTGCATGACGGATTGTTATTATAACGGCGGGTTTACCAGGCGCGCTCAGGAGCATTCACAGCCGAGGAGACCAACGTTCTTGTCAGGGCAGTGAAAGACAGAGAAGTGACGTTGTATGGGGATGGGAGAAACCACGCACATCAGCGTCGGTTAAACATTATATACGTATGTTTCTTGCCACTATTGGGCAAACAGGTCTGATCCTTCAGTACTACAATTAGCCTTAAAAAATGGGTAATAATGTTTTTTCATCTTCATGCAATGCTTTTTCAAACTACAATGATTTCCCTCATGTGTTAATATTTTTCCTTGTTATAATTTATGATTTGCAAAAATAAAAACTGCTGCATCTGTGTTGATGAGAGAATCAAGCCAAGCAGGCGCGCTTAAAATAGCAATTATGAACAACGCGCAACGCGCCACTGACTTTATGGTAAATGGACTGCATTTATATAACGCTTTTATAGACCTAATGGCCACCAAAGCGCTTTACATAGCCTCACATTCACCCATTCACACACACATTCATACACCGACGCTGGTGTCAGCCATGCAAGGCGCCATCGAGCTCGTCAGGGAGCAGCTGGGGTTAGGTGTCTTGCTCATGGACACCTCGACACTTGGTCAGGTGGAACCAGGGATCGAACCACCAACCTTATGGTTTGTAGACAACCTACATGAACTACTGAGCCACTGCCATCCCTTCAGACCGTTTTTTTCTGGTGAATGGCGCAATTGTTTAATTGTTCTCATTTAACAATTAAAATGCTATAGATCTGTTTTAATTAACATTTTTTTAACAGTGTCCGATCATTTCATTTATGTATTTATTGCCATTTTTATTTTTTATCAATTTCATTTTATATTAAATGTATTTTGCTACATTATATAACTTACTCAGAGATCTTACTTAGATTCGCAAGCATATTTTTTAGGACACTTTCACCTATGGAACTTAGACCCTGTTTACACCAGGGAATGTTTGCGCCGAAACACACCTCCTTTTGGCGCCGATCCGCCCAGGGAGCACAAGATCATTTCCTAGTTTACCGACGTGTGTCTGTGGAGGGAAAAAGCCCGCTTTGCGCACGTGCAAAATAGGAATGAAACATGCGTTTGTGTATAAAGTCATTTGCGCCGGGTGCAAGATAGAGCCCTCAGTGTTTCACTTCAGTTTGAAACCAGATAAACTTCACATGCTTGTCTTCCTATTTGGGTACCTCTTGACTAAGAAATTGCCATTGGTCAAACTAATTTATGTCCATACTGTGCATTATTATACAAGTTTTGAAGAGGAGACCATTCAACTCCCCCACTCCACTTTTTCTAAAGAGCATTAGTGTTCTTCAAAGCAGCACTTATCAATTCTGTAATGGAAACATCTTATGAGACTCACAAAAGATTTATGTTGCGGCATGTTCATCCATGTTGATATGGAGTCAGGGCTGTAGATCACAGCACATAGATAAACTTAGATCCTACAAGGGCAGTTAATGTAATGACCATGCCAGTCAAGTGCTTATGAAGTTCAGCCCAATTTCCCAAAGTCCATCCCGGGGATTTTGCCCAGTAACACAGTGCCAGTTTAAATGGCTAAGCTGATTGCATTGCTTCAGCCGCTGCCACAGAACAATTAAGAATGTGACATCACATCCAATAGTGTGCTAATGGGCTTGGCTGGATGTATGAATGCTTGATATTAGGCTACTCAATCGTCCTCAGGGCTGGGTGAGCTTCTGGGTTCGAGTCTGGATGCCGTAGACACCATCTGGTCCGCGTATAGGGTCAAAGCAGCAGCGCTGTCTGGGAAAATCGCCAGAATCCCAGAGGTACAGATTCCCTCAGCTGCAAATATGCAGCAGTGAACATTGTCAGCAGTGGCATATTGATTTTATGTATATGCCTTGCTTTCTGTCATGATGCAATTTTCTGTCAAAGCACTGGCAGGAGAGCACCGGTCCAATTATTGAGCTGGCATGTTGCCAAGCAGCCTTAACTACATATACGAAGAGCCCAAATATATCCACCTTCCAACATACCTTTCAACCAAATAGACAATTTTTATGCAGGTTATATGCACAAACTATGTGTTTCTTTGCTGTCCTTGTTCCTGGTTCTTCACTGTTCACAGAGTCACTTTAAAGCAAATCGGTTCACTCGGCCTGCAGCAATATCCAGACATACAATTACACTTGAATGGGAAAGCACTGAAATGTATGTAATTGTTTTATGAAATTACTTTCCAAGTAATGTGCTTCTTAAAGCTGCAGTCCCTAACTTTTGGTGCTCTAGCAGTTAATAAACAGAACTGCATACATCTTGCAAAAGAACACTGTAGCCAGAGCAACTTCTCTCTATTCATGTTACCTCAAAGTACTATACGTATCCTTGTCAGTGTTGTGAGTGCTTCTCTTTTATTGTTTCTGATGCTCCCTATGCTGATTCGCACTAGCTGGCATGTGCTTAATATAAAAGCTAATCAGTTTTGCAGAGCCGGGGGAGGCGGGAGGTTTTTCCCTCCCTATCTTCTGAAGAGACCCTTTCTCCTGTTCCAGTCCAGTTTTAGTTCTTCCTATGTTGAGTTTGTATCTTGAGTAAAACTTCTTACTGAGGTGAGAGCTCAGTGCAATGTTGTTTGGACTGTTAACATTTTTCTTTTTCTTTTATTTACTCCCTGAGTGCAGGGTTATTTTCTTCAAGATTTGGCTGTCTTGTTTCTTAATCATTTTTTCAGTTAATTAAGCTGTAGGGAGGTATGTACCATTTAGCTTGACTTATTTTCTTCTGTTTATGTCAGGTTTAGCATTATCTTTTGTTTACATCATTATTTTTGGTGTTTAGGTTATTTAGTTGTTAAAATAGTTAGATTTGTTTTGTTTGTTATTTTGGTATTATCCTCATCTTGAAGTAAATTACTTCCTTTTGTAAAGTCTTGAGTTTTCTTCAGTGTCAGTTTTAACACATTTTAACACTTTTTTTTATCACTGAGTCTTTCTGGCCTAGCACACTTTGTAGTTTTTCACATGCTTATGCAACAGGACCAGAGATGTATAAAGTACTAGAAACCCGGACTTGAGTAGAATTACAAGTGCTCTATCAAAAAAGTGACTTGAGTAGAAGTTGAAGTGCTCTTTAAGCACCACACTTAAGTAGAAGTACTAAAGTATTCAACATTTTTGTACTTAAGTATTGCAAGTAGTTTATTTTAAAATTCACTACTTAAGTACCTAAAGTAAAAGTACAAGTATTGTGTCATGTAATTATTAAAGAAAGCAATCAAAAGTTTGAACTAGCAATCAAATAAGGCGCTTTGGCGGGATACAACTTTGCTTTGGCGGCCGCCAAAAAAAGTAATTGCAGGACAACCCCTGCATTAGTTGCCAATGTGTGTGTCAATCAATACCATTACCCTATAAAACTGCCGTGTGTTTTAGGCAGCATGAAAGTCAACTTGCAACAAATGATTCGTAACATTTTTATAATTGTAACGAGTAACTAGCAGAACATTAAAAAAATATAAAAGTAAAAATATTAAATTCATTGAAAATATCTACTGAAGTAAAAGTAGAAGTATGAGGAAAAAACAATACTCTAGTAGAGTACAGATACAGCTTTTTAGTACTTAAGTACAGTACTTAAGTAGTTCTACTTCGTTACTATACATCTCTGAACAGGACGGGGCATGCGTAGTGTTGCACTATGAAACTTTCAATGGCTTGTGAATTTCAATGGCTTGTGAAAACTTATGAATTTCAATGGCTTGTGAGGATGTTTAGTTGCTTCGTCAGACCAAAGCACAAGCGCAGCGGCACACACACCATGGTCAAAATTCTAAATAGTTCAACTTTTTCCACTGTGACGATTACCAGTGTGGCCAATAGAAACGTTTTGGCATCCAAAAAGTTAAAAGAAAAAAACTGTCAGCGCCACGAATTCCCAGTCCTGTCTGAAAGCACTGGATCTAGCTAGACTGGAAACACACTTGTTGCCTTACACTCGGGGCGGGAACTGAATCTAATTCATTTTGAAGATATTTCCTTGAAATGGAGCTGTAAACTATGGGCGCTTCATTCAAGTTGAGCTGTTTGTATGGTTAAAACACCCTGTTTCCAAAAGATTGTTGAAGTTTAAGGCTTCTTTATATTTCCATCAGGATAAACTCAGGATTACACACAATTTAAGGTTCATCAAGCGGACTCAAGCAGCGCAACACAGCGCGTCAAAAGCAAATAGCCCATTATCTTCCCTGCTGCTGTAGCAGTTTCAATAATATAAAACTAACATGTTTGCAATGCTAATACATTTTTCCCATGACGTCTGTTTTCTTACCTGCAACCTTCCTTGACTAGTGCTGGCTAAATACATAATTCGTAAAAATGTCACTCTGGACGTGGCATAGCACGAAACACGATGATTCATTGATATTAAATGGATGCCCGTTGTTCTTCTAAAATAGCGGCTACACACAACTACATGGAGGAAACACTATTGCACATTTGATTTGACCAGTGTAGACAGCCTCGCACGGGGTAGACAGACACGATGTAAGAAATTACAAAACGGATGATTTTGTCTTTTAAAGCACAATCGTGGTGACAAATAGCTAACTATAGGACATAAATATTATGTAGAATACCAAATATCAGCCCAAATTACCATAATTGAAGATGTACAGTAACAGCATGAAGTGTGGTTTTGAGTGTAGCCATAATGTAATGCTGAAAAAATACATCTTTGCATTTATTTTGGATGCTTTTACAATAAAATATTATTAAGTCTGATTGAAATGAAACATTAATTGTGCGATCAAGTGTTTTAACTGGGCATTTCACTTTTAAATGTATGAAACATGTCATGTCATATGGATCATTAGATCCACCGACCTGCTGTGTATTAAAAACTTGACTGAAGAAGTGGAAAAGCTGTTGCGACATGTGACAGCTATAGGCCCTATTACTCAAACTAGCGTATATATCACAAGATTGAATCCAGTTAATCACTAGTCAGCAGCTTATTGATGCTTGTCTGTTTTATCATGAACAATGTGACGCTTCCATTACACGTTGTTCCCATAACATGCAGTTTCAAAGCCGCATAAAAATGTGTCTTAGCTTGATACACAGACTAATGGTCTGACTAACTCAAGCGAAATCCAAATTTTAAACATATTTTACTGAAGCAATATTATGGGCCTTAGCCTTACACTCGCTATTTGAGCCAATGCACAAATGAATGAGCAAAGTTATTTCAGGGCATGACCCTGATTGTAAAGCCTAACATGACTGGTTGTGGCAAGAAGGTGCTATGATTGGTCAGCTCAATGTGGCCGTTATATGACTGGCTTGAGGAAATGGTGGGATTTGTCTGCACGTAGACGCCAGAAGTGTTTCAAAATCCACAAATGCGTGAGGGGATTTACAAATGCACAGATAACTCAGGCAGAGTTATGTTTGTGACATAAAACACATCTGTAAATATATGTTTTGCAAATATCATTATATTTATTTGTGAGTTTTATAGATTTTTGAGAAACTCTTTACATTTGTTTTAGAATCTCAATCTATTTATTTGGAATAATGCAACAATTCTAACCCCATATGTGAGGTGTTTTTATTGAAAATCAAACTGTCTGAACATCACTCTAAGTAAAAAAAAAAAAAATCAATCCAAGCCCAAAACCAAATGAAACGAATGCAAACCATTACTACCCCAGGTCTATTTCTACATTTACCAGAGTTAGCCTGTTTACTTTTCAATTACACCTTCTGCCGAAATCAAATGCAGTTCTCAAATGGCGTCAGCGCTTTATTCGCGGAGTGAAAGGTGAGTCATTAGATGTGTCTCAGTGGTGCAGTTTTTATTTGAATCTCGTTGGAATGAAAGACACTTGACTGATAACGGCGAATCGGATCAGGACTTGTCGATCTCAGCCTGGGTGAGTTGCTAATTAGAAAAAGGCAATGAAGAACTATCGTAGCCAGATTAAAGAAGGGCCAGGAACAGGCATTAATTGCACTTCTGTGCCAAGGCAGTGGGAGAAAAACACTCACACACACACTCAAAGAAAGCGGTGCACAGTATCCATGTCTTTGCATCACTGGCTGAAATGTCTCTCTGGTTTCCCCAACATGGTGCCCAGAGGGATTAAGCATGATTACTGAAGCTAATTACATCTTTTACAATGTGCCGTTCCAACCCAAAGCCATAGGTACTGTAGCGAATAGGGGTGTAACAATATTTCGTGCCACAATATATAGCAATACAGAAATACAACAATCTTTATCGTGGATAGTGACAATATGTATCGTGGATAGTTCCCCAAAACAAAAACAACTGTGTGAGAGAAAATTATGTGTCAGTACTACATTAAACTACTATATATACTGTTGATTATACTGTATAATAATGCAATGGGGGCATATTTGTGGGTTCTGATAATGCCAAATTACTTACTAGTAACTTGACCAGTAAAAAGTGTCCAGTATTATTTTAAATTCATCTATTTAGTCAGAAAAAGTGCAAGAATATTTGTCTAAAATAATTCTGTATTTTCAGCTTCAGAATTATGAATATTGTTATTATTTATAAACCCACAAAGCAAAATAAAAAGTTAGCATTTTAATCAACAGTTACAGTAAATTTTTTGTTAACCTTTTATTATATGTCTTGGAGTGTCGCAATAATATCGTATTGTGAGTTTAGTACCGTGATCTGTATCGAATCGTGACATAAGGGTATCGTTAGTACCCCTAGTACCGAACCTGGGAAATTCTAGCTCAGATACCAGGAATATAATTTTAATATCTAATCATGAAACATGATCGGGGAATCACCTACAAATGATAAAATTACCCGTAAAGCGAAAAGTTACCAACGGCCTGTTTGGACAGCCAAACACAACACAGATGATTAGTGCTGCCGCGATTAGTCGACTTAGTTGACATAATCGACCATGCAAATTAGTCTACGCCATTTTTTTTGTCAACGTGTCATTTTATTATTGACCACTTTTTTATTTTTGGTCTCCCGTCTCAAACGGCTCACTGTAATTCACCTCCACACACCAGTCTGTGCGCTGTGCGCGCCCTGCTGGTTAATCCTCTTCCTTCCCCCTCCCCGCCTTCACTTATTTGATATGAAGAATTGTAGAGGCAGGTGGCGGTGCTTTCACACCGGGCTGGTTTGCTGCGGTCCGAGCCCGAAAGTGATTGTTCCCTGTGCCCCCGCAGCATTGGTCTGGTTTCACACTTAACTTGTGGCCTTCTGCTGCTTGCAAACGGACTCTTTTGAGGAGAAGCTTTTCCAAATTTGTTGCCCTGACTCCACGCGCTAAGCGTGAATACACTGCAGACACTTTATGCTCGTATCCAAAGTAAATCATCAACACTATCATCCCTTACATGTGTTTTATTTAACAAATACATAATCAGCTAAAACGCGCACCAGAGTCTGTGTTGCTTTCACATTCACGCGAAACAGCGGCACAGGCCCAGAATGCACGTAGTAGGCTAGTCCAGACTCGTCAGTAAGCGTAGTAGGCTAGTCCAGACTCTTTCAATTCAATTCCAATTTATTTGTATAGTGCTTTTCACAATACAAATACAAAGCAGCTCTGCCTAAAATGCATGCATCAACTTTAGCTAATGTATTAATTTAAGGCAGAACAAAGAGCTAATTTACGTGATGAATACATGCATGTTTGTTAATAGAGGATTAGATTAGGACTCTAATGGAAATGCACATACTTATGCTTAGATTGTTAATACATAATGTTTAACAGGTGACATTTTATATTTTTGGCCCTTCAGTTGAGTTTAAAATAAAATGGACACAACCGGCTGTTGTACACAACGTTTCTTCTTGCTGGAAAGGGGGAACGCTTTGTTTTAACTCACGTTACCAATAAATGTGTCAATGAATGCCATTAGGAACAGGTGGTGAATTACTAGCCATGAGTCAAAGGATAAAAGCTTTTCAACTGTAGATTTGAATGAGTCCCAACAGACAGAGTCCAGATACCCTACAGGACCTTTACTGGGTCACCCAGAACTTTCTTAATGAACAGGCACTCAGGTTTAAAGATTAGACTAGCAATTAAGCTCTACTTACATTCTGTTGCTGGGAATGATCTTGTAGCCGTCCCTGAACCATGTCACCTGTGGCCGCGGAAGCAACTGACCACTGGGGAGTTGAGGATGGCAGCCCGGCCCTGCGTCACCGTCTTTCTTTGGTCATTGTCTATAAAGTCGCCCATATCTGCAAGAAAAAGAGTAAGGGCTGTTATTACAACCATGGGAAAACAGTTTTTCCCCTAAACAAAGCCAGACTGATGATACATTCAAGCCAACAGAGGCTTTTGGTACAAACTGCAGAGGTGTTCAATCAGAAACATTTATTCAAACATTTATTCATGGCGCACAGGAAAGCAAGATTGCATCACCATGCAGAACAAAAGAACGTCAAGCAGATTGTGCTTTGAGTTTGTTGACATGCTGTAATTCCAGCGGTGCAGTTTTCGCATCGAAGTGTTTAAAGCTCTCGTTTATGGGATGAAAAAGCCAAAAACTACTGTAGCCATTAAATGGTATTCCTAAACCGGCTAACATACACTTTAGTTTTAGTTTACTTGTTTATTTGTGCATTAACCATTCTGAAGCAAAAGAGCTTATAAGCACACACCCCCAAAAATTAATAATAAAAAAATACTCATTTCACAATACTAAAAGGAGCATTGTGCAAAAAAACAAAAAAACAAAACCCATGAATAGCATTCATACTTGCAGTATCTGATCATTGTAGAATACCCCTAGTGACAAATTTTCTTCTTCTGTATACTTTTCAAAAATCTTTTGTTTACATTTATATTTGAGAAGACTGATATTTGGACTTTGTTTCATCTCTATCTCCAAATTATTCCACAATTGTACCCCATTACCATTAAAAGGAACACACCAACCTTTTGGGACTTTAGCTTTTTCCCCATATCCCCAAGCTAGGCTAGAGCGGTGGGTGCGTCAGAAAGAGTTACAGCACGCAAGGAGATAAAAAAGGTCAACGCGTTCTCATCCTTTAGCGTCATATAGAACGTTATATGACAAAACGGCGTTATACTACGCGCATGGTACCCTTTATCGTTTATATAACACGCGCTGTGATGGTTAGGTTTAGGTGTGGGGTAGGGTAGGGTAGTTTCATATTACGCTAAAGGATTTATGACGCCTTGAGTTCGCGTGTTATAAAGCGTTATAAAGTTGTCATAAAGCGCTTTATGTGACGCTAAAGGATGAGAACGGGCTCAAAAGGTATGTATGGACTTACCTAACTCTGGGAGATACGGCGAATAAGCTAAGGTCCCAAAAAGTTGGCGTGTTGCTTTAACTGTGGGGCTAAAACTTTTCGAAGTTGTACTATGTTTCTGCATCCTAAAGTACCTAAAGTACTCATCTCGTAATTCATAACAACCAGTAGGTTCTTGGAAACTTCTTTGCATTTGGATTGGTAACAATTTGTCCCTTGCATTTGTAGCATCTGTACTGATTGGAACTCAACAATGTCATAAAAATTCATGATCTCCATGAAATAATTTGTGAGAGTAAAAATAATTCTATCATCTATAATAACTCCAAGAAATTTGATTTCATGCACCTGCTCTATAACAACACCCTCTATCTGAATTGCTCCCTGAGCATTGGAATTACTATTGTTAAACATCATCATTTTACTTTTACTCAGATTTAGTGAGTACCTCTTATTTTTGAACTTCTTATAAACACATTTTCTGTTTTCTTGATACATTGAACGTGCACATTTGTAATGTAAATGTAGAGCTACAACAAACTACTGTTGTAATGTTGCATCACCTAATTAATATTCCTATGTCAAAAAATATACTTTATAGTGGATCCCCTCACACTTCTTAGATTGTTCATACCACTCTGCTGGCAATTGTTTTTAAAGAGGCACTTGGCAACTATTTCAACTTAATAAAACCATTCAGAAATCATTTGATTGGTTAAATAACCTGTTCTGGAGAGAATGGTGACTTCCCCGCTTCCCCCAGCATTCCCAAACCAACCTTGCAGCATGGGGACTAACGTAAATAGAAGTCTTGTGAGAAGCGAGAATGAGCGAGAAACACAAACTGCTTTATGGCAATTCTACATAAATCTATGATAAAATGTTTTAATTCTACAATATACGTCTGAGTATTTCAGTTTTAACGGTGGCTACTGCAGTTGAATTTTCTTACTGGATGTTTGCGGTGCTTCGTGACGTAAGCGTTAAGAGCTGATGTAAGCAGGTTCCAGCTCACCATGTCCTTGGTACGAGCTACCACGCCCTTGGCAGTATTAAAAACCATCTTGGTTCGTCAAAACCAATGCGAATCAAGCTGGAGTTACAAATATTGAAAACGAATCAGGATAGAGTATTTTAGCATCTAGCATAGCATTTATAAAGTTATTTCCATTATTTTGTGTAGCCTAGTTAGTTAATTAGAAGCATAGTGCATTTAGGCCATGTGTCCACCAAAGCGTTTTTAGCCAGCTGATAACGCCAGACGCATGTGCTCTGGATGCTTGAAAGTGTTTTGTCAGCGCAGCGTTTCTTCTGTTGAGACATTTCGTTGCTATGATACAGAATATCCGCAGCACAGTTTACTTGTAACTGATTTCGCAGATAATTTGGCTCATACTAAAAAAAAAATTATCCACGTTGTTCAGTTAGCTCTACTGGTTGATGCCGTTGTACAGAAAAATATTGTGACAGTTGGTCGGTGTGGTATTAGTCCCGCCCCTCCTCCACTGTGATTGGACGGCTGGGTAAGAAATGACAGTGACGAGCGCTGCGTTTTATTCAAAAGTTGAATACGGTAAAAACGCTGGGCGCTCTGCGCTTCAGCGTGAAAAAAAAAACGCTCAGCGCCTCGTTACGCTCATGGCGTTTAAAAAACGTGGCGCTGCCATTGAAAACAATAGAAAACATACGCCAGGCGCATGGAAAAATGCTTTGGTGGACACACGGCCTTAGGATAGCTTCAAGTTATCGTAGATTTATCTGTGTTCAGTGCAGTGGTCAGGATGGAAACGGAATAGAGTTCACACCACAGCGACGTCTTGATGTCAGTGATCATGTATATATGAATCACAATTTATGGTTAGGCTAAAATTAGTCCTCTGGGTTTCGAAAAATGTGCCGGTGCATTTTGCTGGATTTTTTCACATAGCGGCAACATATCAATATGAATATATGCCTACAGAGAGCGTATGTTATTGACATCAACTCAACAAAACTCATCAGATGCCACGATGCGGGAGTTTCGAGCCGGAGAGCGCATTTTGAGCCAGCAGCTCGAATTGATATAGCCCTGTGTCCACAGACAATTCACCCTTCTCCACTTTAGGTGAATGTGAGGGAGAAAAGTCCTCAACTTCAAATGACCGCTATGTTGCAAAGCTACTTGCATCACTCCAGTCACTCTCCATTATAAAGTCTGACAGCAGCTGTCACTGCGGGTCTCAGGTGCACGCCCCTCGCCCCCACCCTCAGTTCGTCCCCTCTATCTCTGCTGGGTCCTGCCCATTTTTTCAGCATTTTTCCAGCATTTTTCAAATATTGCCAGTGGGTGGAGTCAGGCTCTGACCAGGGATTTAGTTACCCTTTAAAAGGCTGAAAAATCTCCCGAGCACAATCACTAACTTCAGCCATTCCTTATCAAATAATAGTAATAATAAAAAAGTGGCTAAATGTTTCTCTGAGTAAAAATGTTGAAAGCATCTGGAACAGTCAGTCTGGGTCATTGTGAACCTTTAAAGCATGTTATAAACTCAGTAATAATTCAACCCCTAGTCAGCTTACTCTTTTGGGTTTAAATCCTGCCTTATTCAAGGCATACATGGGAACATTTAAATGGTATCACTCAGGTTTTCACATGAGAGTGCAAGAAAGATAAACAATTTTTTTCCCAAAGTTTTCAAACTTCGGAAAGAATGCAAAAGGACGCAGGAACAGCTTCAGGTTGGTAGTCCAAGACATAGCTGTCTATCTGTACTTGTTTCCAATTTCAAAATCAAATCAGTGTATAGCCTGGCTAACGTCAGACCCAAGTCTTGGGTCTGGGAACCACATGTTAATTTTCTTGTATTTGAGGCGTGGTTTCCGATTGCCCAGAGCCGTTTATCGGGTGCTAAGAATATCAAATGCATCTGTACGTAACTCATAGCCGATCGTTTCAATTATACCAGATGATGTATGTATGTAGAGCGACAGAAAATAGACGAGGAAGAAGACGATGGCTCAGAGATTTATGTGTCTTCCAGTGTGAATAGTCTCTTGCATCTGCAGCTGCAGTGACGACGTCGTTACGCTGACGCACTGCACAAGTCCCGCTCACGCTTGCGGTGTGAAACGGCCAAAATTTAAGTTTGCGTCTGCTGTAACTTTGCGTCTGCTGCCATGTTGAATCCATAGGTATAACCAAACTGCTTCAGTGTGTCGTCTTCTACTTGTTGCTATTTTACGCCGGTTGGCATTTCAGTGCGTCGCATAGACATCGTCATCGTCTTGCTGCTCCCTCCCCGTTCAGTGATTGGTTTCCTAAAATCTGGATCATGGAATACAGACTGTCTAGCAGCATGAATAAAATCGTAAAATTTTGATAAAAAGTAAATAAATAAATTGCTGTAGTTTTAATAAAATAAATACACCCTTGAAGAGCATTAGAAAATTTAAAAAACATTAAAAAATCGTACCGACCCAGTAGTGTGTGTAACATCTGATCTACCATAGAAACTCACATGCCACTTGTATCTCGGCTCTTCTCTGGAGTAGAGCGCCCATCCTGTTTCTCACCACACACTGGTAAACACCCATATTGGAGCGCTGGAGAGAGGAGATGGTGAACCTAAGAAAAAGAAATAAAGAATCAACCACTTTAAATTAAATCCCAGAGAGGAAAAAAAAACAACAACAAAAACAACAGTTCCCTGCCTGCTATATGCCAACAAATTCAAGGATTTTCGACTAAAATGTATTCCCATTTAGAGGGGTTGGGTTTAAAAGGTTTACCCTTGCAGTCACAACTATCCTTTTTTCCCCGCCAGTTCGCACATTAGCGAGAGCAGAGCACATGGAACTCCTCTCCATGCCCAGCTATGATGACGTATATCAGGTTTCAGCCAAAAGGCCACTTCGACTAAAAGCAGAGGTGGTGAACGCTTTGGCATTAAAATCTGTTGGCATTTCCGAATACGCTGAATATATGACTAATGCACTGTTGCTCACTACTTAGCCGAATCTGTTTACGTCTCTGAAAATGCCACCTGGTGGGTTTGTGCATCTTGGTGGTGGTTTTCCTCCATCACAGGAACTCAATAGCAATACTAGGGCAGCTCTGAGCATGCTGTTTAGGTGATGAAAGATAATGAGAAAGCAATACCAATTAGAGCAAACCAGCTCCGGTAGATGGACAAAATGCAGAAACACTTGACATGAGGTGGTGCAAAGATGTGAAACACCTACTTTAGCATGTATACGACTCCTAAATGGAGGATAAATCAAAACATTTAATGTAAAATTTGACATTAACTATGAATCAGGCGTCAGCAGTGCACTTCAGGTAACGAATGAAAGCATTATTTGTCTCTGAAGAGAGCCAGGCTGCGCTGCAGACTTTTATATTAAGACTGAAGGAATCTGTAGGGCCAAATCTTCAGCAGCTTTAACACTCCGCATGTCTGAGGAAATGTTGAATGCAAACAGAGGCTGTATGCTGATTAAAAAAGGTCAGGCTAAGAGGCTATCATTACTGAGAAATTAAACACATGGCATGGAGAGAACTCAACTAGGAAATAATATGGTTGATTACTACGGCATAATCTAGAAGAAAAATGCAAATGATTTGAATGCACTTCCCTTCTAATAATTTCATTTCTTGATTAAGGGAATGTTCCAGGTTCAATACAAGTTAAGCTCCACTGACAGAATCTGTCACACAAAATAATGTCAACTTGTTTCAACAAACAAAAATTGCATCTGTTGAAATTTTATTATAATGAACGTCTATGGGGAGGCATCACATTCAAAATTAACATTGTTTGTTCGCCTCAGAAGACACGAGACCTTACGTAAAGAAAAGTGTATGATCACTTACTAGCTTTGTCTGCGTAAAATTTTATTAAAATGTTCTCCTGTCATAATCATGTAAACATTGATAATAGGACAATTTAGACAATTTTGAAGGTTTTTTGGGGGGTGTTTCTTGGTTAATGTACAAAATAAACTCTTAAGGTCTGTTCACACCGGGACGTATTTCGCGCGTGATATTCGTCGACTTTTAACGCCTCGTGACTAAACAAAGGGCGCCAATGTGAGTGTGCAAACCGACACGAAAAACGCGGCAAAACATAAAAGCGTCATTTTTTTAAAAAACACCTCGGGTTTTTTTTTTTTTTTAACTATCCGACCAATGAGACTTGCGCTTTTGCTCATGTGTCTGGAGCTTTTGAAGTTACAGTAAAACACAACTTGGGGCGCTCAAACACATAGACGTGTCTTGCCGAGCACATATACGTAACGGCGAAGAAGATGTGCCAAACGCATCTAAATTGCCGGGAAGAAATAAAACGAGGAAAATGCGAAGGCAAGATGAATGTAGAGCTGCTGGTCTCGTTGGTGTTGTAACATAAAGGACAATATGACAAACGCAACAGCGACTACAAAATAGGACTATTTCTGTTTTACATTAAGCGCCATCTAATGTCAGGGAATGAATTTGCATGTTCACTCGGCTCAACGCCAGCGAAAATCGATTGGGTGTGAACAAAAAAAATGCTGTGAAAAACGCTGGCGAATAACGCGTGCCGATATTCGTCCCAGTGTGTACGGTCACCATGCGTCACGATCATGTCTGTTTAGTTTCGGTCACTGTTATACCTACATTCAAGTTTATTGTTTGTTACTATAGTTTCTATAATTAGTCTTGCAACTATTCCTTGTTCTGTTGATTGCATTATCTGTGTATTTAAGTCCTAAGGCTACATCTACATTAATCCAGATAGATTTGAAAACGCTGAGTTCATCTAAATATGTTCTCCGTTCACACTAGCGTTTATAGGCATTTCAAAACGCTAAATACTGCGTAAATACACCTTACTGCGTATACATAAAACCTCACAAAAGCTCACTGAGATGATTGAGATGTAAAATTAAATATTAAAGTTATGGACCAATTCTTCGGGCAGGGTTTTTTTATTTAGCAAAATATCTCAGCATTCACTGATGTGTTCAGGTTGCACTCAGTCACAATATGTTTGGTTTAAAACGTAACTGCCCATATTGCCGCATTTATTTTTTGTTTACTACGGTAAATCAAATTAGATTATTATGGGATTTACTTCAATGCTTTTATAATCTTTACTTAATTTTTATTGTCTAACATATTTTAAAGGTGCTGTATGGATTTTTTAGCGGCCTCTATCGGTGATGTTTCAGATTGCAACCTTTTGTTTAAAAGAGTGCTCGTGCTCTTGCGCGTGCTCGAAGACAGGAGCGAGCACTCATGGTACCGGCCACACTGAGACTTTCAACACATCGGAAAAAGCATCACACAACATGCTGGAAACCCATGTAAACTCCCACTGCAACTTTATAGTAATAGGCTACTTTTATCAGCAACTAATGCTCCATGCTCATTTAAGTATAACAGTAAGATTGTAGGAAGTAACATTATTGTAGGCTACTGAACGTGTCTGGAAATGTGTATAGTAAACAATATGATAGTAGTGGGATGAGTGACGGTTAGACAGTAGATCTAGTAAATAAAATCAAAGTTACATCCTAAAACACCTACTTTTTGTTATCATGAAACAGTCTTTTGTGTTCATTTCATGCCTCATATACACCGGTCAAAAGTTTAAGGTCGGTAAGATTTTTTATGTTTTTAAAAGAAGTCTCTTCTGCTCACCAAGGCTGCAATTTTTTGATAAAAAATACACAAAAAACACAGTAATATTGTGAAATATTATGACCATTTAAAATGACTTTTTTATGTTAATATATATTAAAATGTAATTTATTCCTCTGGAAAAAAGCTGAATTTTCAGCATCATTACTCCAGTCTTCAGTGTCACATGATCCTACACAAATCACTCTAATATGATGATTTTATGCTCCAAAAACATGTATGATTATTATCCATGTTAAACAGTTTTTTACATTTTTATTTCAGGATTCTTTGATGAATAGAAAGTTCAAAAGAACAGCTTTTATCTGAAATGGAAAGCTTTTGTAAGATTAAACACTACCCTTTAAAAAGTTTGGGGTCAGTAAGAATTTGTATTTTATTTTTGGGGGAAATAAATAAGAAATCAATACTTCTATTCATCAAGGATGAGTTACATTGATCAAAAGTTACAGTAGACATTTATAATGTTAGAAAAGATTCTAATTAAATAAATGCTGTTCTTTGAACTTTCTATTCATCAAAGAATCCTGAAATAAAAATGTAAAAAACTGTTTTCAACATGGATAATAATCATACATGTTTTTGGAGCATAAAATCATCATATTAGAGTGATTTGTGAAGGATCATGTGACACTGAAGACTGGAGTAATGATGCTGAAAATGCAGTTTTTGTTCAGAGGAATAAATTACATTTTAATATAAATTAACATAAAAAGTCATTTTAAATTGTCATAATATTTCACAATATTACTGTGTTTTTTGTGTATTTTTTATCAAAAAATTGCAGCCTTAGTGAGCAGAAGAGACTTCTTTTAAAAACATAAAAAATCTTACCGATCTTAAACTTTTGACCGGTAGTGTATGTTGTAGTTTACCTTGCTACTTCATTATAGTTAACCAATATTTCAAAACTTGTAATTTATCACAATAAAAACAGCGGAGGTCTCTCACGCTCCATGTTTTCGTCCTTAGTCGAATCCGAATTCACATTTGGCCTGACGTGTTTCAGCAGATACTAAAATTTTTGTTACATTTTCATTTTTTTGGTGTTATTATCAGACTCATGTCATTCGCTGCAGTGCCGTCACATAGACTGTATATAAAAGGAGAGAGGCTCGGGAGCGCGCATGCACGTCACATCCAATGGATTTTGCAGAAAATCCGAAACGGAGACTTCACATAAAATAGGAATACTGGCCTTCAGAGGTAATATCAAAACCCGACAAGTGGATCATGGTAATGTGCGATTACAATCCCTTCACACACAGGCAATTAAAAAGGAATTTGTTTTAGAAAAAAAGTTACATTTAGCTCCTTTAATGATTAATTGAATAAAAATGAATTCTTTATTTATCAAAATAAACAGAAAATAGTACAAACTTTGCTAAAGTGATTGTTTTGAACAAGTTTAAACTTGTCTTAGACATTATTAAAACCATATTATTTTAGCTAAAGTAGTTATATCAGTACTGTGTTAGTCTTCCTGAAATAGATCCATAAAAAAATATCAGCAGAATATATTTTTCTAAAAGGTTAATGGTCATGTTTTGAACAACTTTAATATGCCTGCCACAGACAGTGAATAAATGTGCTACACATACAGAAGAAAAGCTGCAGGGGAGATTAATATTGGACTTTTTGTCTCTCATATTAACCGTGTCTCTGCTATTCTCTCTTCTTGTAACCTTGAGACAGTTCTGAGCAGGAATTCATCTCTAGAAAGCCTTAGGATGAAAGCTGGCACTCACTTGTACTCTGGGGAGAAGGCTGTGATATCTGTGTTGTTGAGCATCCATTTGAACTCCAGAGGCCAGCTGCCCTCCGCAAGGCAGGTCATGACCAGACGGTTCCCTTCTAGGTGGATCTCTGGAGGTCCCGGTTCCGTTTTGAAGTAGGGGGCCACATCACCTGCAGGCAGACATGAAAGAGGCACAGTTAGTAAAGGTGCAAGTTCGCTGTGATGCTACCCTGACCAGGCGCAGGCATCATCAAAGATGAGGTCAAGATGCAGGAACACTGGTTCCTCAATTTACAACAACCAGTCCTGTCAAATCCTCGTTCGATAGAGACGCCTGTTTATGCCCATTCCTCAGTGAGAGCAAACAAACAGAGGCAATCACACAAAGGTTATCGTAACATGTTCCTACAAAGGTGGAGAAATCTTTCATGACAGCGCCGGAGAACCAAAAACAGCCAGCGCCAAACCTTTTAAATCCTCCATCTGCAGATTTCGCCACACTTCACAAGAGCAAGGCTCTGAGCTTTGATTTGGAAAAAAAGAAGAAGCCAGGACACCTGGGTGCGGTGGATCTGACTTCTGTCAGCGGCATTGCTGTGTTTCCCCTAAAGCTCAGACAAATCAATTGTGCCGTGCAATGGCTCTTTCATACAGGAGTATAAACCACCTGAAATATGTAAGCGAGAGAACTACGGCTCAGCCGATACGCATTCACTGGAAAAAAAAACATTTTCTGTATCTTATGAATTAAGTGTATTTTTTTCTTATCTCAGTGGCAAAAAAGTGCTTTCTAATATAATGTACAGTTCGATTAAACACTAAGAAATATAAACAAGATATTTTCTGAAAACAAGTGTTATTGTATGCTAATAAACTGTGTCAGGGATGTTTAGATATTCATAGAAAGCAATGTTCTATAGTGCTGAGAGATAGAAAGAGGCTTTCTTTTTTAACCTTGGCCTCTACAGATTCCTGTATTGGATGTAGAAAATAAATTTGAATGACTACATTTGTAAATGAATAAAAAACATTCAAATGCAAGTTCTTTAAATTGATTCTTTTGCATTTATACATCAATACTCAGACACGTTTAGCTCATATACAGGTTCCTGAATTGCTGTGTTTCAGTTAAACGGGTGAAATGTCAAGAGGTCACAAACTTGCTGTAGAGCACATGGTGGAGAATGTAGACAGATGAAGCCGAGCTGCAGTGGAGAATATCAATGAGGGCTTTAAAAAGGGAATGAAAGGAGTGAAAGAAGGAGATGGAGTCCAAGGGCCAGAAAGACTCCAGGTGACAGCTGAGAGAGACATAGTGTCCTTGAGGTCAGAGCGATTGTGACTGTTTGGGCGAGAAAAGATGGGCATTGCTTTATTGCCGTTTTATGGGTTTACATTTGCAATCTGTCCATTATGGAAGACACAAACTGCAAGGAACATATATGAAAGTAGATTTCCTCTTTTTTTGAGGGGCTACGATAAAAATGACATCTTGCCAATCACGTCTCATCCTAGAGCTCCATCTCTGTAGAGTTAAGATCCACTAGCTCATGGGTATTCAATTCAACTTCCACAAGATCCAGCCTTAGGTAAGAACAATCTGAGACTGTTTAAGGAACCCATTGCTGCGTCCAAACACTGAATTGGAATTTATTTTTGTGACTGTTAAAAAAGTATGCTCTACATAGCATGGATATGGGTGGTATAAATGAAATCTGGATGTACTACATCCGCCATGTTGTTACTGTCACGTGACCTACCAGCATCAGTTGCTTTAATTCACTTCCATTCATAAATCCCCTCCCGTGGCCTAATGGGATAGTAAAGGGTCCACCGAATACGCACTTCAGAATCTTTGCAAAAGTAGTAGGTCGTCTAGTGACTTTTGGTGTACTGTTTTTTGAATACTATGTATTTGGACTAGTGCTGTCAAACGATTAATTTATTTAATCGTGATTAAACGCATAAATGTCATAATTAACTTGTGATTAATCGCATAATCACACATTTTTATCTATTCTAAGTCTCTTGATTTCTTTTTGTCCCTTTATTTTTTTCCCATTTTAATGCTCTTATCAACATGCAAAAGTAGATTGGCTTGTTTTGTGCAAATGATTTTTAATGAAAACAACATTGCCATATACTGTGTTCAATTTCACAATAAAAAATCTCACTTGGAGCAAATAATCTCTCACACAATGCAATGCTGTCCATCAATAAAAGAGTGAAAGAAATACTGACGAAGTCCTGATATTGATGAGGGGGCGGAGAATTCGCATCAGCTGTGTGTGTGTGTGTGTGCTTGGCCATCATCAAGCGGTATTTGACGGGTATTTGATTAGCTCAGTTCACAACGAAAAAAAAACACAGATCACTTTGGTCTTGTCAGTGGGACCATTTTGCAACTTTTAAAAGTAAACTTTCCATTCAGAATCTTATTGGCATCCATTTCAGTGTCTCACGCTCGTCATCCACTCAAAACGTAACGTTAACCAACTATTTGGCCTGCTCGCAAGCCCAAACGAGTGTGTGCGGCCCAAACCTGTTGTTTTGTTTACGGTCAAGCTAGATCCGCTTGTGCTTTGGTCTATGAAGCAACTTAACGTCCTCGTGCGGCCAGTGAAATGAATGTGCTTAATAGTGCCGCCCATGCCACAAAAGCATGTGAAAAACCGACAAAGTTAGCTAGGCCAAAAAGACGGTTTATCGCGCGATAAAAAATTGATTCCATTAAAATGGGTTTGCGTCAACGCCGTTAATAAAGCGTGACGGATAAAGAGGATTTACCCAAACGAGTGTGTGCGGCCAAACCTGTTGTTTTGTTTACGGTCAAGCTAGATCCACTTGCGCTTTGGTCGATGAAGCAACTTAACGTCCTCGTGCGGCCAGTGAAATCAATGTGTTTCATAGCGCCGCGCATGCTGCAAAAGCATGTGAAAAACCAACAAAGTTAGCTAGGCCAAAAAGACGGTTTATCGCGCGATAAAAAATTGATTCCATTAAAATGGGTTTGCGTCAACGCCGTTAATAAAGCGTGACGGATAAAGAGGATTTACCCAGACGAGTGTGTGCGGCCCAAACCTGTTGTTTTGTTTACGGTCAAGCTAGATCCGCTTGCGCTTTGGTCGATGAAGCAACTTAACGTCCTCGCGCGGCCAGTGAAATTAATGTATTTCATAGTGCCGCGCATGCTGCAAAAGCATGTGAAAAACCGACAAAGTAAGCTAGGCCAAAAAGACGGTTAATCGCGCCATAAAAAAATTGATGCCGTTAAAATGGGTTTGCGTCAACACCGTTAATAATGCATTTAACTGACAGCCCTAATTTGAACATAATATTATTTTGGTGTTCTGTTTTTCGCAAACTATACACTAGGGATGCATTTGATTTCAGACGCAGCCAATTTGTTGCACAGCTATGAAATTAAATAAGCAATAAGCATTTCATGAATATACATCCCAGAAGCAATTCTAAGATTTTCATTGTTAGGGAATACTAATTGCAGGGTTGATTTTAACACATCAATCCCCCTACAAGAGATGCAGCATTGATTTATGATTTCAATATACTTTATGTGCAAAAGTGTATTAAATCTGTTCAATATTACCGAAGGTCTAAATAAAAGAGCTACATTCCTTTGCAAAACATTAAAATTCCGAGCAATATTACATCACAAAAATGTTTTCTTGAGCTTGAGCGTTTGCACCAATCAAGAGTTGTAGTAATTAAAGCAAATACTCAATGTTAATCATGGATAATCATTCTAAGATTAATCTCCGACTGTGCTACAACTGAAATGTTCAGTCTTCCTCTTCCTTCCTCTCCGTCTCTTTAGTTGTACACCTCAGAGAGAAATGATGCCTGCAAGCTGACACCTGCTCACCTCTAAAGCATTTAAATCTCCTAAATCTAAATTGTATTCCAAGTATTCCCACATGGCATTTAACCAAGAGTTAGGCAACACTGAAGGAAATGTCTCAACTGTCATGAGGACATGAGGAGCTGTGACTCCCTAAAAGAGTTTCAAAACAGAACCCTGCTCATGTTGTTCTATCCCTTTATTCGCTGTAAACATCGAAGGATGTGCCAGGCTTGACACGCCTCTTAAATCATTCCTCTCGCACCGAAATAAAACCTGCAAAATGTTAGTAGCCTTATGGTTGGTTGTAAATATAAAAAGAGAGTCGCAAGGAAACCACGCACCCAAGTTTAATCGTCTTCTCCGGGGTGAGGAGCACCTTGTTAGAAACTTTCCAGACGTTAGTATCAATCCATTTTTCATTGGACGCATTTCACTTTCTTTAGCTAGCAGCTCTCCTCTGACAGAGTGATTCGAATCTCACTCATCGTGCTTCTTATTTGATGTTGTGAAGATGAGGGGGAAATGCATTTCTAATTTAATTTCAGACTCTGAAAGGGACGTATCACAAAAAGCAGGATTTTCCATTCTAATTTTGCTCTTTTGAAAGAAAAGAGCCCAAGTACTATACAGACATACAGTACTATAATATTCACAATTCGAAGCTGTCAGACAAAATGGTTTCATCACTGACTATGATATTACCAAAATTGTACAAGTTGTTACGAATATGAGTAGACTTCATGACTATCGATTGCAATTCCGATACCACAGAATACACTAATATGCTATTTGAACATTTACATTTATTGACAGTAGTGGCCAAAAGTAAAAAAGTAATATCTAGCTTTGGGAAAATTACATTTTATTTAATTTAATTTACACATTTTATTCAAATATTATTAAAAGTATGTTAAAGATTTTGAAAGCATAGTTGTTGTCAGGAGTCAATGAAACATGCCAAATTGTGCAGACATAATTTTTAGCCAGACTGTCGCACATAATCACATACAATAACTGAAGAGAACCAATGACATATTAATAACTGGTTATGTTGTATTCAATGTAGTTTTACTGTTTTTCTACGCCTTTTTTGGCATAGTAAAATAAAACCTGTAGCTGTAGTTTACCATTATTTTGCAAAATAATTTTGTTAAATAAATACCTTAACCAAGTTTAGAGTTTTGTTCTTCCCTCATAAGGCTAATATTTAAAAAAAATATATATATTTTTTTTAATAAAACGTATTGGTTCACTCTGACTTGTAGAGTCATTAAAAACAATCCCCAAACCAATCCCTTCAAGACATTTTTAAATCAAGAAAACATTACTTTATTATTATTTTTTTAATTTTCAAGACAAGTAAACAATCAGTAATAAAATTAAAGAATTTAAAGAAAAGGACATTCAAAAGACAAGCATTGTTTTAATTTAAATCTTTTGTACAGTGTCTTTTCTGACACTTTTGACCAATTTAATGTCTCCTTGCTTAAAAAAAATCATTTCTATTAATTAAATGAAAATATCTGACCGCAAAATTTTTGAATGAGACTTTCCCACAACACTGAACACCCTTAGCTTTGATGGTTTGGAAAGAAGTCAATCTGTAATGTCATGTGATTTCTCTTGACACTTATTTCAGTCATTTCTCTGAAGCTGTTGGGATATTTTCTGCATGCTATTCAATCCAAATAACTACCCCCATATGCATATCAAAATCTATTCAGTATTCTGCAGCTTGCCCTAAAATTGCAATTTATGCACTCTCGTCCTCTCTCTAAAAGACTAGGATTGTTGGTATTAATTTACATTTAAATATATGAAAATATACAGTATAACTTGTACTTAAACCCCTGGGGCCCTATTTTAACGATCTGAAACGCAAGTGTCAAAGCGCAAAGCGCAATTAACTTTGTGGGCGGATCCCGGCGCTGTTGCTATTTTCCCGCCGGGATAAATGCCTCTTGCGCCTGGTGCAAATCTAAAAGGGGTTGGTCTGGAGTAGCTTCATTATTCATAGGTGTGGTTTGGGCGTAACGGAAATAAACCAATAAGAGCGTCATATCACATTCCCTTTAAGAGCATGATGAACGAGATGCGCTTGTTCCGTGGCGCAATTCTATTTTAACGGCGCATTTACCAGGCGCGCTTCAGCATCGGTTCACAGCCGAGTAGAACGATGTTCTCGTCAGGGCCGTAAAAGAAAGAGAAGGGACACTGGGGATGGGACAAACCCACCCAAATTAGCTTCGGGTTAAACATGCATATAATAACTTGGGTAAATGTGTAAGCTTTATGCCTGTTTTTCCCATCATCATGGACACAACAATGATTTCCCTCATGTTTATATATTTTTCCGTATAATAATGTATCATTTGCAAAAAGTAAAATGCATCTGTGTTGATGAGAGAATCATCTACAGTGTATCCGCGTTGTTCACACTCTGTATTATGGCCAAGCATGCACGCTTAAAATAGCATCTGAATATACGCGCAACGCACCACTGACTTTAGACCAGGTTTTTTCTGGTCATTGGCGCAATTGTTTCTGGAACTGCAAAATAGCGCCAGGGATTGTTTGCGCCGACACACGCCTCCTTTTTGTGCCAACCCGCCCAGGAAGCGCAAGTTCATTTGTTAGTTTACCGACGTGCGTCTGTGGAGGAAAAAAGCCCGCTTTGCGCGAGTGCAAAATAGGAATGATAAATGCGTCAGTGTATAAAGTCATTTGCGCCGGGTGCAAGATAGAGCCCCTGGTGTTTAGTGAGAACCATGAAGTATGCTGCATTTAAAGGTATACGGTATTGAAAACAGCCCGCTTCTGAGAGGGCCTGAGAAAGGGCAACTAAATTACAACCTATGAATACTCCACTAACATAAGTGAACTTAAGAGGACAAATAACTCCGCATTTGTAGAATGACACCTTTAAAACAATTCTTTTTTCTGATTACGCCTCAGGATAAAAAATAAAGAGTATGATATAACAAACATACAATTTGCACTCACTTTTATCAGAGAGTGTGTACAAGGAAAATCTGTCACCGACAAAAGTACACACTCATCATGATGGGTTATCTTAAGTTTGCAACAAACATTGTCCATCTCTGACGAAAAAGGCCAAAGAAGGCCTTGATTGTGTTAGCATAAGTGCCGTAGGTATCCCCAGCGAAACACCCAGAGAAGAATTCACAATGACTGTACGTCGCTCTTGAGACGTGCTCTGTTTGATATGCTGTGGGAACATCTGTCTTCGTGAATACCAACGAGTCCTCTACAAATTCTCATTCAGATAGGATCAAATCAAGCAGACAAAAAATATGAAGGAGAGGAAAAGAAAACGAGTAATGCACCAAATCAGTTCTTCACCTCCCAGTAAGGAAATGAAAACATCCTCTTTTGCTTATCATTAGCCATGTTTTCATATGTCTATTTTCATGCGCATTATGGAATATTCCATAAAAACAATGCCAGATGAAAATGGAAAAATGCGCATAAACTTAGTATCCTAAAAGAAAACATGTGCAATAAACTAAAATGGAAACACAGAATAAATTCCTTGATGCGCATCGAAAAAAAAAATGTATGTGACTTTGCAATGGGACGACATAACCGGACTAATTGCACAGCATCGGAAATACATCGGAAATACTGTTTTGATTGTTCTGAAATGTCAGGGCAAAGTCTGTCGTAAAAGTGGTTCAGTATAATACCCTCCCAGAAATGTCCCAAACAGCAGGCTTTCACTTCTGAAAGCAAGACAACTTCAGTAATTTAAGTATATGCTAGTGCTGGACGGTTTGACCAAAAATTTATATCATGTTTTTTTATTTTTATTTTTTTATTAAGGTTTATGATTTTTTCCCCATGCATAATCAGGTGTTCAAAGCATTTTCTACTGGGTGAGAGAGGAATTACTGCAATAAAATGAATTAGGATGGCCTATTGTATTGTCATTAGCACCCAGTATAACCTAAAAAATTTTTTTCTTAACTTTCTAATAACATTCTTATAACCAAGCAAGAACGTTAATACAATGTCTGAAAAAACTGGACGTTTTTAAATAACGCTTTTTTTTTACTTAATGGAAACGTTATGAAAACGTTCTTATAACTTAAAATTGTTAGCTGGGAAGAGGAGATTTTCACGATTGCACTGAACACGTTTTAAAGGACAACTCTTGGCACAAAATGAACCTTTGGTCTAATTATACATTGGTACATAGTTAACCATTCTCTGAGATTTGTTTTCATGATAATCGAATGTAAAGAGTTTTATCTCTAAAAACTGTTTAGCTTATAACGCTAGTATATTCGGCATAGAGTAATGAAAATAAAAATCGCTAGTTAATACCACTAAACAAGTCTCAAAATAGCCCAACACTAACACAGTAGCATAATCATGGTCCCTACATGCAAACGCTGAAAACAGGCAAAACATTATGTGTACAGATGTGACGTAATGACTCAATATAGCTTATACTAGCCGAGACTCCTTCTTTATGTGTATAGATGTGACGTAGCGACTCAATATAGCTTATACTAGCCGAGACTCTGCTTTATGTGTACAGATGTGACGCAATGACTCAATATAGCTTATACTAGCCAAGACTCCTTCTTTATGTGTACAGATGTGACGTAACAACTCAATATAGCTTATACTAGCCGAGACTCTTCTTTATGTGTACAGATGTGACATAACAACTCAATATAGCTTATACTAGCCGAGACTCTTCTTCATGTGTACATATGTGACGTAATAACGCAATATAGCTTATACTAGCCGAGACTCTTCTTCATGTGTACATATGTGACGTAATAACTCAATATAGCTTATACTAGCCGAGACTCTTCTTTATGTGTACAGATGTGACGTAATGACTCAATATAGCTTATACTAGCCGAGACTCTTCTTTATGTGTACAGATGTGACGTAATGACTCAATATAGCTTATACTAGCCGAGACTCTTCTTTATGTTCAGATGTGACGTAATGACTCAATATAGCTTATACTAGCCGAGACTCTTCTTTATGTGTACAGATGTGACGTAATGACTCAATATAGCTTATACTAGCCGAGACCCTTCTTTATGTGTACAGATGTGACATAATGACTCAATATAGCTTATACTAGCCGAGACTCTTCTTTATGTGTACAGATGTGACATAATGACTCAATATAGCTTATACTAGCCGAGACTCTTCTTCATGTGTACATATGTGACGTAATAACGCAATATAGCTTATACTAGCCGAGACTCTTCTTTATGTGTACAGATGTGACGTAATGACTCAATATAGCTTATACTAGCCGAGACTCTTCTTTATGTGTACAGATGTGACGTAATGACTCAATATAGCTTATACTAGCCGAGACCCTTCTTTATGTGTACAGATGTGACGTAATGACTCAATGTAGCTTATACTAGCCGAGACTCTTCTTTATGTGTACAGATGTGACATAATGACTCAATATAGCTCATACTAGCCGAGACTCCTTCTTTATGTGTATAGATGTGACGTAATGACGCAAAGACATGCTCGAATCTCCGTTAAAATCCACCAAAATCCATACGCTTACCACTTTGATTTGAGCTAAGGCAAGCAGATGTATGTATTTTCTCAAGTATGTATTTTGGATAATTTCAACCCCCAAAAAAGCTACGGACTGCAGCTTTAAATCTCTTTGATGTAGTTCCAGGCAGTCAAAACCTTTTTAAGCATGCTGCGTCTCGAGAAAGACCCTTCCCATCTGCTGCGGGTCCCTGGGCGGCTCAAGCAGATGCCTGTTAGACAGGTAGTGTGCAGGCGTCTTTCCCGTCTACTCCACCTTCCCCATTTTGCCAGGTGTGCTCAATGGAGCCTTCACTTTCCATTTGTCTGTGCATGAAGCCGGAGTGGCAGTGCGGGGCTCATCAGCATTCTGCCTCTTCAGTGGACCGTACCACTTCAAGAACGACTTCAGGAATGCATAAGCAGAGACCAAGAAGGAAATTCAATTTGTTGGGATTATTATCAAAGATGAAAGTTCCGACAGCAGACAGCTTGGCTAAAAGTGGATGTAAAAGGTCTGCTCCATGACTGATGGGCTACGTTGATGAAATCGCCCCTGCTTTTTCATTAGCTACTTCTGCTTTCCTAACTTTTCCTAACAGGAATGCAAACCTGATGGAGGGATGACGCAAAAACCGAAGAAAGTGGAGTAAAATTATGCAGCAACTTTTATTATTTGAAATCTATGCACGATTTCAGCTTTTAAAGGCTTCAAATTGTCCTGCAAAAATGATATAGATGTGCTGAACTATCTAAAAAGAAAGTAATTATGTCAAAAGTACAGTAGCAGTATTTTGATAATAAGTCAATCCTAACAATAGTTTTTTTTTTAATATTATCTTAAATATTACTTTAAATACAGCCTAATATAGCTGTTGCCCCTTATATTGATTAAGGGAAAGTTTATCCCAAAAATTTTAATTAGTCATTAATGAGAACTTACCTTCTGTCGTTACACACCTGTAAGACCTTTGTTCATCTTGGGAACACAAATTATTTAATAATTGAAAATTAAGATATTTTTAATGAAATCCGAGAGTTTTTAGTCCCTCCATTGGGAGCAACACAATTTACACATTCAAGGTCCCGAACGATAGGAAACACATAATTAATGTAATCCTTGTGAACTTTATTTACGAAAAAAATTACCTGCAATTCCAGTTTGGGGAACATTTTGTAAATATAGAGGTCAATTACGTTGTTGTTTTTTGCATGTTTTGCGTTAATTTTAGTCGCAAAAGTCATATTTTTCTTAGCAATACAATGTAACAAAAAGTAAAACCTTTTATTGTAATCTAACGTTAGCCTCGTTAGTGCAAGATGACAAAAAATATTATTTAAAATATAAAAAGCACCAAATAAATATAAAATACAAAATATGAAATTTTACTGGTAATGGCATGAACTACTGAAATATCGATATTATGACAACACTACAACTGCCTCGAAAATCCCACCAGCCATGGTCACTTTACATTCCTTGTCAAATCAAGGACCCTCTGCAATCATTTGTAACGTCAGATAAGCAGATAATGACTCTTAACTCAATTACCTTTAAAAGGGCTCCTGGGAGCACTAGGCTGCTTTTTATCTGTCAGTCTGTCTGGGGGAGTGAAGCCCACACACTGACAATCAGAGTGGGCAAAACTGACTTGTTACCATCCATTTGATGAGCTGACTGTGAATCAAAGCGCTAGCCAGGGCTTTGAACCTGAGAGCACAGCGTCTGACAAAATATGATACATCAACACATGAAGAAACATGCATGTGAAGTTAGTTAAAATTCAACTGCATACTGGCTGCAATTATGCACATTATGCTGATAATGCTAGGGAAATAATATTTACAGCTGGCTATTGAAATGTTGTTTCCACTGCCCTGTCCCCCTACTTGACGCTCAAATGAGTTGCCAGTTTGAGGACACGCAACAGGAACGGGCACAATTAATAATGGAAGGTGAATAGTCTTACACTGCAAGTTGATCAGCTAATCCATCTGCGTTTTAAAATGCCTCCAGTCATAGAGCTTTTTAGATGAATTTTTATGTCAGCTACTGTGATCTCTGACCATCTCTAAGCAAGGCTGCAATACGCTGTGTTTTCCACCAACTGGCAAACCCAGGGTGTCGATATAATATAGGGTAAATTGGCAGTGGATGAGATCACACAGACCAAAACAAAAGCAGACATTCTGCACACTTATTATGGTATTAGAGCGCCCTACCAATCAGATTCCCCTAGCAAACAGCAAAGTGCAACAAAACACTCTAGGAATACTGAACCAACCACCTAGCAACACCTTAGCAACCACCCAGACCCAGCAAACCATACAGTAGCTTTCTTAAAACCACTGACACCACTTTAGAGACCACATTAAAACCCCGTCAGCCACTACATTTACATTTATTCATTAAGCTGATGCTTTTATCCAAAGCAACTTACAATTGTTATATATGTCAGAGGTCACATGCCTCTGGAGCAACTAGGGGTTAAGTGTCTTGCTCAGGGACACATTGGTGTCTCAGGCCCCGTCCATACTACTGCGTTTTCATTTATAAAACGAAGACCTTTTGCTACGTTTGCACCTCCCGTCCAGACTAAAACGGAAAAAACGAAGACCTACGTTTAGAAATGCTGCAGCTCCGTTTTGCGTTTTGAATCTCCAGACGGTGTTTTAGTGAAGACGGGACAAAATGGAGGACTTTAGAAATGCTGACGCAGAGGCTCACGTTTGGCTCTATGATTGGGTCATCAGTCATGATGTTTCCTTCCCTGATTCGTCAGCTACTGTTTACACTGGCACGCGCATGAGCAGTGTTGGTAAAAGGTCACATGATCTGCGTTTTCAGTCGTTTTAATGTGGACAGAGATCAATTTTATTACGCAGATAAAACGCTGGTGTGGACGGAGACGCTGGTGTGTTACACAAAAATGCAGTAGTGTGGACGGGGCCTCACAGTGAATTCGAACCCGGGTCTCTCACACCAAAGGCATGTGTCTTATCCACTGCGCCATCACCACCCCACTAAAAACAGCTTACTAAAAACCATAAAAAGCACCATAGCAATGCCTTGCTAATCACACACAACACCCTAGCAACCATACAGAAATGTACTAAAAACAATTAAAACAACTTGCATCTTTACAACTTTACAAGCACCACTCTTTTTTTCTTCAGAGTTTCGTCAAAAACGAAATAAAAGAAATAAATTGTTGTGCTACAGTATCTGTGTGGTTCAGTTCCATGTTAATGTTAGATCGCTGTTAAATTACAATAATTGCTCTTGAAACGATAAACGAAAGGCTGATTCTCTTAAAGAATACCAATTATAGCCTTATCTTCAAAGGTAGACCCTTTTAATCTAAAAATCATTGGGGTAAGCTTTGTTCTGCATGTAGAGTGAAATTTAATGTCTTTCCATTGCCGGATGACACATGAGGATCATTCTTCAGCCTGACATTGTCTGACAGGTCAGACAGAGAGCAATCAAGCCTGTCTACATTACTGTGGATATTTCCACTCAGAGTCAACCACAGATGGACAGAGATTTACCCTTAAACCTCCTCACTCTGACGTGAAGCATCTTATTCATGAGAGGAACCAAGTTCAACTACTCTGATTGGGTAACCTGAATGAGCTTAATCAGATAAACTCTATAAAACAAGATTTGAAATAAAGCGCCTCAACTAGTAATTAATATAAAAGAAAATAGAAAATAGGATTTGCAGAATGTAACTGCCAAATCATTGTTTGTTTATACCTGCCTTAAAGGGATAGTTCCCAAAAATGTAAATTGTCATAATTTTCTCAATCTCATGTCATTCCAAACTCAAGACTTTTGTTTATCTTCGAAACACTAAAGATACTTTAAATTAAACCCGAGCACTTTATATTCCTCCACTGCAAGTTTCCACCAAAACTGACAATTCAAAAAGTTCATAAAGTCAAGCTAATTGATTTGAATGTAGCATCTTTTACCTGAGTCTTCTGAGAAGACACAATTGCATTACTTGTTGAAGAGATTTAATTTAGGCTTTCATTCATATATAAACGTTGATCAACGCACATAAGGCTTATCAATATGGTAACCGAAAAGCAAATAGATTTCGTTTACACTCTTAGTGAACTGTCAAAGTTTTGGTGTAATGAACTTTTAACAGAGGGACAGAAATCACTCAGGTTTTATTAACAATACACTCTTTCGATTTCGAACATGAACAAAAGCCTTATTAGTTTGGAAAGAGTAAATGATGACAGACTTTTCCAATTTTGGGTAATAAAATTCAACCAATGGCTCAATGGTGTTTTAATGATTCCCAGGGAAAGCAAGTGATAAGAATGTAAAAAAGATGTACCTCGAAAACCAAATGCATAAATGTACATATAGGGCCCTATATCCTGCACCCTGCGCAAATGACTTTGTACACTGATGCATGTATGATTCCTATTTTGGACCCGCGCAAAGCAGGCTTTTCCCTCCACAGACGCACATTGGAACTATAAACTAGGGATTCATGAACTTGTGCTCCCTGGGCGGGCTCGAACGCAAAAATGATCTCATCTACACATATGCATTTTACTTTTTGCAAATGATACATTATTATAAGAGAAAAAATATTTAAACACAGGGAAATCATTGTTGTGTCCATGACGATGGAAAAAATAGGCATAAAGCTTACACATTTACCTAAATTATCATATACAAGTTTAACTGAAGCTCATTTGGGTGGGTTAGTCCCATACCCAATGTCACTTCTCTTTCTTTTACGGCCCTGACGAGAACATCGATCTCTCTCGGCTGTGAACCGACTTCTGAAGAGCGTCTGGTAAATGCGCCGTTATAATAGAATTGCGCCATAGAACAAGCACACATCGTTCATCACACTCTTAAAGAGAATGTGATATCACACTCTTATTGGTTTGCTTCCCATTACGCCCAAACCACACCTATGAATAATGAAGCTTCAGACCAACCCCTTTTAAACTTGAGGTGGGCGCAAGAGTCATTTATCCAGCCGGTAAAATAGCAACAGCGCCCAAGACCCACCCACAAAGTTACTTGATACTTGCATTTCAGATCGTTAAAATACGGCCCACAGTGAATTAGAGATGTTTCCTCTACCATTTGTTGACATACAGTAGTAAAAGTGCAGCTATAAAATGAATGTAACAAAGTACAGATCATTTTTGTCTAGGTACCTGAGGAGAAATGTTTCATCAATTTGATGAAAAACAAATTCACATTGAAATCTCAGACTCTTGATTGCAGATGTGGCAGATATGACCACACTTTGAGAAATTGTGGAGATGTCTTTTGAACGTTGCAAATCTGAGCACAGTTTGAGAACTTTTTTACATCTCTTTTGAACCTCCAGAGGAGAGAAATATTAGTTGTTTTTTTCTCCAAGAGAGAAAAAACTAGAAAACTAGAACACTTGCAACAACAAAAAGATTGTTCTTCCTTTTTTTCCTCATTGTTGTCTAAAAAGTAACTGATACTTTGCTATGCATGAAAAGGGAAAAAAGTTTGAGTAAACTTTGTGTTAGCAAACAGTAGCAAAGCCTATTAAGTGCATATTTTTTATGAAGAGGTCCAGATATGGAGATTGAAAACAATTTCCATATTTCACTACTAATTGAAAAGTAGCTGGATACATTGACAAACAAGAAGTTTAATTTTGCTTGGATTGCAAGAGCAAGCCTAACCATTTCTAATGCGGATTACGGTCATTATTATTATTGTAAGATTTAAAACACGTCGCGACTAACCGTTTCAATTTTGAGACATCAACAAACTCATAAAGGAAGAGGCAGAAGAGGCTTCAAAAATGGAGGGTAATCACTCATAACAACAATCACTCAAATGTGTGAAGCTTCCGTGATAATCAAAACAGTCATCTCCCTCTGTGTCTATCATCTACATAAACAACTCGAAAATCATCAGCGTTTAAACATTCAGACATTAATAATGCACCAAATCTTCGCCCCATACTATAACATGTTCTCAAGGCTCACAATCATAAGCCCACTCACACACTCTCAATCCTCCACAACACTGAGGTCAGCTTGGACTGCAATCTCTGAGAGCTTTCTCACACAACTCTTCAAAACCAGCTAGTCTGTCCTCCAGCTTCCCGAATAGGGTTACCTGCTGAATACCAAACAAACCATGTACATTCCCATTCCCAGCCCTTAAATATACTGTAACTGTTCCGTTAAATCTTGATGTATTTGTCACAGGATGTTTACAGACAAGAGCATGTGATTTAACAGCATCACGGAAACTATACTGAACAAATAACACGTTTTAAGATGTGTAATCAGTATAATAAACACAAATATCCCCCATGAGACAAGTCAAATATGCCTTTTCGTAGCTAGTGTCACTTTTAACAACAGTGGCTGCACTTAAACATGGTGTGTCAGCTAATATCAGCTTGTCATTACAAAGGATGTTTAGGCCAACCACCTCCCTGGAATATTAAAACCCAGAAATATTGCTATGGGAAAAACTACTGTGAAGTACTTCTGGTCTGTGTTGTGTTTATTTTGAAGGTTGTTTTTTTCTGTTCACATCATGTTTTTGTTCAGAGTTCTCTCACTGATTGTTTCCAGGTGTGTGTCATTAATTATTCCCATTAAGTCATTAGGCATTGTGTAAATATTCCCTCATGTTTGTCTTGCTCTGTTTGTAGAGACCATGGTTTCTCAGGCTTTACGTATTAAACTGATGTATTTGGTTTCCTCGGGCTAGACTTACATTTACATCCTTTTACTGTTGTTGTTGAGTGTGTCATAGTAATGATGACAGTGTGAAGTCCATCTGCTGGATACATTTAAACCAGGGGTTCTCAACTCCAGTCCTCGCGACCCACTGCTCTGCATATTGTGTATTGCTGCGTCCCAATTCGCCTACTTATACTACGCCCTAAAAGTATGTACTCTTTTTGTGAAGAAAAAGTATATACTTTTGAGTGTGCAGCAAAAGAGTAGGCAAGCTTTGGGACATACTATCACGCCATCTTTAACGGACGGCTCTGTCGCGTGCTGCGTGCATCCTGTCACCATAAACTGCCCTGTCAATCATCTTGTCACAGTTAAAATCCTCCATTCTATCTACCGTAATTTGATTTCCTACCGTTTCAGAGCACGTTCATCTGCCAGTCGTGGGTCTTTCATGCAGATACTCTCCTCGTGTTTGCAATTTGAAAATAATGATGCATTTAAAAAGTAATGGCTAAACGTGTCTTTACAAACGTTCACAATGCTGCTACATATGCAATATAATGTGGACAACATTTAATAAATTCATTTTCGTCCGGTTACATACTGATAATTAATCACTCAAACCTGTTTATCTAAACCTCTCTACACAGCCATCGAGACCAGCGCGGGACTCGCGCGCCCTCCGTGTCTGTAGTTTTTTAACACTTTTTACTCGTGTTTGTAGTTCTAACCGAATCCTCGTCCACCGCGCAATGGTTTGTGGGCAATATTGGCCGTTAGAGTGTGCACCGATCTACACTTCGGATTCTGACCGGAAATAGTAGACCATCCGGGTATCTTTGAAACACTCATTTCAACATACTACGGTTTGGGGACGTACTAATTCTATTTTCGAATACTATTTAGGACGGATAGTATGCGAATTGGACGCAGCATATGTCTCCCTTGTTTAACACACCTGATTCAGATCCTCAGTTCATTAGGATAGACTCTAACGTCTATCCTAACGAGCTGAGAATCTGAATCAGGTGTGTTAAACAAGGGAGACATACACAATATGCAAAGCAGTGGGCAGGATTTTTTGACAGGAATGAAAATGAGGCTGTAAGGAATAGAATACAATGTGTTCAATGGATTGATTCTCATGTTGTTTAACCTTTAGAGGTCTGAACTGTTTTCTGGGTCCTAGAGGTGTTCTGACATGCTCTGAAATGTGTGCTTTTTTCTGTTACTTGTGACGTGTTCATGACTAAAGTATTATTACACTGTATTCAGCACAAACTGCTAAAATAATATGTCAGCAGCATGTATGTAAAATTTTGTCGTTTTGAGATAACGACGTTTATGCGTGGTTTGTGAAACAAAATGTCACTGAAATAAGGTCATAAAACCCATACTGATTATTTCTTCACAAGACTTTTGAAAATTGTATCACATAGCCTAGAGTATTTGCTATGTGAAAATCTTCCTGACTACTCATTCAGATAAGATAATAATAGTTAGATAAAAAATAGTCTGACGTGTGAACACAGTCTCATCCCAATTCGTCATATAACTGACGTTTTGGGACGTCTTTTGACCATTCGTCAATATACGACTATTTAGGGCCCCCTTAAACGCCGGTAGATGACGATCCCGGGTCGTCATACAACTGACGCTTTACCTTTAACGTCAGTTAGGTGACGAGTTGGGTTAAGGGTTAGGTTTAGGTATGGGGTAGAGTTAGGATCCCATAACGTCATCTACCGACGTTTAAGGGGGCCCTAAATAGTCGTATATTGACGAATGGTCAAAAGACGTCCCAAAACGTCAGTTATATGACGAATTGGGATGAGACTGCGCTGGACGTGTTTTGGGAAGATAGCTTTATGCAGGGAGGCATTAACCACCCATTAATATTAGGGGTGCGCCGATCCGATATTCGGTATCGGTATTAGTCCGATACTGGCCAAAATCACTGGATCGGATATTGTATGAATTGCGGGAGTATATTCCAGATCCGATACGACCACGGACCTAGTCCTAAACTGTCAAACAAATGCTTAACAACACCTGAGAGACATGCCGTAAAGAGAGATGAGCAACATGCGTCACGCTGCAGCTGCACGCAGGGTCGCCAGATTTTCACAACAAAACCCGCCCAATTGCATTTTAAAACGTAGCCAATCGCGCTTCCGGGTGTGAGAGGGAGCGCGGACTTGGCAACACTGGCGTCACGCGAACAGTAGCTAGAATGAGACTGAGTAAAGGTGCGTTCCATTCGACAGGATCCCTACGCAGTGTTCACTGCTCCCTACTCCCTGAACACGGTATATCAGTTGAAGTGGACTTCACTGACTTTCTGTGAAGTGATGTATTGATGTTCCCTTATTCCCTATGCCGTTTGCAGTGCCCTTCGAACTGAACATGTTCGTTTCCTTCGAATAGGAATCTCACTTAAGATGGTGAAATACCCTGTGAAGTCCACTTCGCAGTCCTTTTACGGTCGAATGGAACGCACCTTAAGGTGAGACCTGTCAGCAATTATCATGTCAGCTGTGTGGAGTTATATTTTAAAAAGTGTGCATTTTGTTTTGTGAGTCTCCGCAACGGCGATAGATTGGAGCGCGTCCGAGTGAAGATTGTGCGCGCGCCACAAGAGAACACTGTATCCGTGCAACTGATAGCAGCGGCAACGAGCGCTCAGCTTGATTTAAAAAAACAAACACATTTTAGCGCTAGGTCTAACTATGTTTGTATTACATCTGTGCCTCATAATGTTTCAAAAGTGGTGGGGGGCAATATCGATCCTGAGAAAAAGTGGCTGGGACATGTCGCACCCTCAAATTACACCTATGATCCCCAGATGTTACATGTGAAAAACTTTAGAGCTTGGACTGTCTACCCAAAATGTGTTTCCCCTTTATCAGGTGTAATGGCCAAGTAGAGTTTAATTTGTGAGTGCCTTATTGTACTATTCTGTTCTATTGTACATTTTATAATGGAGATACCATTATTTTTATGGTAGATTATACTTATTTAAGTTATGACTACATAGAGTTTTGTGTTACATCCAGTATTTGGCACTGGAATTATATATATTTTTTATTTGCACAGTTGGACTTTAAATTTAATTAATTGAATGGTGCTGAATAATTAAAAATGCTGCTACAAGTTCTGTTTAAAAATTATTTTAATAAAAATTAAGCAGCAGTAGATGTTGTGGGCTACGTATTTCTTCCTTTAGGGGAGTAGAACATTTATTGCACTATTTGAGCATGATGCTTTTTAGATGGCTAGGTTAATCACAGTGCATCCTCCTGACAAACGTGTTATTAACAGCTTAATTAAGAGGGAGAAAAATATGATATGGTATTGTATCAGTATCGGTATCGGCAGATACTCAAGTTTGTGGTATCGGTATCGGACATGAAAAAGTGGTATCCAGCTCACCCTGAATTAATATTACTGCTTTTCACACCTGAGAAAGACAAAGACCCTCCCCTATTAGGTGCTATGGGGCCCTACATCATTATAAGGAGCCTTGCACAAAGAATGAGATTTTAAAAAAGACACAACATAACACAACATAATCCAAAAATACATAACAAAGGACTAGGGATGGGATGATAACTGGTTTTACGATAAACCACGATAAAATATACTGACGGTTAGTATTATCGTTTAAAACTAAATTATCATTAAAACCATGTTTGATTATCGCAATTTAATAACTCACTGTAAATCCCGTCGGCCAGTCTGACGCAGGTGCGTGCTGCACGCAATGTTTTTTTTTTTTTTTTACTATTCGAGAAGGAATGGTGGAAGGCAGTGACCGTGCTCGGGAGACTTTTCAGCCTTTTAAAAGGACCAAATCTGAGGTGTGGTCATATTTTGGCTTTTACAAAAGTCCTGAGGGAAACTTGATCGAGGATAGTCACCCTCTGCCCGAACAAAAAGTCACTGCAATAGAAATACTTCAAATCTGCCAAGTCGTCTGACCATCACCCACTGTTGTACAGAGAACACAAGGCAAGTTAACTTCGACCTCAAACCAAAACTAGGCTACTCCTTGGAAACAATTGGGCACAAAATGTTGTTTTGAGTTTAAACATTTTATGTCACTCACTTGAAGTAGCGCTAGACGTGAAGATTCTGCGAAGAAAAGTTTGCAGCAAGTGGCTTTGAGCCAAAGAAGAATGAACAACTTCAAATAAGACTTATTAAGAGGTATATAGATACATCACGTATTTTTACCACATAATTACGGGGACATATTGAATTGATAAATGAGATTAGGTAATGTTTTAAATCTTACCTGTTTCTAAACACATTTTGTTAAACAATCGTCCAGACAAGATATATCACACCAATATTATCAAACTCTGTAAACAATAAATCAACTCTGATTTCATTTTCAATACAATCAAAAACTGGAGACGCAAGACGGCAAGTTGTGTTTGAATGAAACGAGAGCGCTGTCCGTTTTGATATGGATGTGCGCTGTGTAATTATGCGTTGCTATTGACGACAGGCATTATAAAGAAGGAAATGCCAGCCATAGAATAGAATCTTGCTTAAAAAACTGCATAGAGCTGCTTGTTTTATTTGTTGTTTGTTGATTTTCAATTATAAAACTTGTTGAAATGTTTTCAGTGTGAGTATCAGTTCTTTTTGAACACTTTCATTTAATTTTAACAAAACTATAATATTGATAATATTGATAATCACGATAATTTTGGACACTATAATCGTGATATATCGAATTTTCATACTCGTCCCATCCCTACAAAGGACAAATCTAAAGACAGAAGCTTGAACAGTCACACTTTGTCATTCCTGAAACATACCTGTCATTTCCAAGGTGTTTGATTTTTCACTTTACCAACATACCAAAAACTTTCAGTGGACAAAAACTCCATAAAACAGATTGGAATATTGAAAATTATGTGAACTAGGACCGTTATACAGTGCTTGCCCTTATAAAGACTGTAAGTCTATCCCTCACAGCCTCATTTTGATCTGCGTTAAATTCAATGTGCATCTAACCGGCTACTGCAATTTCAGCTTTGCCATCACAGGAATAAATTACATTTGAAAATATATTAAAACAGAAAAGAAAAGCAAGAAAAAAACTGCTAAATGATTTAATTGTCATACGGATAAAAAAATCAGTAATAATAATGCAAAATACTGATCTATGACTGATAAGATATACAGGTTTAGCGAAAATGAATTTGAACCCTGGGCAGTAAAACTGGCCACTGTGCTGCCATATATCAGCACTATGTTGCTGTAGAAACACAGCGTGAATGCCAGTACAGTAACCTCTCAGATGCTGCTGTGAGTCTCCCACAAGTTTCAAGCCTGCAGAGAGCTTCTGGACAGGCGCCAAATATCCATAACTAAATAACCTTCAACTTCAGTGTCTGTAAGCGGAGTGGCACTCTGTGGGATCGAGAATGTAATGGCTTCAATGAAGCATCTGAGCACAGAGGCGTCCTCATACAAAGTGATTGATAGGAGCTTAATTCAGTTTTACTGGCCTCTAATGATTCTTTTAAAGAATGAGATGGGCTAGGACAGCCCTGAAAAGCGATGGAGGCTCTTGTGAGGCTGTCCCCGTGTAATGAATGTGCCCATTACGCAGTGTAACCAATGGACATGGAGCGTTCAGATGATCCACAAGACATAAAACATTGAGCTCAACACGTTTCTGTAATCACTGGTCATTTGCAGCCGTCGAGTGCTGGACCGCACTGCGGTTGCTTTTCAGTAAGCACTACAGGGTTTGATTAGCTGCTCACTATTATTATTTTGATATCTCCAGAGTGTTCACTCTTCTAGCAACGTTAAAGTCAACATGAAACCCTTGGCTTCCATCTTCTATTTTCAAAACTCTCGACCCGTAACGGTATTTAGCGAATTGTAACTGAGACAAATCAGATGCACAAATATGTTATTTATTATATTTAACAAATCATTTTTAAAACCCACTCTGTGAGTTCAGAGTGCCATCCTCTGAAAGAGCAACTAACACCATAAAAGGGCAGAACAGGCCTCCGTTACCAGGGCTACCTTCTGATGAGACTGTTTTAGATGTGCCATAGAGAAGACACAAAGACTTTTTCTGCATTCATTTATAGGCAAACTGTTCTATAAATGAACATGCAACAATCATGTATTCAATTTCCCTGTGATGATATACATTCTTTTACAGTGTTTGCCTATGTATTAATCCTTGTGTTATTATCATTTGATTGGTCAAGATCGCATAAATACCATTCTTTGTATCTAGAAATTTGTATTTTGATGACTTACATGATTGTGTATTTATATGTTGATACCTGCAACATACTGTATTAATATTAAAGAATCTTTAATAGTTGCTGTTCATTTACATATTTCATGTTTAAAGGATTAGTTTTTTTGTCTTTTTGTTTTTTTGGATTAGTCTTTTGCTGATAATCTAGACCTTGAAACGGTTGGGATCCATTGACGTCCATTATATGGAGAAAAATCCTGGAATGTTTTCATCAAAAACCTTAATTTATTTTCGACTGAAGAAAGAAAGACATGGACATTCTTGGATGACACGGGGTGAGTATATTTTCAGCAAAAGTTTTTTTAAAGGTGAATTAAACCTTTAGACAGTGTCAGACTAACATCGGCAAGTTCATCATCATTTCTTCATTCAACGGCTCCCATCGACTTTAACACCATCGACTCCCGCAACCATCAAGATCTTATCCAGGGACTGTATCTGGATGCTCTTTTAACAGCTAAGGCATTGCCAGTATCGTACAATTAACTAACTAAACAGGGGTTTATTATATGCGCTAGACCCCTCTTACCAAAGTGTTTTCATGTAAGAAATTGATGGTTCTCTCAGATGGTTAAAGAAGAACTCCAGTGCAAAATGAACCTTTGGTCTAATAAAACATCGGTACCTAGTCAACCGTTCTCTGAGATTTGTTTTCATGATAATCAAATGTAAAGAGTTTTATCTCTAAAAACTGTTTAGCGTATAACGCTAGCAATGGGGGCATTTACTAAGTAAAAAGAAATCGCTCAGTTAATACCACTAACAAGGCTCAAAATAGCCCCACACTAACACAGTAACATAATGAGGGTCCCTACATGCAAAACGAAGCATTGAGAACTTTGTAAGTGTGCAGACCATTTAATAAGAAGGTACTTTATAAAGACAGTTCACTTCGTGTATACAGGCGGCTCCATCTTAGGAAAACAGTCACGATAAGTCGAACCACGAAACTGTATGAAGTTCAGCGAACTTTTGAACTGTATGAACGGCGTTCAGGGATCGACTTATCGAGACTAATTTCTAAGATTGCTTCTGTCTGTGGCAATGAAAAATCCTTTCTAAGAGACAATCTGAGTGTTTGCTGAACGAATACAGTATATTCATTAATTGTAATATTAATTAAGCTACATTTGGTAATTCTAACTGATCCGAAATATTTGCAATGAATTATAACGAGTTGTGAGTGATTATTAATATTTTCGTTTTCAGTTAATTTGCTACAGTATAATGGCAAAAATGTTTTGCTTCCTTCAATATTTTGTATATATACTAAAAGTTTGACATTGTACGTTTTAAGGAGAAAACAAAGTTAACTTCTTTTAAATGTGTATTGAATTCAAGTAAACCTCAAGCCTGGCACAGTATAACGGAGAGACTCTAACATATCTAAATATAGTCAATTAAAATAATAATTAGAGCCAGCTGACTGACTGCAACAGCCCTGCCTGCTCAGTATTAACCTTTACCAGCTCATTTAGTCTAGTATGTTGTGATCCAAGTAAGTTCCCAAAGACATCAGATAAGGCATCTTTGTATAGGAATCTATATTGCAATCTATCAGTCTGATAAGTGTTATAAAAGACTGAGATGCATAATCACATGGGGCTGTATTAAAAAAGATAACTTAACAGATTTCAATAAAGATCCAGGAGTCAACAAAAGACCTTCAATCAGAGCCGGCGTGCAACAATAGTGTATGTGTCGCAACAACTGCAGAATAAAAGACACTTCTGTATGCACAAACACACTTTACAAGGTCCCACTAATTAACATGAATAAATCCATCACCAAACAGCGAGCAATACATTTGTTACAGAATTTATTCATCTTTGTTAATGTTAGTTAAAATACACCAGTTCACGTTTAGTTCAAGTTACAATATTAACAGATATAACTTTTAATTTTCACAAAGTATTTGTAAATGTTGAAATTAACCATTTCTAAGATTGATAAAAGTTTTAGAACTATATTTCATTGTAAGTTCATGTTATTTAAGGCTAACAAATGCAACATTATTGTAAATTGTTACCGCAACTTCTTATGGACCATGTCATTAACTTCCCGTGTGTATACTTTGAAGGTGAAGTGAAACGCTGCCATCATAAAAGAGTGTAAACTTATCCGTAATGCTTCCGACAATCGCATCATCCACAGCCCAATATTACGGAAAGACAGAATATATAAAATGCATGATAAGCATCAAATATGATTAGGAAGTCCAGGGATGGACACAAAACACTTGGAGTTTGACCTGTAATAGAGTAATAAGACATGGCTGCTGTACCCTTGAGACGCATGCTTACGCAGTCTGGCTTCAGTTAATATCCCGCTGAGTAGATGGGTAATGGTTGCTCTATAAAGTGCCCAAGGTAAAGTTGTCTTCTCTGACTGCGGATTGCACAGGGAAGATTCGGTGCAGAATTTTAAGCATTAGAAGCCTCTATCCAGCTAAGCTGCCGTCACACCCTAGGCACCGTGCGCGAGTAGCAGCTCTGAGATTTTCCCGCTCTCTCTGGGGGGATGAGATATTTCACTGGGCTCTTTCAGACTACTGACAGTAAAAACTGTGTTTGTGTTGTGGAAAGAAGAAAAAAATAGAAAAAGAAGACAAGGTGAAAGGAGAGGAAGGAACTGGACTTGCACCTCTGACACTAGGGAACTCGGAGTGGTGACAGGGACCACGGCAGTGTGTGAGTAAGTGTTTTCAGTGTATGTGGGTCTGTTGGTAAGAGGAGGGCAGGACTGCAGGCAGGTCAAAGTGAGGTTTGAAGTGACTTGTGTGGGAGTTTGGTTGCCTGTGTGGGAGCCCTCGCAGCGATGGATGCTCTAGAGACCCAGAGCTGGATGTAAAGTGTGCAAAGAGCCTTAAAGCAATGAAGGAGAGAACAAAACCCATCAATAAACAAGAGCACTACACTGCACATCCCTGTGGATTTATTTATGTATGTACCATGAACTCTTACAGAACTGAAATAGCTTATAATGTCCATTAAATGAGTGCTTGTTGTTGATTTTAGCCATTATGCTAACTCTGAAAGTCAGACAACACAAACAACAGTTCAAGATGGCGTGTCATACAGGGACATCAACATTATCCTTTAAGCTTATAAAATGCATCTGTAAGTCAAAGATCCTGCATTAAATGATCACGAACCGCTTCGAGTAGAAAAGCATCTCTTATAAAATTAAGTTAGTTATGGAGTGAACTCAGCTTAAGTTCATTGTTTTGGTTCAGGAGAACTGAAACGGTAGCTGCTGTTTTGGTTGTGGTGCTCGGTGACTGACGTCTGTGTAATTTCTAGCATGAAACGCGCTGATGATGTGTGATGTCTGCGTAGAGGTATGGAAATAGGGCTGTAGTCAAGACCACCTTTGTTGAGTCCAAGACAAGTCCAAGACCAGGACTAGTTGAGTCCAAGTCAAGACGGAGTCCAAATGAGGTTCGAGTCCAAGTCAAGACCGAGTCAAAAAGGTTCGAGTCCGAGTCAAGCAGAGTCCAGGACAGAAAAAAGTCTTCAGGGCCTGAATTTAGTTTTTGCCAAACAAAATTATTAAATTTATAGTGCCAAAATGTTGGTCGTGCATTTTTTACAATGGGGTAATGTTGTTAAGAATTTACACAACACAAGGCTTGATTTAAATTGTTCAGTTAAATTGAAAAAAAGTTGCACAAATAAATACAATAGATACAAATAAAGACAAATAAAGAGAAAAGTTTTTGAATAGGTCCAGGACTAGTAGCCTATCCATCGACAGAAACTGAATAAAGTAATCAAATGGAAATTACACTGGATAGTATTTAACTTAAAGCTCTCTTTTCTTGTTTTGACGACAAAATTAGTGACTGTCACATGGTTGCTGCCACTCTAAGAGCTAGTGCAAGGATTCGGTGTTCATTATACTGGCATGCGTTTTATGCTTATTAAAGACAAAACCGACTATGTTTAGAGTATACTCACAAAGACCAAAAAGCCATATTTGGCAAGAGCCATGTTGGCCAGACCAGTGACCGAGACAAGTCAGAGTCCAAATACCAGCGAGTCCGAGACAAGTCCAAGACCATAGAAAAACGGTCTCAAGTCCGGCCTCGAGTCCAATGACCGGCCTCGAGAACTACAGCCCTGGGAAATACATCCATTGACAGGCAGGTAGGACATCGATCATTGCCCTCGGAATGAAGATTTAACACAAAGTAAAAAATCACTACCAGTTACGAAAAACACTGTAAACAGTCAATTCCAGTTGCTAGAAACTACTTGTAATCAATGAATTCATTTCTATTTTTATAAGAAAGACTGATTTATAACGTTCGAGCCAGAACAGACCACAGAGAAGTCTTCTGTCTGATTTTAAAGGAGCTGTATGCAAGATTGTGGCCAAAACTGGTACTGCAATCACTTTCAAATTAGGGTGTATCCCCGCCTTCCCCCTTTGACTCGAGGTTGCCAGATATGCTGCAGGTTCCAGCAGGACTGTAGGCATACACAGTGATTTTTTTCTGTTAATTATTTATTTCGGACTTTGTAACAAAGTATTTCAGATTCATATCGAGTTTTTGGGGGTTTTGCAACGTTAGAAATTTTTTATCCGATTCCGACACGTTTGTATCTGCGGCTGAGGTAACTAGAGAAGAGCTGGCAACCCGAATGATGCAACACTACTGAGTCCCTGATTGGTAGAGCGGTGAAGGGTGAAGCATCAGAACAAAACACAAAATGACAACATCAACACCAGTCAAGGACTGAGACTTCACTTTTTAAATGACAATATCCTGGCTGGACAACTGTTGTCAGTGATATAAGTATTTGAAATGAACATGATTTCTTAATGTCTAGTGACATATCAGGGAAAATTTATGATTAATTGAAATACATTTCTTGCATAAAGCTCTTTTAAGTATTATGAAGTGTTTATAATTTAGGTCAGATTCAACTTACCTAACCTGAGAATAAAAAAATAAGGTGCAGTGTTTATTATCAACGATTTACTTGTGCACATCTTTTTTTATTCATTTGTTGTCACAATCTTTAAATCAAATCCTTTTACTTCCCCTCCCCAAAACAGTATTTCTTATCTAATGAAATGCATCAGTGAGGGCTGGACAATATTACCTCCCCTCCGGCAACTTGTCACTCACATGAGATCGCAGCAATAGCAAATAACAACAGTCTGATCAATTCATGATAGACGAAACTGTGACTTGTTGTGGACACCAATTGTCAAACAAAACCTCAGAATAACACTGAAGAGATTGTGTTGTGATGATTATAATCGCAACAACTCATTTCAAGTTCTGAGTTCTTCAGACAGCTGAATGGGACTTGACTTGCTAGTATGCAAAACATCAGAGTCAACATATTGTCTCCTCAGATTTGAAAAATAATATACAGAGATTGTTTCTGTCTCTCTAGAGAGAGCTAAGCAAATTAAAAGCACACAAAACAAAGAGTGAAAAACAAAGTATCCATTAAAGCAGACTTATAATCACTGCAAAAGTACAGAGAGTGCGTTACTAATGGTAACCCTTTTCACGTGTCATCTTTCTTCACAGACAAGCCAGAGCAAAACATCTTGACACAGACATTTCGAAAATAACTGTTATTGTGAATCGGTAATGGACTGGAGTCTGTTTTTTCATCAGTCTTATTAACTTGAATGAGTACTAAAGCAGTGATTTCCCATGAGGCAGCACTTCATAATTTCTTCCTCTTTTAAAGGGAGCAGATGATTGCATCTTGCTGCATAGTTATTTGACAGAGATGATCAATTCACCAGCTTTAATTCATTATTTTGATCTGACCCATCAAAAATTGCATTGAAGTTGACCCTTAAGTTCAAACTAGTCTTTCAAGTGGTGTGAAGGAAAAGGTTGTCTGTCTTTCTCAGTCTCTGATGCGACAGAGGTAGGTGTTTTTCTGACCCCATGCCCGGCACTGTCACTCATTGACGGCTTTCTTGCTAGCTCACAGCCCACAAAGCAATTATTTCAAAGTCATGCAAAACTGCACAAGAGTGACAGAAGCTGCATAAAAGGATTTACATTGGCATTTAATTTGCCCCTAAAATATACTGATAAAATCAGAGGCCAGAGACAGAACAGAGACTCTCATGATGTTTGTATTGTAATATAGTGTTTTTGGAGTATGTAAACAATTCAATGAAGGGGTTATTTCATACGCTCTAGTATGAACAACACATCTCTGGACATTCTGGCATAGTCATTTGACCTGGACTTTTTAAAACATACAAAATACATAAATAATAAAGTTAATCGTAAATGTTTGTCCAAACTAGCAGAAGCACATGTCAAATAGGGCGGGGGGAAAATAATTCACTGATGTATAAAATAAACGAATAATTAATGGAACAGTTGACGAATGTTTTTGCATATATCATAAAGTCAAAAGATAATCATTCTCGTCATAGAAAACTGATTTAACAACTACAGATTGTAAAGTCAGCATGAAAAATCACCCATCTATTTTCTAAATGCATATTATTGATCTCATTGTGAATTATTCAGTCCTGTATTTTTCTTTCCATTCCATTTCTTTTAATCAAAATATCTTTACTTGATCTTCCAGTCTTCTCTCATTCAGTCTGCCTAAGCCTCGCCATTTCTACAATCAACTGCAAACTCACATTCAGACCTGCCTTCATCCAAACAACAATGAAGTTGTTTTTTGCACCACACTATAGACCCCTTTACAGTTGGTAAACATGGTGACGTTTTTTTGTGGGCGGAACTTAGGTGGAGGCAGAACGATCCCTCTGGGCGCTTCATTAACGCTAGTTAGCAAGTATTGTTAGCTTGTTTAACAATGACTGGAGAAAATCCGATTTTATCTTAATGTGTAAGGTCACTCAGTGTCCAGGACCGCGATTGTTATTTCCAAAGGTTATTTTTAACGGACGGAACCAGATTGACTGACCCGTAGCCGCCTACACGCTCACTCAATGCATGTACGATCTGACAGGATTAACGTTACGTTACCTTGGTTGAGTGGCCTGACTTCTACACCTACCTTATAGAGAAACCGATCATAAAGAGAAACTGAGGACATATAGATCTTTAGATGCCTATAACCACAGTATATCGTCGCTGCCCGATGAAACTCACGTATGTCCAAAACAGTTACTTTTCATGAAGTGAAAAAAACATGTAATTTCAAAAGCAGCTGAACATAGCGTTGTCATGCCTGGCACAACATCTTTAAATGTAACCATATTCTTGCCATTGTCATGATATAATCCATATTTGACCCAAAATTGAGTTTAAATGGACATTAGTGCATATTGTATAGTAACGATGGTTCGATACGCGTTCTTCCGATCATTAATTAGAATGACCAAATCGCGTTTCATATTGACAGATGAATAGGCTACGCTCAGTTTATTAAATACGCTCAGTTTGTGCAAATGTCTCTTGCAAACTATGAAGAGACAATGAATCAATACACTGGCATGGCGATGCTAGACTGATACTTTATTTACACAATCCTACCATAATTTTGTCGGAAATTAGCTGCATTTTATTACAGATATGAGCTGCATTTTATCATCAGCTAATTTCAAATCAAAGACATACATCAATAAGAGTGTGGCAACAGCCTGCCCTGTAAGATCACTTCGTTTCTTTACTTGAAGATGATTGTGTGATTGTGAAGATGATTGTGTCTGTGACTTACTTTCACTTTTGACGCAGCTGCTCATCTGCGGTGATGCGTGTCGCAGAAGCGCCGTCATACTGTATCTGACTATAACGTGTCATATAGCCTAACTATAACGTGTCATATAGTGTCATCACTCGTTTATTATTTTTTAGCATTTTTGGGAGGAGTAAAATATACATATGTGGTTCAACAACCAGATTGCATTCACACCTAGTAAAGATCCGAACACAATGCGAGCCAGACTACCTCCAGATGGTCAGGCATCCGATCACAATCCGATCACAACGTATTTATACCTTGCATTAACATGCCTTTTTTATTATCCGGATAACTTATCTGGATACAGATCGCATTATAATACCAGGTGTAGGGGTCTCAGAGACGAGACCGCGAGAAACTTCACGAGACCAGCGAGATGCCTCCACAGGGCGGGGAGATACCATACTGTCTATGGGAGATACGCTGCGTGATTGACAGCTTTGACAGAAAATGGAAATACGTGGAAATCAGATGACATGATTTCACAACTTTTCATTGGTCATTTAGATAATGTGAAGCATGCTGTATACGGAAATGAACCTGGACATTCTATCCGTGAAAAAATCTCAAAATCGTCAAAATGGACATTCGCGGTTTTCATCGGACAGCGACGATATGGTCCTGTACAAGACTTGTGTGTACGATCCGCAGTTCTGCCGAGCCAGCGCCGAGACGACGACAATATAAAGAGTGACATTATGGTGTGAATATTTTCTAGAAATACAAATTCCAGATACAGCATATTCATTTTTCATCAATTCTTGCACCAAACAACACAACAAGATGACATTTAATAATAGTAACAATATTTTAAGCTCCTTATTATGTAGCCGAATCTGTGCTGGTTTGTATTGGCCGCCTCCAGTTTTTACTTTGTTTTGCCTCCAGCTAGCGCCGTGACATAACTGTGACTGTGAGGGGTCTATTGCTGGATTTGGATCGACATGAGGGTAACAGAGTTTTCCCTAACCCATAAGATAAGGTGGTATGACTCCTGTAAATGACCAAAGATCTGCTTCTGTAAAACAAGAACTAAGGAGCCACACCATATAGATGTGTGACTGGACCGTTAACAAGTAGCATGGTGATTATTTCTATAAAGTTAATAGCAGACCACCGTGGCCTTATAAAAGGGGACTGACTCATTACCCGCTGCATGCCAAAGATGCTGACAGTCCTTGTGTTATAAGGAACAGTGGGATCTTGAGTTAATCCGGAATAGAGTATTGCTGCAAACCATAAACTACACCAGACACCAGTCTTTGTCCAGGCAGGGCAGTAAATCTGTAACGAACAGCAGTGCACAGATTGTCCTCATGCTGTTAAAGAAGTGCTGCACCTGCCTCTAAATCATTCAAGAACACGGGGAGCATTTCGCTGTCTTCCTGCGCAGGACAGCATTAACCGAACCTTTACCGGCACGTCTGACAGGTGCGTTGAGTCTCCCAGACGACAAATTAACTCGGCCGTTCGGTTTTCACATGTTGAATATTTTATGTGTACAGTGAATAATCCCAATCGTGCCCACGCATATCGATTCGGCACAGGTATTTTGTGTAGTATAGACTGCTGCTAAAGAGAATAGCCTAATTAACAAGCACAGAGAAAAGACACAGATATGGTGAATGGAAAAGGTTGTCCTCTCATAATTGACAAACATTGTTTATCCTTGCATGGTAGGTTGTACAAAAGAAGATCCAAAAGTGAGCTGTCTAAACAGGAAAAGGAGAAAAAGAACTGTTACAGCGGCTCACTGGGTAGATGAGCTCAGTTAGCATCACCTCTGAGTCAACTTGCGCTCAGCGTGAAGAAACCTGCCAACAGCTTAGCGGGTTACAGATGCTATTTCAGAGCTCAACTAACCATACTTTCTCCTCTCACCATATGTGTTTGTCCAATCAGAAGAGCATGAAAACAAGTTAATGATAGTCTTTAAACCACTAAAATAACTGTGTGGAGCCAGCAAGAGACAGTGGCGCATTCATTTACACAATGCTAATTAATTAGCGCGGCTCGCTATACAGCAGAAAAACGCAGCTCCTAATTGTCCTTCGCGGATGTTAGGGGGCAATTGTAAATAGGGGAAAATATCACAATTAGAGACAACAAATTTGCAACTGCACATTCTTTACGCAAAGCAAAGAGGACAATTACCCCACTTAGCATCGAGAGAAAATAGCAATAATTATTGACACAAAAGCAACAAACTCATAAAGGCAGCAGTGAATAAAGAGTTGGAACCAGAGACAGAAGAAATGGATTATGGTCTTTATGAAAGGATTACCAATAATAAAGCGGTCACGCTCTGACCTATTAGAGCTCACTGACGCAAAGCTGCTTAAACCAAGGCTTTGTCAATAAAACCCAACCAGAACATCGTCGTTCAGTAAATGCAGCCTGGTAGGATGCATACAGGAAACAATTTTCATAAAATTTGTTAAATGATCTTTATTTTCCCAGATTAAATGCAATTTTGTTAGAATTTGTCATGGAAAATCTGTAGGAAAAAATAACTTGTAATGGGATTGACTGTACTGTTGTACTAGGACATTAGTAACCATTATGTTTACAGACATTTCCTTTGGAGGTACAATATGTAAGAATTTTGTTTAAAAATATCCAAAAACCACTTGCACAGTGTACTACAGTAGTGTACTTACACTACCTTAAATTCAGAGAAATTCACAATTTTAAATAGCGACTGTCACCGGTCACTGACGTAATATCCGCATTATCCTTGTGGTTTCCACTTGTACTTGTATAGTAACCATGGCTACAGATGTGGACAACTGCGTAACGTCTCACTCTGTTGTTGTTTTGTTCAAACATTATGGACCATGGAAAGCAGACTTTGGGACAAAAGGAGAAATAAAACGAGGATTGATATCGGCGTGGCATTTTTGAGATGCTAGCATCCGCGACAAACTTTGACTTGACAGAGCTATGATAATCTAATGTTGATCTAGCTTAACGCTAGTCTCATAAAGCCGACAAATTAAAGGTCCCGTTCTTCGCGATTCCATTTTCAAACCTTAGTTAGTGTGTAATGTTGCTGTTAGAGCATAAATAATACCTGTAAAATTAAAAAGTTCAATGCCTAGCTAGATATTTTATTTAACAGAAGTCCCCTTTCAAAGCCTACAGCGAATAGTCTGTTTGGACTACATCCCTCTACTTCCTTTTTTAATGACGTAAATAGAACAGTTTTTTGACTAATCTCCACCCACAGGAATACACAAAAAAGGGGACATGGTCTTGTTGCACTCCCGTGGAGAAGATGCGCATGCATCTCCAATTTATGATAAGAGGCGTGACCTTTCCGGGCAATGTGCGATAAGCTGCTGTCCAATCACAACACAAGAACCGCTAGCACAATCAGAACTCGTTACATTTTTCTGAAGGAGGGACTTTTTTTGGAAAGTGAAAACAGCCGTATGCAGATAAGTAAATTGTGTGAAAAAAATGCACTTTAGTAGACCAAGTGAAACAGTGCTGCATTACCTCACAATTTTAATTTGTTACATAAACTGACCAGGGGTGTGTTTCCCCGTACAACGACATAGTTCACTGTTTCACTACCATAGTAGGTTGCATCGTTGGAGAAATCAAAAGCTAGTCACGACTGTTCCCGAAAACCCACTGTCGCAAAGTATCGTTCAACATTGGTTTCGCACGTGGTGGAGTATAACTACTTTTAATGAAACTGTTTGCGATCCAATTTACGCTAGATTTTTTAAATATAAATTACAGATACATGTCATCTGAGGACTATTTCTAATTTTTCTCAGTTATTTTGCTTTATTACCAGACTCAATATTTGGCTCGTTCTTACATAGTAGTGCACGTTCGCACATGCGCACTCTTTAAACACGGTACTTCAAACCTTTTGACAAACTAAAAGACATAAATTACATTTGTATGTATTCTAAATAAAAGGCACCGGTTGTACTGAATGTCAGCTTGCTTATTTTGCTCAAGATAAGGATTTGTTACGTCCAAATGTGTTGCAATATAGAAACGATGCCTCTAACCACAGGTCGAGAGCTGTCGTTCACAAACTTTGCGATGCTGTTTGTGAATGTTCGTGGGAACGATGGTTTCGGGAAACACTGACTCGTTGAACTATGCAGATAACGACGGAACTTGTGACCTTAGTTGGCTAACGATGCTTTCGGGAAACGCACCCCAGTTTGTGTATTAATTCAGCGCTTGCGGGTAGTTCCGTAGAATGAAATGTCCTCATTCCTTTAGCCTATATCCGCGGCGATATGGCGCTAATATCTCTTCATTAGTAATCGCGACCTGCTTTATACCTCAGTCATGTTAAAAAACATGAATGTATTCAATCATCCATAAACTACGTCATCAATCTACACCTTTATCATTGTAAGAGGTTTCCACCACGAGCAGGGAAAAAATTACATATTGTAGCTTTAAACACAACCCAATGCAATGTGTAGTTTAAAAACACTTGAGAAAAATCAATACAGAAAATTCTTTCATTTTAACACAATACATTGTACCCAATTAATTTCCTTATTTTTTTGTTGCTAAATACATGTTATTGATCTTTTTTATTATTATTGTTCGTCAGAATATGGAAGAATAGCTCTGGCGTTAATTCGGTTTCAAGGATTTTTCAATATTTCAAAACCACTTATAAAGATAAGTGATGGACTTGAGTTTCAGCGCACAAACATGCCCTTTACATCCGTCACATGAATGTTCAGGCATGGTAACAAGGCAACCATTACAAGGTTCTAAAACAATGTTTCGTTTTTGACTTTCAAATGAGTCATATGATTTGCATGGAGTCGAGATGGTTAGGCCAACAATACCTGAAAAGCTAAACATTGAAGTCTTTCATTCATTCTCATGCCATGTCTTTTCAAAGCAGCGAAATGACACCTGAAAAGAAGCCTGGCGGTCATTAACTGTTCATCTTGTTAATGAGGTGTCTTATCTAACAGGATCTTTTATTAAACTGGCTGGTGTTCCATTTGGAGACATGGCCTGTAACCTGTGGCACTAAAACATTGTACCTCTCCCTGGCTCTCTCAGGGCATCTGGGGAAAAAATCATTCAGACTAGTCTGACAGAATTACTGATTCAATTCAATCAATGGTGGCCAGCCTCACCTTCAGACTAGAGTTATTACCACGTCTGAAGGATCAGAGATGTGTTTGTCACATTTTCTCAGTTGACACCTGTGTGTTATGAGTGTGTGCCCGAGGAATGTGCTTAAACTATTTTTCCCGTGGCAACTCGTCCCTTGAAGCATTTTTTAATGGCTTGGGAAACACATCAGTTGAGGAAATCCTTCTTTTTTTTCTCTCTTACAAATCCATTCCTCTTGACAAAACCCATAGGCATCCAATAGGTGACCCATAAACATATTTCACATAAATGTTGTTCTTTTGAAAGTTCAGTTAATCGAAAATCATTTAAAAATGCATAAAGCAGCACAACTGTTTCTTTTTTTTTCAACATTGATAATAATAAGAAATATTTATTGAGCAGCAAATCAGCATATTATATTATTATAAGGATTACGTGACACAGAAGACTGGAGTAATGATGCTGAAAATTCAGCTTTGAAATTAAGAAATACAATACATTTTAAAATGCATTAAACAAGGTATGAAATATGAACATAGAGTCATAGACCAACAATTTCTGTTTATTATTTACCAGAAAAGCTCAGGAACAACAGAGTGATGGAAGATCATAGCCCAAAAATTATATATATATATATATATATATATATATATATATATATATATATATATATATATATATATATATATATATATATATATATATATATATATATATATATATATATATATATATATATACTATATGTATATATATATACACTCACCGGCCACTTTATTAGGTACACCTGTCCAACTGCTCGTTAACACTTAATTTCTAAGCAGCCAATCACATGGCGGCAACTCAGTGCATTTAGGCATGTAGACATGGTCAAGACAATCTCCTGCAGTTCAAACCGAGCATCAGTATGGGGAAGAAAGGTGATTTGAGTGACTTTGAACGTGGCATGATTGTTGGTGCCAGAAGGGCTGGTCTGAGTATTTCAGAAACTGCTACTCTACTGGGATTTTCACGCACAACCATCTCTAGGGTTTACAGAGAATGGTCCGAAAAAGAAAAAACATCCAGTGAGCGGCAGTTCTGTGGGCGGAAATGCCTTGTTGATGCCAGAGGTCAGAGGAGAATGGCCAGACTGGTTCGAGCTGATAGAAGGGCAACAGTGACTCAAATAACCACCCGTTACAACCAAGGTGGGCAGAAAGAGCATCTCTGAACGCACAGTACGTCGAACTTTGAGGCAGATGGGCTACAGCAGCAGAAGACCACACCGGGTGCCACTCCTTTCAGCTAAGAACGGGAAACTGAGGCTACAATTTGCACAAGCTCATCGAAATTGGACAATAGAAGATTGGAAAAACGTTGCCTGGTCTGATGAGTCTCGATTTCTGCTGCGACATTCGGATGGTAGGGTCAGAATTTGGCGTGCTAAAACATGAAAGCATGGATCCATCCTGCCTTGTATCAACGGTTCAGGCTGGTGGTGGTGGTGTCATGGTGTGGGGAATATTTTCTTGGCACTTCTTTGGGCCCCTTCGGTACCAATTGAGCATCGTCTGGAACGCCACAGCCTACCTGAGTATTGTTGCTGACCATGTCCATCCCTTTATGACCACAATGTACCCAACTTCTGATGGCTACTTTCAGCAGGATAATGCGCCATGTCATAAAGCTGGAATCATCTCAGACTGGTTCTTGAACATGACAATGAGTTCGCTGTACTCAAATGGCCTCCACAGTCACCAGATCTCAATCCAATAGAGCATCTTTGGGATGTGGTGGAACGGGAGATTCGCATCATGGATGTGCAGCCGACAAATCTGCGGCAACTGTGTGATGCCATCATGTCAATATGGACCAAACTCCCTGAGGAATGCTTCCAGCACCTTGTTGAATCTATGCCACGAAGAATTGAGGCAGTTCTGAAGGCAAAAGGGGGTCCAACTCGTTACTAGCATGGGGTACCTAATAAGTGGTGGCTATATATGTGTGTATATACGTATATATATATATATATATATATATATATATATATATATATATATATATATATATATATATATATATGTGTATATATATGTATGTGTATATATATATATATATATATATATATATGTCTTATGAAAATGATATAAAAATACGTAAATAACCAATCTTGCAATGATTACATCATGATTTTTGCATTCCATCAGCACAGACAGGAGGATACATGAAACATCTCAAAGCATTTCTAATTACTAAGCACAGTAGCCATTCATTTGTCTGTGTAGGTCTCCGTGGCCCCAGGGGATATCCTTGCATTTTACAGCGTATTGAAATGAACCTTCTGAAAAGGCAGCACAGCTTCACACACGGTCAAGTCAATTGACAACGACGCTTTTCTGAGCCCACTCACATCTTATGTTCAGGAAATGCTGTTTGTGTCCTTCCAAAATCAGTTCAAAGTCACCCTGTCTGAATATTTACACCACTGAATTATCAGTCATTTTGCATCTTTTTTGAATTGACCCATAAACACATGCTTAAGTGACCCGGCATGGCACGTCGCCTCTGCCGGGAAACATGAACCCTGTGGCTGCCGTGGGCCGACAGTCAGGGGGCATTTTCACGCTCGGCTGGGTCAGCGCGTTGATTTGACTGGGTCCAGGGCCACGTGACTGATTTGCATGCTGACCTGGTGTGGCTGTGGGCCCCTGTCTGCACTCTCAAAGCATCTGTGCTGATGTACGGAACTACAGGCTGCCTGGGGCGATGACTTATTCTGTGCATTTACATTTGCTTTCCTGCAAAGCACCAACAAACTATTGCAGAGTACATGATCCATAGACACCAGCCAGAGAAAAGACCAGGAGCTCACCCGGAATATAGTTGCATTGAAATTCAAATTTAGAAAGTCCAATTTGGCCATAAAGTTTAAAGTTGGCATGAGCCAGAAGTTGCGATAGTCTTTGCTTCCATATTGTGACGTACAGTATATCTGAGAAATGAGTTCTCAATCAAGACAAAAATGTAGGATGGGACTTGATTTTGTCCTTGGGGAAATATTCCTTGCATCACAATTTCGGATTTGAATAGTCATCTGATTTCAACGTCAATAACAAAAATGCAGTTTGAATCAGAAAACTGATGCTGAAAATGCAAATTTACATTATCGTTCTAAAAAATGGCTTTTTATATCACCATTATGTTGTTGTTAAATTAAGCTAAGCCAAGCAACCTGTGTCTGCATTTTTTATTTCATAGACCTTCATCCAGTCCTTGCCCTATAGCATTCACATTGATCTTTGGGCAGGACACAGGTGTGTGTGGGAGCTAAACTGTCTCAGTCCATTGGCTGTCATTCCTCCTCCTGGTCATCTGTAATTGTGTAAAGAGCCAACCTAATGTTCCAGCACAGCAGATCACTGTGGAAAAGCTGTTAGCGGATAATCACACAATCTTGAGTTCAGCACTTTGTGCTTTGCACACTAATTTCATTCACAGTTTGGTGGTTGACCTGTCTGTTCTCCATATTGAATAGCAACAGAAAGTTATGTTTCAATAGATTATGAAACCAATCCTGATTGTATTAACCACAAAGAATGTTATAAAAAGCAGATGTGCACACGCACTGTTGATATTTAATAAACATTTAATAAATTCTCAGGCTGTCAAAACGATTAATCGCATCCAAAATAAAAGTTGTTGTTTACATAATATATGTGGGTGCCCTGTTTATGATTATTTTGTATATATATATAAATGCACACACATGCATAAGGAAAAAATTATATTTTTATATAAAATATTTATATTTATTTATACTATAAATTATATATAAATCTATATACAGTATATACATGAAAATATTTATTAAATATATACAAGCATGTGTGTGTATTTATATATATAAAATAATTTACACAGTGCACCCACATATATTATGTAAACACAAACTTTTATTTTGGATGAGATTCATTCGCGATTAATTATTTGACAGCCCTAATAAATTCATAAATGTTCAATTTATTTGTTAATTAATATTATTTGTACATATATTTATGTATGAACGTGAATATGAATGTAATGTTAAAAAAATAGTTTTACATAGATAAATCATATCAGAACTTTTGCACTTTCAATGTAAAATTTACAATCTATCCAGTGCCACAGAAAACAAAAATGAACATTTCAGGGGGCATTTTACACAACACAGTTTTCAACTAAAACGGAAAACTTTTTATGTGTGTTGGCTGTTTATTTACACAACAACGGGGTTTTGGGAGCCTGAAAATGCAAACTTTTGAAACTGTATTTCCAAGTGCGTCTTCCACAAAGTGCAAGTTTTTATGAAACCGATCCCATTATCGTCTCTGTGTAAACTACAAAAACGAGAATTTGTGAAAATGGTGTAGTCATGCGCATGTGTATTACATCATGTTCAGACTATAGGCGTGTGTATTTCTTTACAAAGTACAACCAGACCGATTTATCGGCAGGCCAATATTATCGGCATTGCCACTCTTCACATTCAACCAATCAGACAACCAACCAATCAACATCCACTAAGTTTGAATAAATATGATAATATTATATATTATTATATTATATCATATGTTAAAAGCCTTCCTGAAATAAATTAGTATACATTTCATTTACTATAGTAATTAACACTGAGACAGTAATTTGTGCAAAAAGCACTAATGACTTGTTTAAGACTTGAAGCTTAAACTCGAGGACTTGCAACTTGACTTGGACTTGTCTGTCTTGACTCAGAACTTGACTTGGACTTGTCTGTCTTGACTCAGGACTTGACTTGGACTTGTCTGTCTTGACTCGGGACTTGACTTGGACTTGTCTGTCTTGACTCAGAACTTGACTTGGACTTGTCTGTCTTGACTCAGGACTTGACTTGGACTTGTCTGTCTTGACTCAGGACTTGACTTGGACTTGTCTGTCTTGACTCAGGACTTGACTTGGACTTGTCTGTCTTGACTCAGAACTTGACTTGGACTTGTCTGTCTTGACTCAGAACTTGACTTGGACTTGTCTGTCTTGACTCAGGACTTGACTTGGACTTGTCTGGCTTGACTCGGGAATTGAATGCAAAGACTCGAGACTTACTTGTGACTTGCAAAACAATGACTTGGTCTCACCTCTGCACTCTACACTATCCCTGTTGGCAACACTCGTGTATAACATGCCACACATCCTGCAACCTGCAAATTCAGCCAAAGTTGAGCAGAGAGAACCAGTTATCCGCGAGTGAGATTGGCTCCTTGGCCTGTTATATTGAAAATGTATGTTTTACAATATTTGCAGTATGACGTTATCCATTGCTAAATTATGGCTCATCATAGACTAGCTAACCACAAAGCTAGCTAATGCCACTATCATCAGTGGAACACCGCTAACGTTAACATTAATGAGCTTGGAAACCACAACAAACTTTTTCTGCCTAAATAAAGTAATGATTACTGTATTTATAACTAGCATATGTCTAGTTACAGTCCCTGCATTGTAAATTGTAAGTTAGACTTGCGAGGAGTGAACATTTAGAAATAGAGAAAAAGTATCCAACGTATCTTGTGCATAAAAGTTAGCTTTTCTTGTACATGTGTGTGAAATCCAACGACATTTTAGTTAAAACCCATAAGAACTACAAATAACTAATGTTAGGGAAATCTGTTAATGTTTTCTAGTGCGTTTCTGAAAAAAAAAATCGGCCGATATATCGAAATCTTGGATTTTAAAACCAACAAATATTTGTATCGGTATTCGGCTTTTAAAATCCTTTATCGGTCGGGCTCTATTATAAAGTTAAAATGTCAGCTACTGGCACTGCAGCCTTGTATAGTATTTTTAATGGCTTTCGCAGATCCGTGTGAACAGGGAACGTTTTGCCAACATTGTCGACTGTAAGTGGAAAAAAAATGTTTAATACATCGTATTTGTGTAAAAGTTCCTTCAGAGAAAAAAAAACCTTTGAATAACTAACATGTGCATAAGTAAGCACACCCCTAAATTTCATTATTCATGCACAAAGTACAAATTTAATGCAATGCATTATAGAATTACTTTGATCAAAGCTAAATTGTGAAGCTCAGACCAGACTTCATTTAGTAGGATGAGATGAAAGCCATTAAACTGGTAACAAATCTTCACTTCTGAGAGTCTGACACCAAATGCCACAAAACAGAGATCAACTAGGGGACTGATGCAATATGAAAACATTCCTCTATCACCAGACTTAAATAGCCTTATTCCCCGGAGACAACTGTGATTCTGTGAAAGCAGTCTCTAAAAGTCAGTAAAAAATGGCCCTCATATTGCTGGCGCAGTGCTGTCATCTTTCATGACAATTCCGGCATGGCACTGATGGAGTTGCATGCAGAATGAGGTGGAGCCACAGGACAACACGCTCATCTTCGACAGGATGCAATCTGTGTGAATTATTGAATTATTGTTAGTAATAGAGGGTTTCAACACCACATGTATTTCAGCTTGACCAAAATCTCCTTACAAATAAAATAAGATGTGCTTTGGCCGATCGCCCCAGCCCAAGTAAAAGAACCTATCGCACTAAAATCAAGTGAAAATTCCAATTGAATAAAATAATTATTGAAAGATCTGTCAAAGTGGGGTACATATAAGATCTGTCTTTTCTTTTAACAAATGAGTACCTGCACAAAATCTCCTTTTTAAGTCATTAAACCCATTAGTTACACTAAGACTTCATTAAAGTGATGAAATACATTTAATAGCAGGATATACTCTATGTACAGAGCAAACTGTGCACGGTTTATTTTTCCAAGAGTACTTTCCATTTCTTAGATTAAAACTGGATATATTTGCTTCACTTCAAATTAGAGGACCATATGTTTCTCTGACTTGGCAAATGGAACCAGGGACACAAGACTAAAGGCCTCAACCTGTGAGATAGATGTGGCCAACCTTCATGGCCACCGCCAGTGCATACATTTAATTTCCAGCGCCAATATTCTTCCCAGAGCATCACTTCGACCTTGTGTTAAAGGAAATTCTCGCGCCTGTGCTGAGAATTGTACACAATGTTACGGTAATTGGCCAACCGACTGGATCAATGTTTGTACCTAAGGTTTTTTGGTTGTTTTTTCTTGGTGTGCTTTTAATCTTCAAGCTGCATGGAGTCAGATTCTTCAGTTGACTGATATGTAGTATGTATAGAGGGAATGCATTGACGTCACTTTCCCACCAGAACAACCCCCCTCAGCCTGACTGAGTGGCAAAAGATCTGCTGCGTGACTGGATTTAATAGGGGAAACTGCAAAAATGTGACTAAAACGAACAATTTTATCAATTTAAACTAATTGTTGGACTCAATATAGTGTTCCTTACAACTTACTAAAGATCAGAGTGATCCATGGATATTGACATGCAGCCAGGAATCGTGTTGCCTGACACTTATGTTTGCCTGATTTTGACACCAGGGAAATAAAAGCAATATAGACCTACGTAATAACATAAAGCAAATTTGCCTGTCAACGCTTTATATAAATACAATATAGGTAGGTCTAAATCCGGGTGATCACTTAGATCAGTCTTATATATATCCTATATCATCATATTGTCCAGCCCTAAAACTTTATAGTTTTTTTTTTTGGTCAGTGTTTATTAAAAACATCTGATAATGCAGAATATGCAATGATAATTATTTAATTAATGAGTTGTTGATATATAAAACAATACAAAATATATGGGTATCGTTTTACACCTAAATTCAGCATATTGACAAAATGATAACTGCAAATCCACCTTTCGCTGACTGGAGTCCAGTTGTTTCTGTGAATTGCAGCGATCCATTTGCTCCTCTTTCTATACGCAGTCTGTAAAAATATACCTCAGATTTTTTTGTCAAATCTAGTTTTACAGTCAATCGCAAAGCTCTTTCCCACTTTATATGTGTTGTGTTTGTTTTTCACTGCATTCACGCTGAAAACAAATACAGCCGCTCAGCCTTTTTGCCACTCACTGTGAGTAACTGCAGGCACCGACGGTGATGTCATGCGCATCCCCTGTATAGAAGACGGAATATACTCCAGAAAGGTTTTACTTAGATCAACAACTTAAAAAGGTAATTCATCTGAAAATTAACTCTTCACTGTTTAAATTCACTGCTTGTTGCACTTGAATGGTGTAAAATGACTTGTTTTTAAACCGTAAGGCTTAAAAACACATTTAAATGATAAGCTTTCATGGTGGCGTTGCACGGCAATGTCACATGAGTGTAACCGAGATTCGAGACAACAATCCAAAATCTCTACCGGTTAACAAATTTTTACTGGTTAATCAGGTCTACAAGTATATCACCCGTGCCTACACATTTATATATAAATTATGCCTTTTTGGCCTTTTTATTCCTTTATTGGAAAGGACAGTACACAGAAGAGACTGTGGAGAGAGGGAATGAGATCGGCAAAGGGTCCTCGAGCCTGGAAATCGAACAAATGCACTATGGGCTCTATCTTGCACCCGGCGCAAATGACTTTATACACTGACGCATTTATCATTCCTATTTTGCACTCGCGCAAAGCGGGCTTTTTTCCTCCACAGACGCACGTCGGTAAACTAACAAATGAACTTGCGCTTCCTGGGCGGGTTGGCGCAAAAGGAGGCGTGTGTTCGGCGCAAACAATCCCTGGTGCTATTTTGCAGTTCCAGAAAACAATTGCGCCAATGACCAGAAAAAACCTGGTCTAAAGTCAGTGGCGCGTTGCGCGTATATTCAGATGCTATTTTAAGCGTGCATGCTTGGCCATAATACAGAGTGTGAACAATGCGGATACACTGTAGATGATTCTCTCATCAACACAGATGCATTTTACTTTTTGCAAATGATACATTATTATACGGAAAAATATATAAACATGAGGGAAATCATTGTTGTGTGCATGATGATGGGAAAAACAGGCATAAAGCTTACACATTTACCCAAATTATTATATGCATGTTTAACCCGAAGCTAATTTGGGTGGGTTTGTCCCATCCCCAGTGTCCCTTCTCTTTCTTTTACTGGCCCTGACGAGAACATCGTTCTACTCGGCTGTGAACCGATGCTGAAGCGCGCCTGGTAAATGCGCCGTTAAAATAGAATTGCGCCACGGAACAAGCGCATCTCGTTCATCATGCTCTTAAAGGGAATGTGATATGACGCTCTTATTGGTTTATTTCCGTTACACCCAAACCACACCTATGAATAATGAAGCTACTCCAGACCAACCCCTTTTAGATTTGCGCCAGGCGCAAGAGGCATTTATCCCGCCGGGAAAATAGCAACAGCGCCGAGATCCGCCCACAAAGTTAATTGCGCTTTGCGCTTTGACACTTGCGTTTCAGATCGTTAAAATAGGGCCCTATATGTCAGAGCGCTGCCCACAAAACTATTGGCTTTGATCCACAAATTTAATGTAAACTATTGAACTATTCCTTTACAAATGTATGAATGTTATTGCATTGATATAAAAAGGTAATAATAGACATACTGTTGAAACAACAGAACAGAACAATCTTTAAATGCCATTAATTATGTTGCAGTCATAGCAGTGCATACATGACAGAGTGTAGACAAGTGTACAAATGACAATTTTTCTCATTGCAACATTAACAAACTGTTGACTCTCATAAATATGAAAGCAAATGTTGACAGAGCTTATCAAGAAATGAGCAGCTGGCCATTGGAGTCAGTATCAGAAATGAACCCATCTTTACCCATTTTCATGGCCATTTTTACTTTTATGAGAGTATATTTTGTCCAACTACAGTATATAAACACATTTATTATTCAAACACTTAAAATATCATCAAATAAATTCTCAAAATGAATGTTTGATTACACAAATATTTTTAATTGTGTTAGCTCTGCATTAATCAGTGATGGATTCGAAACCAATCTAATATGACAGATGCTTGCTATCTGCAGAAGCACTTGATTTCATACAGAAAACAATATAAATTTAAAAAATAGAAGAAATAACCAGAATGACCACCAATTTGACTATAATCTGGGATTTTAGTCACAGTAAAGTGAAAATAGCTGTGAAAAAAAGCTTTAGCATCGTGTTTCCATGTGTCTCTTGGTTGGATATTTTTGCATTTAATGGAATATCAAAAGACTAATCAATTTAGACTATTTTTAATTATTCAAATAGTTTTTTGTGTCCAAGTACACTGCCATTCAAAGGTTTGTAATTGTTAGAATATCACTAAATATTATAGTAATCATTAATCAATAATAACTAGGGCTGCAACAACTAATCGATAAAATCGATTATAATCGATTATGAAAATCATTGTCAATGAATGTCATTATCGATTAATTGGTCATGATAACGTCACAGGAATAGTTTACTGGTGATTGGTTGAAAGGCCACTACAGGGAATGGTTTGCGAGCACATTATCTTCTGTCTCGTATGCACGCTCTCAATTCTGCTGAGTTTGAACTAATCTTGCGGGCATCAGGGAATCGCTATCAATATGCGGAGACTTGGAATGTCTGTATTTTGTACTCGAGCATCAGCTTGCGCAATCAGTTTGCTCGCAACATCAGTTAAATAAATAGCGCCACCACAGAAATAGGTTAAATTAAGGCTATGTTTACACGGAAATGATTCTCAAGAGTAACCGCAAAAGTGGCGTTGCATTATCACTTTTTATTTTGCGTTTAAATGAGCGTTTTATGTGGGAAATTTGCGTGCATATGGTGACGCAAAAGAGTGTGAAATTCAATGTAGTATTCACTCCAGGCGGCTGAGGTGGCAACGTGAGACACTGCCACCCAGACAACACCAAGTCCCGCGCCTGGAGTACAACCTTCACTGTCAAGCAGACTCGCGCTTTCCCGTTTACACGGGAACGCGGCGGTGAGCGGTTTTAAGAGTTCCACTCTGGAGGGTGGTTTCACTTTTTTGCGTCTTTAAGCCCCCAAGAACACGTCGCTGTGAACGAGAACTACGGTAAGACAAAAAGGCACATCCGATGAGAAATATTTTTAGTTTCATTCGCGAGCGTTCTCGTGTAAACAGGGCCTTAAACAGTGTCTTAAACAATGGGCCTGAAAACAGGGCCTTAAACAATGTGAAGCAACTAAATACACAGAGGCACTTAGTAACAGCAGCAGTAAAATTCTGTTCTAGTTTGTTGAGTGCGTATGTACTCAGTGGTTTTCATCGAATGCTTGTGCAATAATGCATACTTTTTCCTGTCCTTTTAATCAAGCCTGTTAGCTTGATGCGCAAGTTACCTCTATTCTGTTTTCTTTTTATAGCATTTGTCTTTCAAACACGATCTCCTGCGGCTCTAAGTTCAAACGCTTGTTTTCAGTCTTTCTATGTTTATTTGATCAATTTATCCTTATAATTCAATTAATTTTAAATAAAAAAATTAATGAATTATATATTTGAGATGTTTTTAGTTTATATCTTCACATCTGAACAACATGTCTGTGTAAATTTGCTTTAACAAAAATTGTGTTAAAACATAATGGGCCCTATTTTAACGATCTAAAACGCAAGTGACAAAGCGCAAAGCGCAAGTAACTTTGTGGGCGGATCCCGGCGCTGTTGCTATTTTCCTGGCGGGAAAAATGCCTCTTGCGCCTGACGCAAATCTAAAAGGGGTTGGTCTAGAGTAGCTTCATTATTCATAGGTGTGGTTTGGGCGTAACGGGAAACAAACCAATTAGAGCGTCAGCGTCATATCACATTCCCTTTAAGAGCATGATGAACAAGGTGCGCTTGTTCCATGGCGCAATTCTATTTTAACGGTGCATTTATCAGGCGCGCTTCAGCATCAGTTCACGTCCGAGGAGATCGATTTTCTCGTCAGGGCCATAAAAGAAAGAGAAGGGATATTGGGGATGGGACAAACCCAATTAGCTTCGGTTAAACATGCATATAATAATTTGGGTAAATGTGTAAGCTTTATGCCTATTTTTCCCATCGTCATGGACACAACAATGATTTCCCTTATGTTTATATATTTTTCCTTATAATAATGTATCATTTGCAAAAAGTAAAATGCATCTGTGTTGATGAGAGAATCATCTACAGTGTATGCGCGTTGTTCACACTCTGTATTATGGCCAAGCATGCGCGCTTAAAATAGCATCTGAATGTACGCGCAACGCGCCACTGACTTTAGACCAGGTTTTTTCTGGTCAGTGGCGCAATTGTTTTCTGGAAGTGTAAAATAGCACCAGGTATTGTTTGCGCCGACACACGCCTCCTTTTGCGCCGATCCGCCCAGGGAGCGCAAGTTCATTTCCTAGTTTACCGACGTGCGTCTGTGGAGGAAAAAAGCCCGCTTTGCGCGAGTGCAAAATAGGAATGATAAATGCGTCAATGTATAAAGTAATTTGCGCCGGGTGCAAGATAGAGCCCAATATGTTGGATATCCTTTTTTTTACATTAATTATGGTTGTCAACTTGCCATCAGCAATTCTCATAAAAAACAATGCAAATATTGATATTGGTAAAACTAAATTTGTGGTTTTGCACTGTTTAAAGTACACTTTTACACATAAATACCCTTGTGGCGAACAGGACGGGCTGAGGGTCGTGAGAGAGCGCGCACAACCCTGATTTAGGGTTTCAGTTAGTTATAATAAACCAAAAAAAAATGTATGCAATTAACCGAAAAAATCATCGTCCGATTAATCCGATAATCAAAGAATCGTTAGTTGCAGCCCTAATAATAAGTGTTCTATGTTTATATTTTTAAAACGTAATTTACTGCTATGATGCAAAGCTGAATTTTCAACATCATTAGTCCAGTCTTCAATGTCACGTAATCTTTGAGAATCTCTAATATGCTGATTTGCCGTCAATAAACATTTCTTTTCATTATCAATGTGAAACAGTTGCGCTGCAAAATATTTTTGTGGAAACTATGATATATTTTTCAGTAAATAGAAAGTGCAAAAGAACAGCATTTATTAGAAATATAAATCTTTAGTAACATTATAAGTGGCTTTACTGCGACGTTTCATCAATTTAAAAAAGCACAATGCTGTTTTCTGTTATTCTTCATTTTACACACAAGCCCTGGCATTTATCGGCTGTTTTTCCCATATGTGTTTCCCAAATGGAACATAGATTGCCTCAATATTAAATCAATAGCAGAGAGCCTGTGTTTTATATGTGGCCTACAGGATAAAGCAGCAGTTCTGCATGTGCCAGCACCTTGCCTTCAGTCTCTGCTTAGCTCAAACACAAATCTTCTCTGATTTACACACCCATACACCTCCCAAAATGACAGATGCCGACTCTGAGAGTGAACACTCCGATGGTCTGCGTTTGCCCGTAACCCATCGTTTGACGAATGAGCCAAGACTGCAGCCTCACCTTTCATTTCACAGCCATTACATTTCACCAGTCTCCACTCACAAACTAAGTGAATGACATACGGAGGGGTTGGACAAGCGCGCTGACCTCTCTACGCACACGGCATTTCGTTTCGCATTCTATGAGCCCTTTCCTCTCCATCAAATCTGATCAGGCACTTTCCAAACCGAAGCAGCATTCAGTTGCATCTTGCCGGTGCGTTGGGGCAAAGGAGGACGCAGGCACTGGAAGCTTCATCGCTAATAGGACGAGATAAAACCCGACCGTGGTGAAAAACATACAAGCCTGGTGGGTCTTAATACAAGATCACAGCGAGACAGCCCGAGGCTAAACTGTATTTCGAAGGCACATCAAAGTCTTCTCCCAGGAACCGCTCCCGCAAACACCCCAAAGTCAAACTACGACACAATCACAATATCGGCATCCCCTTGAAGAAGTCACATAACACTAACAGCACGAAAACGCAACAGGATCTTACATTCTGATGGTCTGATCACACATATATTATAATGTAGGATCATCATGCAAAAAAACATTAACATGTCCATTGTCAGTAAAAATGTTTTAATTACATTCATTAAAACGTTCGCAAATTAGAACGTTAGGTTTATAAGATCCAGACTGTTATGGATATATGTGGATTATTGCACTCAAATGTCAAAATACATTTAAAATACACTCATTTAGTGTTTTCCATGTTAGTATATTATTATCTTGACTACTGAGACACTTTATGAAACAGGTTTGTCCACAACATCAGACTACAGGTAAACACAGCGAGCAAGAGAAACAAGTTGAGACCAGCGTGTAGGACGCCCACATGCTGTATTCCCCGTCTGGATACTTGATTAATCCAGCCAGTAATATGTGCTGGTCTCAAAGATTAAGCTGCACAGGTCTGAGGCCAGACGGTCAATACAGGAAAACTATAAATGGCTCATTAAATCATCATAGTTCCCTTTGATAGCTCCACCCTGCACATATGGAAAGCCGTAGAGCAAATACATAATCTATATTTATCATATCAAAAAGAAGTCATTGAACAAATAGCATTTGTAAAATATGAATATAAAAATATGAATATTTTAAATGTTAAATAAATTGTTTTGACTCTGTATTGATTTTAATTGCATTTATTTATTTTATGTGAGGCCAGACATGTTGTCAGGACAAGTGAAAGTAAGAACTATGCTTGACAAGGCCAGCTGAAAAAAAAAATAGAAAAAAATAAAAATAAAAAAATCCTCATTGTTGAGCGCTGCATATCCTGTGCAAATGAATAGAGAACGGCTGTTTTTCCAGGATGGCCTCGTGTGCTCACGTTATGGGTCGTTCGTACAATACCGAAGACAACTGACACATCCTGAAAGAATCTGAACTAAACATCTAGACATAGAGAAGGCAAACTGCTACACTGTGAAAACATATTGTTGGTTTAACTTAAAAAATGAAGTAACCTGGTTGCCGTAAAATTTTAAGTTGATTGAAAAAGTGAGTTAAAGGACAACTCCGGTGCAAAAATAACCTTTGGTCTAATTACACATTGTTGCCTAGTCAACCGTTATCTGAGATTTGTTTTCATGATTGCCGAATGTAAATAGTTTTATCTCTAAAAACAGTTTAGCTTATAATGCTAGTATAACGCTAGTATATTGGGCATAGAGTAATGACAAATAAAAATCGCTTGTTATTACCACTAACAAGGCTCAAAATAGCCCCACAGTAACACGGTAGCATAATAAGGGTCCCTACATTCAAACCGAAGCATTGAGAACTTTGTCGGTGTCCATACAGTTTAATAAAAATATATTTTATACACAGAGTCAATTTTGTGAATACAGGAAGAAGCCATCTTTGAAATATAGTCTCTACCAGTCGATCTACGAACGCTGATCCAAGTGCGCTGAACTGTGCAGAATCTCATATAGTCCGTTGTTTTTGGAAGAAACACAAACACGAACCATTTTCTTGTCTTCAATATGTATATGTTGCCTACTGGTCGCGCTCACCTTATCACCTTATTCACATCTCACGAGCGCACTTGGATTGGCGATCGTAGATCGACTAGTAGAGACTATATTTCAAAGATGGCTTCTTCCTGTATTCGTGAAGATATCTTCTTATTAAACTGTATGGACACTGACAAAGTTCTCAATGCTTCGGTTTGAATGTAGGGACCCTTATTATGCTACCGTGTTACTGTGGGGCTATTTTGAGCCTTGTTAGTGGTTAAAACAAGCGATTTTTATTTGTCATTACTCTATGCCCAATATACTAGCATTATACTAGCATTATAAGCTAAACAGTTTTTAGAGATAAAACTATTTACATTCGGCAATCATGAAAACAAATCTCAGATAACGGTTGACTTGGTAACAATGTGTAATTAGACCAAAGGTTCATTTTGCGTCGAAGTTGTCCTTTAATACAATGAAGGAGATCATCAGATTTAATCATCAGAAACTCAAAATAATAAGTTATCTGAACTAAATAAATTATTTAAGTTGATTTGACAAAAGAAAAACTGTTGTGATTAATCTTGAAAATATTTTTTTACAGTGTATGTATGTTTTATTTTTACACACACACACGACACACCCTCACAAAGCTACACAGAAACACCTGTTTAAGGGCACAGTATGCTTTTTTATTCTCAATGTGAATATTCAAATGCCATCTCTGATCTCTTGCCAACACAAACCTTTCATTACAATAATGCTCGCCTGAGGGTTGACTTTTAAGAAATATCTCTGTTTTGCCCTTTGGCTCCTTTTCTTGCCTAAAAAAGTGCACAGGTCAATATGAGGCCCAGTGTATATTTTCTTTTAATCAGGACTTGAAATGTTGTGCCACGTACAATAAACAATTTCAATCACCCACAACACTGAGCCCATTCAGAAGATTAGATTATGATTGGTTGGTCCCTGAGCTGGGCTTGTTGACAGAAATGTGGTCCCTTGCAATAACTCAAAGTCATGGGGGGAAACAATCTGTCTAAGGAGGGGTCTGAGTTACACCTGCAATATGCTCCGGCTCTCAACCGGCCATGACAAATATGAAACGCGAATGTCCCCTCGCTGCAGAGTATGAGCCCTAGAGTAAATATGAGACAAACAACCCAAATCCACTTGTTTTATCTGCTGGAAGAATACAAGGGTAGCAGACACACTTTGAGTAGCTCAGCGGAGCAAGTCAATGCATGCTATGTGGCGACAGGACATGATTGAAAACACCTTGGTTACGCCACAACTATTTCAACAGCTAAAAAGAAACATTACTATGGTAAAGCATTTGTACTCAGGGCTGGTAGACTTATTTTAATCTTAATCTTCAATTGGCTGCATTCATTTGCAAAAAAGAACCATAGTATATTACCATTGATTTTTGGGCATGTTCTTATAATGATATATGGAAGGATGGATGGGCAATTGCAACTTTATTACTTTATTACCGTTTCATATACTGTATCTCCCAGTATGTTTCAAATTGAACTATTTCTTCTTTTAAACTACTTTAATCTCACAATTAGTGTTTTATTATTTACTCTGGGGAGGAAACAGGCTTTTATAGAAAAAACAAGAAAAAATAGTTTTTCTTTTTGTTTCTTGGATATTTATCTAGTTACTATTGATTTATTACAAACAGCCTTCAAATTGGGAGAGTTAGGATTATTTTGATGTATGGCATATGAAAATATTTAAAAGAATGACAGCGCAGCATGTAAAAATAGAAAGATATACTCTGGTGGAATTGTTCTATGGCAGGTCATAAAGGGTTAATCTCAAGACTGTCACATTTACTGAGCAACCCTGCAAGTAGCAGCAGCAGTGGAGGAATATTCAGAATATTCATATTTATCAGCATCATTTATCATTTACTTTTTGTATTGTATTCATTAGCTGATAGTTTTATTTAAAGCGACTTAACTGAAACCATTAGCAATCTATACAGCTCTCTTGCTAACTCGCATTGATAACATGCTTGTGTAAATATTTCTGCAAACTCTGTTTAGAAAAAGTTCAAAGATCCAAGTGGAATGATATGACAGTGTTTATGTAACGTACATAACGTACATCTGTTGGTCATCCAGCACAATTTCACTGATAAGCTTGTTTTTCTTTTCTTTTGCTCTTAATGTGGTAAAGGAGTCGTTGTGCCTTGTTGAAATTCTTTGTTTTAACTTTCTTCCAATTAAGAAATTGTAATAGCTTTATGATTTGGCAAATTGGCATTAATTTGTATGATTTAATTCATGCAAAAGAGTCATATTTTTAGAAAAACACCAAGCATGAAGGTCCAACCCTAACCCCAATTAAGGGATAGTTCCCCCAAAAATGAAAATTATCACATAATTTACTCACCGTGAATCCATCCTAGGTGTATATAACTTTCTTCTTTTAGCTTAATACAATCAGAGTTATATTAAAAATATTCTGCTCTTCCAAGCTTTATATTGGGAGTGAATCGTAACTGAAATTTTGAACCCAAAGAGCGCATCCATTAATAAAAGTAAGGCATACGGCTCCAGGGGGTTAATAAAGGCCTTCTGAAGCAAAGCCATGCGTATTGGTAAGGAAATATCCAAAATTATAACTTTATAAACTCTATAGAATAATTGGCTTCCAGTAACGGCCGTATGAGAGCTAAAATGTCATTGCATGACACAATGACAAACATGGAAGCGCAGAGGACAGCAAAGAGCAAAACAAAACACCGATCATGAATTAGGAGTCTAAAATGAGAATATGTAAAGAGGAATGTCGGAGGTAATATCCCCACCCCCGATATCATCATCCATCGCGATGTTTCACTGTAGACATCGTCTGATGCCAAATTGGTAGACATCGCCCAACCCAAGTTGATGTAGAATATTACGTCTTACATTACGTAAAGAATAATCTTTTTCTTTTGACTTCTGTTGTTGTAGATATTTAAACATCTTATTATTCCTCTCATCTAAAAGAATGATTGGGAATGATTAAATATGACCTGCAATTCCTGCTGCCCATGATGTGAGACCTGGCAAAATAATAGCATGACTATTTCATCAGTCCAAATGAGCTGTTATGAATGTTGGGAAAGTAATTTGGCTTGATCATAGACATGATCCTCCGCCATAATCTTCCTTTAGACGGAAAGAGAAGAAGAACTGGATTAGTCATACTCTCTGCCAGTTAAAAACTGATTACTTGATTGATTTGCGACTACGGACCCCAGTCACGTATTTCGTTCTGTGACAGAGGTGAGAAATGACAAAAGTACTCTATAATTATACCAAGCTGTTTCCATGCCAGCGATATATTTAAACACCTTTCAGCCCAACCAAACTCGCACAATGCACATATATCTATTAAAGTACATGTAATAACTCCTATCATCTCTACCTTTGTTTCCAATCTCATATTGTGAGGCAGCTATTGAAAATTGACGGAAATCATCTGCCGCTGTCACTCAAACTCTTTATAATCTTTTAAGACCGTTGTAATACAATAGGGGATATAATGATGTGAATGACCTCTGCTGAAAGGTGATTTCTTAAAGCTGCAGTCCGTTTTTTGGGTTGAAATTATCCAAAATATATGTTTGAGAAAATACATAACCAGCCAGTGTTCAACACTATCTGCTTGCCTTAGCTTGATTCAAAGCGGTAAGCTTGCAATAATGGTTGTGTCTGAAATCTCCACTCAAACCACTACTCCCTACCCCCTAGCACTATATATTGATCTAAGTACATTCCATAAAATAAGACCAAGAAGAATTTAATAAAATGATATGCTCCTTCCTTATTTTCTTAAAAGCAGCCCAGTCATCTTGCCTTTGACAGGATGGCGTTGCCAAGACACTTAAAAAAAGTTTGAAAGGGCCATAACTCTTGACTCATCTTAGTGAAGGTGTCCAGGTTGAGTAAGATCAGAGGGATGTTTTAATCGCCTGCCGAAAATGAGTGCTTCTCCATGTCAGGCGGACTCAGGAAGCCACCTGTGTGACGGATGATCTGAGCTGTCACCTCCCTGTGGATGATATTAAAGGACAGCGGCCTGCCAGACACACAGCTTCTGTTTAGCCTCTACATTGGCCTGTCTACCTCTCTCTATGTGACCCGTGGCATATATATACTGTAGAGGAATGGCTGTGCTATCTTGTGGCGCATGGCGATTTGGACTGGCGCTGTGAAACAAGCAGATGAATAAACTGCAGGTCTTTGTCCTCATTGACAGCCCTGGGAGAATGAAAATACCTGTAATCCACCAGAGTGTGAGAGGAAAGGGAGGTGATGATAATGGGAGTTTGACAAATCACAAGCAAGCATTAATGTCTTTAAACCTGTGTCATGATTAGGGTTAGGTATCGAGAATCGAGTATCGATTGGAACCGGGACTAACTTTTAGTTTTTCCCGGAATCGTTCAAAAGTGAAAATTTCAATTCCTAGTTTCGATATTCACACTCTGTTCGACCGGAAGAAGTAACCGCTGAACAACACCAACGAAGAAGCGTCTACTGGAAGTGTTGGCATAACCGTGCGAGTCGAACATGAGTAGCTTACGTCGACGGTCCAAAGTGTGACTTAACTTTTCTAAAAATAACCAAATCTCAGCAAAATGCTAAATTTGTGACAAAAGGAGTATTTGTGACAGAAGGAGTATTTCCTTCAGAAAGGAGTATTTCCTTCAGAAAGACCATTGGTTAGCAGGGTTAGCTAAACTTTGACCCTTTCTCTTAAAAGAATCAAAATTGAAAAATCGTTCAGGAACCGGAATCGAAACAAGGAATCGGAATCGGAATCAGAATCGTTCAAATTCAAACGATACCCAACCCTAGTCATGATGAAATGCTCAGTACACTCTTAGAAGAAAAAGGTTCTATATAGAACCTTAAAAGGTTCTATCAATAATGTCATCTTGTGAATAATGTCATGTAACATTACATTTACCTCAGAAAAGCCATTTAATGTCCATAAACGCATTAGTCAGCAAAGAAAAATGACTACCATGTACTGTACCTGATACATAACCCAAATAATCAATACTGAATAAATTTAAATCACAAACTGAATTGAATCGAATTGCAAGCCAGTGAGTCAAAATCAAATTACGAAATTTGTGTCAATACCCAGCCTTAGTCGGAATACACTCTTGCTGTTGAAATGGGTGGTTCACTGAGAGAATAAGCAGAGAAGTGGACCAGCCTTCATGTAGACAGTCAAAAGCTTGTCTAAACGCGACAACAAAGAGGCACACTTTGAGAGAGAGGAATGGGAAGTGTTAAATTATTCCAAAATAAAATTAATTATTCCGAAGCCTTAGAATACAATCTAGGCATTAAATATATTCGATCTTCTGCCAACTGTGGAGGTGAAATTAGAATCAGCCTCAGGTCAGTTACATAGTCCACCGGTCAATTCATTCATCAGCGGCTTATCCTTGCTCCCTATTATTTTGCACCTAATTCCTAGGCATGTAAGTGTCTGGTTAGTGCTATGTCAGTCCCCTGCTGGGATCCTGTCAGAGCAAACCGAAGCTCTTAATTGAATACTGCATTACCACTGTTTTCGCCGTAGGGTGCCCCCACGACACCTGAGCTAGACGGAGGCAGCCGACACGACCCCTCTCTCCAGCCTCATTAATTACTACATCACATCCCTGCCTTCCACTCCTGTGCCGAAGGGCCCCTACTGGCAGCTCATGTAGAAGCGAGAGCAATGGAAACATTACAGAAAGACTCCTCGAATACCCAGGAGGGTCTTTGATGTCGGCCAAAGGACAGGCAAAGCAACGATAATACGATCCCAGAAAGAGGACAGGGAATGCTGTTGACTTAAGCTATATCCTGACTGATTTTTTTGACGCCGTTCAATGGCCTCAAACACCTTCTGTTCTGCCACTGTGATAGAAAACAGAAGAGCCCACAGGAAGTGGCTCTGGGAAGCGACCAATCGCTGCCCTTTGAGGGTCAAAGAGCAGGGAGTCGGGTGTGATGCGTCACAAACGTTCCTGTTTGGGGGACAGATTACATAATCATATCTGAACACACATCCTGCCTTTGGGTCTCACGGCCATGTATCGATCAACAGCAATCGGATGAAGAGTGCCTCGGAGCATCAGAGACAAAGAAAGAAAAATAAAAAAATAAAAATAAGAGGGGAAAAAAAGAAGCTAAACTTGGGTTATTACTCTTGGCATTTCAGGACACCTCAGACAGTGGTAATTATTATTTATGTACTTAATAATAACAATAATATCTTTTTTTCCTATCTGCAGAAGAATTCCAGTTCACTTCTACTACTACTAATAATAATAACAATTAGTGCTGTCAAACGATTAAAATATTTAATCGCGATTAATCGCATTAATGTCATAGTTAACTCGCGATTAATCGCAAATAATCACACATTTTTATCTATTCTAAATGTCTCTTGACTTCTTTTAGTCCCATTATTTTTTTCTCATTTGAATGCTCTTATCAACATGGAAAAGTGGATTGGCTTGCTTTGTGCAAATGTTTTTTTTTTGTTTTTTTTTAATTGAAAACAACACTGGCATATACTGTGTTCAAAGTCACACTAAAATTCTCACTTGGAGCAAATAATCTCTCACACAATGTAACACAGTCTATCAATAAAAGGGTGAGAGAAATACTGACGAGGTCCTGATATTGACGAGGGGTGGAGAATTCGCATCAGCAGGGTGTGTGTGCTTGGCCATCATTAAGCGGTATTTCAGACTGGACGTGCTGCAATGATGATAGCTCAGTTCACAATGACAAAACACACAGATCACTTTGGTCTTGTCAATGGAACCATTTGGCAACTTTTTAAAAGTAAACTTTCCATTCAGAATCTTTTGGAAATTCTGAAATGGCATTCATTTCGGTGTCTCATGCTCGTCATCCACTCAAAACGTAACATTAACCAACTATTTGGCCGGTTCGCAAGCCTAAAAGAGTGTGTGCGGCATGCCTGTTGTTTTGTTTACGGTCTAGCTAGATCCGCTTGCTCTTTGGTCGACGAAGCAGCAAAACGTCCTTGCATGGCGCAAGCCATTGAAATGAGTGGGTTTCATAGCGCAGCGCAGCGCACGCATGTCACGTCCTGTTGCAAAAGCATGTGAAAGAAAATTACAAAGTTTGCTAGGCCAAAAAGACCTGTTAATTCGCGCAATAAAAAAATGACGTTGTTAAAATTTGTTTGTGTTAACGTCGTTAATAACGCGTTTAACTGACAGCCCTAATAATAATATTATCTGCTCAGATGAGACGTACTGTACAGTGCATTACATAAATCCTCATAATGCGATTATAATAGGATTTTGGCGATATTGCAATTAAACTTTACCTTTCATGTAAACGCAATACTTTGAAGAGTTCTGCTTGTGTCATCTAAACATCTTACTGTGATTAAGCTACCTTATTTTTAGAAATGTTCAGATTATTGCACATGCAAATGTAATCACTTTGTTTACCTTTTAGGGCTGGCTTTAATGAAATCAGATCCATTTCTAGCAAAGGGATTTTACACATTCATGCATACTGCAGTGCATACTAGAAAATGCAGATCATTTACTCGTTATTCACTAAATATAAGAGAATGCTAAATAATTATATGAAGGAAAAAACAAACAAAGAAGTGCACTCAGGCTGAGTGATACAAAGAAACAACATTAAATCTGGAAATATGACCTAGTCTAAATTCTAAATTCTGAAGTCTAAATTCAAAGTAAAGGCAAAACACAGTAACTAACCATTTGGTCAAAACGGAGTTATAATGGAAATCAGGTCTTTACATTTACATTTATTCATTCATATATATATATATATATATATATATACAATTGCTATATATGTCAGATGTCGCACACCTCTGGAGCAACTAGGGGTTAAGTGTCTTGCTCAGGGACACATTGGTGTCTCACAGTGAATTCGAACCCGGGTCTCTCACACCAAAGGCATGTGTCTTATCCACTGCACCATCACCACCCCTTAAAAGATGTGGTCACATGAGTGAACTTTCAGCAAAAAAGGTCCAAGGTCACCTGTCAATAGTGTAGTGATGCACAAACCACCATTCACACCAAGTCACTTTCAAATTAAACCATATTCTGTTACAGTAGTTAACCAACAATTTCGTTTGACCAACTTGCGAAATCTGTGTGTTGAAATGTTGTGTCCTTTCATGACATGTGTTTGACTCGCCTATTTGTATTATTACCAAACAAAACCAGAGTGAAAATAGATCAATATCAGGTCAAAAAAAAACTTTGATTCTATTTTTTTTTCCAGTTTTAATGTTGCCAAAGTTACTGCCGATTTGGCTGTTGGGCAAAATGAGACATGATGTGCCTACTTGTAATTGATTTGTAGTGCCTGTGTGAGCAAAACCACACTCTTCCTTTAAAGCCCAAAAGCATATCCCTTCTTATTTTAAAATTACAAGCACTGATTTGGTTTTTTTTCTTGAATCAAGTCTGTTGTTTGCACAGTTTGCACATACATCTTTTAATTCAATTAGCTTTGACTCAGCTGAGAGACATATGTTCATCTATTGGAGTGTGGCAGGGCTTCAGATATATGTGCCAGGGAAACAGACTGCACATTTGAATATTTGTGGCCACCATTCCTCCATGTTGAGGTTTCATGAGAGTGTCAAGGTGAGCAAAAAACAACAGGATCAGTCTTTCCAGCACTGCAGGGGCCTCTAATGAGCATTGTAGCGCTCGGGATGAAAAGAAAATCCTCGTAATCTACTCTGAGTACAAGGAAGCATCTTTGTTTTCAGAGGTACTGAAAGAAAAACAAGTGCCATAAACAACTTCAGAGGCGTTATTTGTGAAAGTCGTCCATTGGAAACTCTGATCGACTTTTCCAAACAGAGAGAAGGAAGGAAGTGGAAGACCCGGATGCCAAAGCAAGTCTTCCTTTTCTCAATGTCAGCTGCAGCCACTAGATGTGAGGTCTCGGCGCACTTCTTCAAGCCTTTAGTGCTCCTGAATCTGACAAGTTGTGTGACTGTTTTCCTCGACATCAAACGTGCATCGATGTGCCAGTGGTAGTGCAGGAAGGCTGTGTGAGACAGCCCATGGAAACAAACAGCTAGACAGTGCTCTTATCCCAGAAATGAGACCTGCCTCTGACTGACACCTCAGAAGCATTTAATGAGTGTTAGCCCATGAATATTTAATACCTTTTCTTCTTTTTTTGTCAATTTGAGCTCAAAGGGCTCTCACAGAAACAATGGGGAAAGAAGGTGTTCTAATGGGACCTTTGAATCTAAGAGCCACTCTTTTGACTTGAAAAAAAAAAGAAGCTTGTTCATTAGGCAACTGCCAAATTATCTGGCCACCGATGTGTGGTATTTGCAAAAAAAATGCAATGCATTTTAATCAAGGAAAATGTGCCATCCAAATTATGCAGCCATCACAAGCTGACCTTTCACAGCTCTAGTTTTAAGATTAAAATTAAGCAAACATAGCTCGCAGCATTCCCATATTCAAAAACTGCTTTATCACATATCACGTATGGCAAAAAATGACCAGCAAAATATGCATCTAAATAATCACCATAAGAAACATGTATCCTTATTGTGGCACTTAAATGAGTCGTTCACTTTTTCAAAAAACTTTTGCTGATAATTTACTCACCCCATGTCATCCAAGATGTCCATGTATTTCTTTCTTTCAGTCGAAAAGTAAGGTTTTTTGATGAAAATATTCCAGCATTTTTCTCCATTTAATGCACTTTACTGGGAACCAAACGGCACTTTATGCACTTAAATGCACTTTACTGGTAACACCTCGCTCTGTTCTGTGACGCACATTTGTGACTCTCGTGTTCAAACTCGTTCATTTAAATTAACTAATCTTTTTCCAAGTCAATTCAATCGTTTTGTTTGTTGAATGAACCAAATGACTCTGAGATTTGTTCATTTTGATGAATGAGTTTGAACAGCAGAGTCACGACGTAGTCACAGAACGGAGCAAGGCAACCATTTGAGCTTATAAAACTTAAACTTTGTTATTTATTTATGAAATGGGTGATCGTTTCACATGATAAGACCCTTATTCATCGTCTGGTATCGTTTAAAGCCCTTTGAACAGTTTGCAGTTTGCACTGAAACTGTCTTTTGGACTTTGAACCGTTTGGTTCCCATTGAAATGCATTATATGGAGAAAAATCCTGGAACGTTTTTATCAAAAACCTTAATTTCTTTTCGACTGGAAGAAAGAAAGACATGAAAATCTTGGATGACATGGGGTGAGACTTATCAGCAAAAGTTTTTTTAGAAAAGTGAACTACTCCTTTAATTAAGAAGTATCTGCTTTTTAAGATTATCTGATGAATAGAAGGTTTACACAAATAAGATTTATTTCCTGTCAAAAACTTAGAAACAAGCCAAATAGCTTTTGCATACTCTTTGGTCCTGTGCTTCTTTTCACAGGCTTAAAGTTTTGAAAATGAAATTGCTTCTATAAATTATTCAAAATAGTGAAACTATACAAAATTAAAAAGAAATAAAGGGATAGTCACCCAAAAATGAAACTTCTGTCATCAAGTTGTTTCAAACCTTTTTGAATTTCTCTTCTGCTGAACACATAAGAAGATGGGTAACCAAACAGTTGATGGGGAAGAATTTAAATAATAACAGAATTAAATTTTTTGGGTGAACTATCCCTTTAATCATAATGTTTTTGAATTGATGCATGTTAAAAAATCTAATTGCTAAATTTGTGTTAAGGGTTCCAGTTCTAAACTGCTTCTATTTAATGGAAGACATTAATAATCCATTTGTGGATAGCATGTTGTTTGTTCATTATAAATACATATCAAACTCACCAAGCAAAGACAAAAGCCAATTACTGTATTCCTCAGGGAAGTTTTTGAATTACTCACAGAACTATAAAACTACCATTTCATGAAACAAAGACATTGGTCTTGTTGCATGTTCTGCGATTCAATTTAATTCAATGTTCTTTGCTGTTCATGTAGGGATGCTCAACATATACGCTAGCAGTATGTAAGCTATCAGCCATTCCTTTGATAAGAGAGCTTTATGCCTAAAAGCTTTAAATGCAGTAATTGTCTGCACTCACCATGTAATCATCTGTTATGCTGACAAGCTAATTACTGGGTAAATGTCAATCAAAACCACAACAGACAGTAACAGATTAAACAGCCATGATGTTAACGTTAGCAGTCAGAAATATCTTCAGGGTCCTTCGTTAATTTGTGTTGTGCTGAAACTGAGTTAGCACAGCAGGAGAATATGAGCATGATTTTCCCAAGTACTCTCAGAGCAAACACCGTGTGAAACGCTGCTGTTATGCAACACGGTTGAAGTGTTCTTAAATCTCAACTTGAATCACTTTGATAAAACGAGGGATATTCAGAAGAAACTATCCATGTTTTGCCAGCAAGAGCGTATAATGACACCGCGCAACTGCTCTCTGCCCTCCGATCAGACAGAGGATACTTTCTCAATCTGCGTGTCTGCCGGAGTAAAGCGACTGCAGGATGAACCATGGGATTGATGTTTGGCCCATGCTACAGCAAAAGTCATTTCTGTTGCTGCTTAGATGATGAAAAGTGCGAGAAAGAGTTTATAACAGGAAGTTTGCGTGTGACACATCATCGATTCTATGATTCAGTGTCCTGAATTACCTTCAGTGCCAGCTCGGATGGGCTTTACAAATGACATGGACTCAGGGGATACATATAACCTAAAGCCAAGACTAGAGAAAGAACAGAATGGACTAGGGCTGCAGAGGAAGGAATGGATCATTTTGTCATCTTGTTTCTCTGTAAGCCACAGCCATGCTCTTTAATGAAAGAGTTGACCATTGCTCTCACCTACAGTCTCAACACTCTTTCTTAGTGCACTCAGGGGACCGGGGACAACTGTTGAACTATGAGTCTGGGATTCTAGGGAAACATTACGTATTTACGAGTGGCTCAGCAAAGAAACGAACACTCCTTAAAGGAGTAGTTCACATCAAAATGAATGAATCTTTTTCTGAGTCATTTGGTTCATTCAACAAACATAACGAACAAATTGACACGGGAAAATATTCGTTCATTTCGAATAAACGAGTTCGAACGGGAGAGTCACAAACGCGCATCACAGAACAGAGCAAGGCGGGCATTTGAGTTAATAAAACTTAAACTGTTATTTATTTATTAAATGAGTGATCGTTTTCACTTGATAAGACCCTTATTCATTGTCTGGAATCGTTTTAAGCCCTTTGAACAGTTTGCAGTTTGCACTGAAACTGTCTTTTGAACCTTGAACCGTTTGGTTACCAGTAAAGCGCATTATGTGGAGAAAGAAAGCTGAAATGTTTTCATCAAAAACCTTAATTTCTTTTCAACTAAAGAAAGAAAGACATGGACATCTTGAATGACATTATCAGCAAAAGTTTTTTTTTTTCAAAAGTGAACTACTCCTTTAATTCACTTCAGTCACCACCTCTCAGCATTAACTACATGTTTCTCCAAAACCATCTGAGATGTACATGGGCAGTTGATTCTCAACTGAAATTCAAATAAACGCGACATGAGAGGAAAAATGTGATAGTCAAATTCAAATCATTTTATGCACTTGGCAGACGCATTCACCTACAACTTTGTCGTGTCTGACCAGACCAACACAGAGTTTCTTGGTAATAAAAGTGATATCTGTGTGCTCTGAGATTACTAGAGATGTTTCGATCATAATTTTTTGCAACTGATACGACAGATTTCTTGTCATTGTGATTTGCCGATATCGACCCTGATCATTTAAAGGGATACGCCACTCTTTTTGGAAATAGGCTCATTTTATCACTAATCATTGCGCAGGACAAGACTTTGGTCGACTGAGGATTTCTTTGGTTGACTACAGCCCTACATGGGACTACGAATAACAAACAGCCTTTGGCAAACTCTGACAAATTTAGAGTGTTGTTTATTAATGTCCACTTTTTCTGTTAAATAAACTAATAAATAAAATATTTAGGAGACTGAGGTGTCACAAAGAATCGCTAAATTAAAGGGTTTTTATTACATCCTTCACCGAGCCGCTTTGCAATGATCAGCGCTCCTATGCAGTAACAGTCCACACTACCACAGTCATCCCCAAAGTTATCTTTCTGCCTCCGTCTGGCAGCATGTGGCAGTGCTGGGAGGTCACGGATTAAGAAAAACCAAATAGAATTCAGTGTGATGCTGGCAAGAAACTGAGCACTCTCCCTATAGGCCCAGAAAATGGGCAGCTCATGAATATGCATGGCACCTGAGAAAATCCCTCAGAGTGAAAGGCGACTTCTCTGGAACGAGGAGGAAAAAGACAGATGAGAAATACAGCATGCTTTACGCAACCATATATTTCTGCCAAAGAGTCTCTTCTTCGCACCACATCATAACAAATTCGAAGGGCATTAGTATTAATATTTTAATGTCGATAACTTTTGCGGTGTGTCTTTGAAGGATAAAGAAAAGTTAATCGGTAGTCAAGAACTAAATATATGGATGGCAGAGGCGTATACATATGGAAGAAGCGCAGCCCATTCGCCATAAACACAGACAATTGCCCTCCCACCTCGAGCTCCTCGATGAATAAATGCAAAAGTTTTTTATGATGTGCCGTGGTATGACTTTGAGTGGCTCAATGGTATTCCAGCTCAGGTCGACATCACTCGAGCCAATTCCGAGACATCAGTTCTAGCACAATGTCACATCTTGTTACTCTCTTGTGACACTAAAACGCTGTTAGGATATGGCAGAAATATAACACATCTTTCAACAGACCAGATGCTTCAGAGCCTTATTTTCCAAGGGTGCTTCACTTTCGCCTCCCAGAGAAAGAAACAAAAGCAAGGTAAATCTATTTGATAGAATTGGTAATTGTGTGGTGCGCCTTGCTAAGAGCAAAAATGGATGGTACCGTCAACTCCTCTCTGTCAAGCTGTCAGTTGTCCAAAGCCCAGGGGACCTGGGCCTCCAACTGACTCATTTCCATAGCCGCGCTCATGTAGGTAAGGCTGGAAGAGGGAGGCAGGATGAGTGAGGTAACCAGAAACACCGGAAGCTCGGCCAGTGCTCCCAGGTGGAATTAAGCGAGCCAGGCAGTTCTGCCCAAGGTAAGTGAAAATCCTGTTAGGAATCTGCATGAACAAGGTCGGCTATGGATTTGTAAATTATCCCTGCCCAAGCTGATCAACCACAGAGAGCAAATATCATACGGCAGCTTGTTCTTTCATTCTCCTTGCCTCCAGAAATAAAACAGCAAGTATTGTGCAGAGAGCGATGCACACATATCTACGTGCCAACAGAAGAGCATACAGACTGTGTCAAGGAAAAATAAAAACAAACACAAATGAAGCAGTGTGAGGACTGCACCTGTTGACTTAGTACAAATGCTGTAAACCCACATGCTATTTGAATTAAGTATGCATTTGTGTATTTATATGTGACCTGATCCAGCAAAATGAGTCACAGTGACCCAAATATAAAGATTTAATTAATGGAATATTAATGGAAAGATGACACCATAAGCTTGCAAATGATATCTTAGTCAAAGTCATACCTTGAATGGTTGTAAAGATACACACATTTGAATTCTGGTCGTCTGCCCTTTTTTCCCAATTGAAAACCTGAGAAAATCGCTTTTTAAGTTGTTGTTTTTTGCCCGTTTTTTTGTTGATATCTTTAAAAAGGATAAACTATTTATTTTATAGCTTAATTTGACCAAATACATTATATATATATATATATATATATATATATATATATATATATATATATATATATATATATATATATATATATATATATATATATATATATATTTCTAAATGCGATTTAACCAGGCTGAAGCTCAAATTATTTTTACGTGTTTTTGGAATAAATAATTAAAAAGGCATTTTTACAAAAATGTTCTAAAATCAGAAAGATTGAACAGAGGAGCCGGAGAGAAATTCACTTTTCATACGGATTAGCCCACATAAGCAGAGAGCAGTCTCTTTTCTTTCGTTTTGAATGGTTTTGTTTAAAAGTAGACATTTCAATATATATATTTCTCAGGTCTGTGAGGCAAGTAAGATACCTAATACGCTGACTTTCAGTTCATGAGACGAGCTTCAGTTCACGTGCTGCCGCCTATGTGACGTGATTAGGCCTAGCCTATCCTTTGTCTGCTATGTATTTCTTATTATTAAATCCTGGTAATTGGTTGATGAAACATTGATTTAAATTAAGATAAAATTATTTCCAAATGAAATTTAAAGAAGAGACTTTGTGCTCGCTTTCTGTTTAGGCTTTGTGAAAGTTTTAGTGCTGCTTCCAGAGAACGGTCACGTCCATATCGTTGTTTTGTCCTCATAAATGCGAACACGGAAAATAAAATAAAAGATTTTATGTTCTGGGAGAGTCAACCCTTCTTTATCCGGTGGGTATTACTTTTGGTTTGTGCAGTGTGGTTCACATAGGCCAATTTTTGGAATTATGGATCTCCGCCATAACGCTGAAATGGCTCAATTTTAAACAATTTAGTAATAATTTAACTAGTTTTGTGGTGTAGGTCTACGTATTTTATAACGTCAACTTCAAATAATACTAATAGAAATTTAAAGATGTGGTAGCATTGGGTCTGGACGTGAAGGATAACTCCGGGATATGAAGGGACGTGTCGTAATTCTGTCTTCTCACACCGCAACAGGTTCGTGGAACTGAGTGTCGCGATCGTTACAGCCTTACATGTATTCTTCTTGCAGATAAATATATTCACACAGCTTAGGTTAGAAGCCTCCAGTGAGTTTATCACTTTGAGTTCAATGTTTAGCGGATACCCGGGAAATGCTCAGAGGTGACGAGGGGAGTTGAGAAGAGCAATGTTTATTTCAGCGAATTTAAAGCTTTGACAACTTTAACCGTCATTTAAATAACTTTAATAAATTATCTGGACTATGAAACTTTGGGAGATTATTTTTGATTGTCTGTTCTTTTTTTTATATTTCATTGTTTTTCCACATAATCGGCCCATATCTTTAAAATGGAACGTTGCGTCTTCCGACTCATTTTGCCAGAGCGGGTCACATATTCATTTAGCATTTGCTTCATAAAACTAATACCACAAAGCACGTCATTAAATATATTCAAACATTTATAAGCAACATTCAGTGTATTTTGGCTAAGACAATTGTCAGTTTCATGGACTTGTCTATCCATACTTGCATTAAAATAACAATCCAAAAGCCCCTTTAAAAAGAGCTCAGAGATTATCACATGTTGGCTACATAACACAACACAGCTTTTACTGAAACAATCATTATCTCTGCTGGATAAGACATGAGAGATTAAGAGCACTGTAATTCATAACTGTGGTGGTCTTACCTAAAAGCAGGATGCATCAGCAGACACCAGGGAGACATGAAGAAAAAAAAGAAAAGAAAAATATAGATTAGAGGTTAAGGATGTCATTATATGATATATGAAGACTTTCATAAGCACAAAATAAGAGTGATTTTCACAGTCACATATGAAACACGCCATATGTCAGAATTATTCAGTGTGGAGATTCTTATGTATTCCAAAATTTACCTCGCTGACTTAGAGAAAACATTCTCATTATGCTCTGAAAACAAAAGCATGATACACACACTTGGTTAAACAAATAACAGCGAGACAAAGAGACGCCTGCTCACACATCTGTGTGACCTCTGCAAAAAATTATCAGTCACACCACGACAGCTAAAAAAAATAAAAAAAAACTCTGTCCAGACTCTAATGAACTTACTGTGAACTCTCTACTTAGGCCAGACCTTTTCCCCTCCACCCACCCCTTCTTAGTCTTAACACACACATGCTGTGGTCCAAAGCCACACACACGCTGGGTCTCTCCTCAAACAGAGGCGAGTGAGTTTCGCTTCTATGTGCACAGCTGTCTGACTGAATGTTCCTCCCTAGTCAAACCGCAGGAATGAAAAGCCTTTTCATTCCATTGAACACCAAGCCCTATAAACGAGAGAACATTATATCTGTGGGCCTGCTGTCCTGACAGGCTTCCACGGCTCATCCTGGAACTCCTGGAAACACCGCCTACAATAAAGCTGAGAGAACTTTATAGAGAAGGTCAATAACATGTATCTTCTATATGTCTATATTTAGTGATGCTAGGCTTAGCAAGCATATTACTATTGCTCATACTTATGCTTAGAGATCTGAATAAACCCTTAAACCAAAGTATTAGGCTTTGATGTGCAACTAGTTCACTGAGCGTTACAGACAGACATGAACGAAACATCAAATTGTTCGGCTTTCTGAGGATTTTTCTAAGCTGTCACACTTATCGCAAGGCAATTAACAAAACAGGCTAAAATAAAAGGTCTCACAGAGTTACAATTAATGTTTGGCAGTAAAAACAAAGTATAAAAAGTAAGCTACTTTAACTACATTTCTTCATGTTAGCTACAAACATGTGTTAGTTCAAATTGCAGATTACTTTAGCAATTAGCAAGCTACTTTTTCAATGTTGTTTGTAGTGCAAATAGCTACCTTATTGGAAAGGCAGCTTAACTAGTATTTTGGTAGAGCTAAATTTGAGTCGTTTTCTCAACACATTAAAGGTCCACTAACTGTCATTGGTCCAACTCACTAGGTTCTGAACGGGAATCAAACCAGTGCCAAACGGCAAGGGATGTGAAAGAAAGTTAAAGACAAAAATCCCTAATTTCAGTCGCTAGTGCACATCATGAGGCCTGGGGAGTGAAGTTTACTTACACAGCTCTTACCAGCTGGCCTGCATTACACTCACTCCCCTAATTGTTATTCCCACTCGGGTCACGGCACCAATTTAACTAATCCTACATGCACGCTCCGATTTGAACCAGCATCACTGGAGGTGGGCGGACTAACAAAGGACATTAAAACTGCAGCCATACATCTAACAAATACATTTTTACCACGCTTACTTTGTTATTTCATATGTGCTTCACACAAAGCACTGCTTATTGATTTTTCCTCCTCTTTTTGCACTTCTTTGTGTTTCTTTTATTACATTTTTGGCAATGCTTGACCGTTTACATTTTCTTGCTGAAACTTAAGAAATTCTGAAACTAAAGCAACATTAAAACTTTGAAGTGTTGTAACCATGTGCGCTAAAACCACAATACTGTAAACAGATTACTAAAATTCACTTCACATTTCTTTTTATAAAGATGTATCCATGGTGCTAATGTTATATGATAATGCTAATCCTTCAGGGAAAACATTTTGAGGTATTTACAAGTCCTGTAACTCAAATTCCCAGGTTTCTAGTTGGTCCATGTTGGATATTAGCCATTAGCATTATTTGTTTGAACAGCCATTTTGTTCCAAACACCCAGCTTGACAAGCTTGTCCAAGATGGTCTATTTGTCAGCTTAGGCTGTTTTAGGCTGTTCTAAAACAGTTCTTAGCATCTTAAGCTGAATTTCCCAGCAGGCACTGCAGTATCAGTCTACTCTATTATAAAACTGTTACGGAATTACAGTATTTACAGTGCAGTGATAAATTTGGCAGTTGAATTGATATTATTGGAGATGTGTGGGATATTGGAAAGGTAATCTGAGGGGACATCAGTGAGAGATTGCTTGCCTTGAGTGTGCTAAGAGTCTGTGTGTGATTGACGCGCAGCAGGTGGAAGGGCGTCTCTTATCAGGTGGCCTCAGGGACAGGGTCAGAGATGCGGTGCTAGTTCGAATTAAGAGAGAGTGTCATAACTACACGCCCAACCGTGTAGTACAGATGGATTGAGGGGATCTTCAGGGAGCCCCATGTCTCAAAGTTTCATCGAACGAGAAGCTCCTCCATCTGTCGTTTGCCTACTAAGGCATGTCGTCAACTCGCAGAGCAACATTTGTTCTCCTGTCTGTTTGACGCAAAGTGTCCAACTGTAGATTCATCATTCTACAGGTTTGCAGCCTGAAATGCATATGATATTGGGGTTTAAACATTGCTACCTTTTATTAAAGCAATCAACTTTTTCGTACAAATTTCATGTGTTGTTGACAATTAAGTTTGGCAGAAAATGGTTCATGAAAAGACAGGGTTGTGTGATATCCTATCATTATCTATGGCAGTGGTTTCCAACCTTTTTTTTGTCTAAGACCCCCCTTTTCCCAAGAAAATATTTTAGGGCCCCCCTTCATATTTACTTATATTATCGCTTTTGTAAGCTTGCAGCAAGGATGACAAAATATGTTGTTTTTAACAAACTGTATGTTTAATGTAACCAGATATGTTTATGCATAAATAATAGCTTATAATATTGAAAATACAATAACAAAAACCTCAGTAGGCCTTTTGTAATTTAAAAACGTAAGCCTGGGAGAAGCCTCTATATTGAAAAAACAAATATTCACACTGGTGTGTAGGTTAAAAAAAAAGAAAGAATATAGGCTATTACTAAATGACTGATGGGCCTCAATACTTGCAAGTTATTTGTGGGGCTTTATCAATGTGAGGCATTATTTTTTACATTTTTGGAGCTTTGGCGAGCGATTATTAACAGAATAATGCGTCTTTCGGGAAGAAAAGACGCATTATCTTTGTGTATGTCTATGACGAGTCACACAGCTACTGGGCTACTCCGCAGCGGCAGCGATCTGAACCAGTGTAAAATATTCCCAATGTAAACACTTATTATAGGTGTACCATAGTGGTTCAGGATACGACAAAAACACGGATTGATGGATTCATGATGGACTTGCTCATTATATACATTTTGAACAATGCTCAAATCTTATCAAAATATGACGCGACCCCCTCACAGAGCTTGCTGAGGCCCCCTTGTGGGCTGCGACCCCTCCGTTGGGAACTGATGCTCTATAGCACCAAGAAAATGATAAAGTATTTTGGTAAAATTGATTACACACCAATTCTAAATACTCTACTCCTAGTTTTGTTGCATTAGTGCGAAATGCTTCCTAATTGTCGAGAGCATAGCAACCATATTTATTTAGACCAAAATCACATGAACACATATCATACCATTTATATCGATTTCCTATTTTGTAAGTAGGAACTTTACAAGACTATTTAAATAGGAAATAATAAGTGTCACTTAATTTGATACAAAAAAGAAAGACTCTGAATGTGGTACAACGATAAATAAACAACATTTTTGCGAATTCCAAAGCGAGAGTGAATTCAGAGGCAATTTCAAAGGCTCCCTCCCTGCCTGCAAATTATATACAGTATAATCGTTGTCGTAGATCGTTGATAAGATCGCATGGGTGTTTAGATCTAACGATTAGATCTAACGCAGTCTTTTAACGAATAATCGTGCAGCTAGATAATTATTTAAAATTAACTGTAGAGTATTTTTAGATTTAAGAAATGTTGCCTTGGTGAGCTTGAGAGACTATTTTCAACATCATTAATACAAAGGTGTGTATATTGTGTTAAAACCAATTGACAATATGGTGCTGAAATTTGCAGTGATTTTCTCTAGCTTCAGTTTAAAGTGATAAATCTGAGTTAACTGTCTACATTTTTCTGATATGGCCAGCTTCAAACTACTTTTATAGGGTCAAGGGCTCTTAAAAGTGAACACAGGGAGTTCATTTCTCCATTTTTATGTTACCGTAACCTCAACTAAATAGCATCTGCTTTGAAAACAGCAATGCGAGATGCTTCTGGAGAAAGACTTAGATGAAATCTTTGTGCATATGAGATTCTGGTGCTGGTCATCAGATAATAGTGATTGTTTCAAAGAGGTTCTGTGAAGAAAGGACTTAATACTTCCAGCTCAGAGGACCAGTACATAAGAGTTTGTTCACCCACCCCTCAACACTTCATAACAGATATAGTACTTTGCTGAAGAAAATCTAAATTACCATTGACTGTTTTGTAATACATTAGCAATGCTGGCTGTGAAAAAGAAATAAGTAACTAAATCATTTCATAATCTCACTCAAGACCACATGGTTAGACAAATAAACTAGAATAGCAAGAATGTGTATACTGATATGATCTGCGGTGGAGGCTGAACACTGTGGAGGCACATGTTGAATTGTTGCACATGTTGCTGTTTTTTTTTCCTTCTTACATTGAGTTTGTTATACTCATTTTCTCAAAGATTTATTTTTTCTGTTCTTCAGACTTCACAGGCAGTTCAAAGACATCCCTTTCAATTCCACAAATGCTCTCAATTATGAGCAGCCTCTCCAGTAACCACTAAACAGACACAAGACAAGCCTTCCCCTTTCATTTCAATCTAATAATAATTTCAGAGATATCTCAACACTGTTCAATGTTTAAAAAAGAGCGGGCTTGCAAAAGAGTGACCCATAATTTAGCTGCCAGTGTAATGTAAGAGCAGTGCACAGCGTTTGCTGATGATATCAGCTCCTCCGAACTCGAATTGAGCTGTGGCAGTAAGTGATGTGGTTGATAACATCATGTTCTTAGCCAGAATTGTGGAACACCAAGAACGAAATTACAAGATGATTGTGTCAACAGATCTCAGTCCTAAACAATTTGCACACACTGGTGTTGGGATAAAACAAAGAAAACAATCTACAAAGTCAGATTCTGAAGGATCATGTGACAATGAAGTCTGGAGTAATGATGCTAAATATACAGGAATAAATTACATTTTGAAATTGACTAAAATAGAACAATGTCTTATCAACCTGAACATTTGAACATCAGTGTAGAATATATCATGTAATGCTTCTTTTAATGCTCGTATGATTTAATGTTATAATTTATATAAATTTACCTTGATTTAAAAATAATATATTTTTATTAATATTTTTTGTTAATTTTAATTCGTATTTTCTATACTTTTTGCTTGGAATTCAGGGATTATCAGTCAATCATGATCAAATTCTTAAGATTCTATCTTATGTAGGGCTGGGTATCGTAACAAGATGTTCGATACCGATACCTGACTTCGAATACCGGTTCCTGAACGATACCTTCTCCGATACCAATTTTATGTAACCAGTTTTAACAATATAATATAACCTAAATTTGTATTTTATTTTTCAGTTTGTTGACTTTTTCACACTCATATTTTGAGTATGTTAAAAAAGCACCGATGCTAAAGTTTTCTAATCATTTAACAACATGTATTCTTTACTTCAATGAGCTCATTGTTTCTGCCTTATCTTAATATATTGTTTAATAATGAAACTGAAAATGAAAATTAATGAAAATTAATTGAAATGCATTACAATGTCACCTCTGATAACAGATCACGCTAAATTGTAATTTAGAAACTTGCATTTTCTGCAAAGCAGCTTTGAAACGATATGTATTGTGAAAAATGCTATACAAATAAATGTGAATTAAAATAAATATAGGCTACTGGGGGTGGGATTTATGCCTAATGATTATGAATGTGTCGGGAAACAACAGCAAGGATATATTTTAATTGTTTATTAATGAACAAGTGTTTAATAAGTGTGCTGGCAGTAAATATGATCATGGCGATGCTGACTCGTCATTCCTGCAGTAGTGAATGTGCACGCCTATATGGATTCAATAGTTTGATTCAGGTAATCAAACTATTTATTTCTAATTGTTTCGTTTAAAAGTAGACATACTTTGACCCATTGAGGCCTATTTCTCATCTCTATGAGGCAAGTATCCTGATATGCTGAGTTTCGGTTTCATTGTGACGCGCTCCAGTTCTTGCAGTCGAAGACGGCTAAACTTTTCTACTTTCAAGTGTCTGTGCGTTTATCAGATTTACCGTGTTACCGGTCTTGACGGCAATTATCTTGTCGAAAATATTGCATCGCGTGCTTCTGGCATCGAGTCTGGCACATATACACTTCATTTCCACATATTTTCTATCTATCTGGGTTGGGATGCTTACACACACACACACACACACACACTACAGCCTCACGTGCGACGAGCTACTAGTGCTTTTCCGCCACAGCCAATCATGCTGCATGCTTATTGTTTCACTGACGTTGATGAGATTAACCAAAAACAAGACGTTTCGATATTCGCAATTCGGTCGGTACCTGAAAAAGTACCAAACTTGGTACCCAGCCCTAATCTTATGTCTGACCATAGACTGTAAAAAAAGATGGACGACGCCCCTTTGCTCTTTTCCATCAGAGAGAACTGAAGCCGCCAGTGTCTCGATATGGCGCTGACATCTTGGGACTTGAGTCTGCGCACTTGCGTGTTTCAGGACCAGTCATGCGCAGTTGTGAGCAGGAAGTAAAGCCGCAAAATCAAGGGCGCACCCTCATTCGCGCTGAATCAAATGCAAGCACACGCCCCGCACTTTCATTAAGTGGCCTCTGCCTGCTTCGTTCTTCTCCAATGCTGTCTGCTGATTGCAGAACCTCGTTAAAATAAGGTAAATACAACTACTAGCCACATAGTCAACATTATGAAAAAAGTCAGCTGGTGCTTCAGTGACTACCTTGCACAGAGAACCTGTCAATCACAGCTGTCAATCATGATGTCAGAGCACCGTTTTTATCATCACATAACTAACTAAAAACAAACTTATTTTAAAAACGAACACTTGAAATTACATCAACGTGATTGAAACTACAGTAAATGACAGAAACTATCTTTGGAAAAAGGAGATGTGAACTGTAATTGAATTGTTTAGTTGGTCTCGCGTCCCATTGAATAACATAGGGAGGCGGGGGTTATGAGCTATACTAGGACAGGTCACAGTGAGGGCGATTGAGACGTTTTGGCGTCACTTTTGAGGGCTTGTGCGGCACGCTTGTGTCTGACATAAAAGTTCTTGATTTTAATATATGTTGCCTTAGATTTATACATGTTGCTAGAGAAGCAAAGGAACAATCATGAAAAAAGCACAGTCTGCGTCGGGTAACACAAAACACATAGAATCATGATTTGTTACTCCCACAGGGTATATACAGTATTCCTTAAGTTAAATTTACTACTTTTTAATACCTTTTTTACTACCTTCAGAATTTTTTTAAAACCATTCACGACACTGAATTAAGTGTTAAATGCAGTGACCTTTGTATTATTTACACAGATTTATAACATATAAAAATGGAATGCGTGCTCTAAATCTGTTGATTTTTGTGTTTAGTGGGTTGCAGCGACCAAAGTGCATTAGCTCCCATCCAGTTGACATTGATGTTTTTTTTTTACACACCAAACAATAGAGGGAATGCATTGACATCACTTTCCCGCCGGAACAACCCTCCTCAGCCTGACTGAGTGGCAAAAGATTTGCTGCGTGACTGGATTTAATAGGGGAAACTGAGAAAATGTGACTAATACGAATACTTTTAATTGGGAAAATAGGGAAATAAAAGCAATATATAGCCCTACATAGGCTAAATGCCTGTGAACGCTTTATATAAATACAATATAAGTAGGTCTAAATCCGAGTGACTTATATCAGTGTTATATATTGCCTATATATATCATCATATCGTCCAGCCCTAAAACATATAGCTTATAGTTTTTTGGTTTTTTTTGGTCAGTGTTATTACCCAGCTATCAGAAAACTTGCATTGAAACGACGATGGTTGTCCAGTCGTTGAAGATATGCCTTCAAGCAAGTCTAAAATAAAACGTAAGCCAGCCACTTCTGTTGAGTGCTCAGTGTTCACAGATGATGTTCGAACGACCACTGAATATGACGTCAGCATCAAACATAGACAGAGACGAAGGATCTTTGATTGTGCCCAGATAAGCTAAAGCCCATATTTAAACGGACTAACGCAAACACAGAATAGGACCTGATACCAGAATAGGACCTGATAGTCTGAAAAAAAAATAATACCTAATTTTTTTTAAATGATACCTCTCAGACTACATTTAACACTTTTAATGGCCTTAAATTTGACAATTTTGATTTATCACTTTTTAATACTTTTTAAAACCCTGCGGACACCCTGTCCCAATCATTTGTGCCCCTTAATCACTTCTAATTGGCTGGAGGAAGTACTTCCTGTTGGGCAGACAGCACAGGCCAGTGGCTTTCAGCACAGTCAGCAGGGCACGGAGTGAAAATTGCACAACAGGCACAAAAGTAACTTGTTCCAGCTGAGAATAAAACAAACTCCTACATCCAACAATGAAAAAGATATAATCCACCGAGCGGCTGTACTCTGGGATTTAAATTTGCCAGTTGACATCTATCGGGCCTTGTTTATTCACCTTTCACTTCAAAATTCAGATCATTACAGAGCTACCAGTGATGAATTCCAATGACAAGAATTTGCAAATCAAACCATAAGTATTTCGCAAACATGAAGCGCTACAATGACTTACAACAGAATTACAACACCGGGAAGTCGTAAAGTAATCCATCAGGAGCGTGTGCGTCACAGGAAGGCTGAGTCTAGCCCTAATCCTCTGTGAATCACAGATAATGACATGCCTTTAAAGCCGCAGTGTTTGAAGCTATCATAATCGCTATAGAAAACAGCCCATTTTTCGAGATGTGTAATTAACCCAGCTCCTGTGCGGCACATCAAGCTTCCAATAAATGTTTTCTGATCTCTTTTGTCCATTACCTGTCAGTCAGTGCGCGAACGCCGACAGCCTCGTCAAGCAGGAATTAGCGCACCCTTGTCTGCTTAACTACCTGTGCAAGATGAGAAGGCCAAGACAGGATTTTCTGATTCTCAGTTCCTGACAACTTTCTCACAACTCTTTCAAAGGCCTCGGAGGTGAGATTGAATCTTTGAGTCTCTGGTTGGACAATAGCCAGAAATGCCATCCTCAGTTTCTCGGCGTGAAGAATGAGTCTGACAAAGCATGCGAAAGAAGTCCCGCATGTATGGAAGCATGTGAGAGTGTGTGATCGCAGGCCAGATGGAGATATAAAAATAAAAGTAACTTGTAGGTGAAACGGTAACTTTACTCTGTATGTTTTACGTAACAATTTCGTAATTGATCGCCACAGTCTGTGCTGAGCTTAATGAGTAAAAATAAGCCCTTTCAGTGTATCTAAAACAGTGAACAGTGATTCTCAGCTACAGTTGTGCTTCTATTTTTGCCGCCCTGGTGATAATGAGAGAAAGATCAATAGCTTCTCGAGGGGCAAAACCAGAATGAGCAAACGCACACATACAGAATATTTCGGTGGTGTTTGCTTCGCTGAGAGTTTCTGTTTCAGCCCAGAGGTTAAATGAGGTGTAGAGACAATTGCTGGACACTGGACTCATGTCTGGGCTGTTTCATATTTACTCAAAATCCAATATTTGGATGACTCTAAACATTTTTAGAAGGCAAAGTAAGATGTTTTAAAAGCAAAAAAGCAGTCGAACTGTTGCAGGCTGGTTTAAGATGGTTCTATCAGCTGTGTTTACTCAGTTTAAAAGTTGCAAACGGTCCAGGGACTTCCAGTGGTCTGAAGAGGATGATTGGGATTCTTTAGACGAAGAAAACACAAATGTAATATTTTCCAGGCAATATTTCAATGATTTAATTTAGTACAATGACTCCATGAAAATATAAATGTGTTAAAATTGTGTAAATGCACCGTCCCTTACTTCATGTTTAGAGGTCTTTAGCACACAAAGTAGAAAAGTATGTTTGGGTATTCCTGAAGGTAAATACAACAGCATTTAAAGTAGCCTTCATTTGCTATTCAAATGTATGTGCCTCACTGGACGCAACATCAGCATCTTAATTTACAGAGATAATCCCACTGGGATAACTCAAGGATCGTCTCTTGCTGGGTGTGAATCGACAAGCTTTTAGCTATCAGTCCAGCTCTTTAACCACTAGGCTATAGTTTTCAGATTTAAAAAAGATCAGCAGATGTTTCTAATACAAATATATGTGCCCAATTTATGTGGACCCACTGAAACCTTTCAAATTACAAGCAGCCTTTAAAAGGCCTTTCTGACCACGAGTTAGTAATCTTGAGCAATACTCAGAACTCTCTTCAGTAACACCAACATCTGTTTAGCAGCTTGAGGAGATAGACATGTCTAAATGGTTCGGTTCCTGCGGGAGAGCATATACACAGCAATGGGCATGAATCATTGAGTCTGTGCCACTCCTCATCTGGCATGTCCCTGATGCATGAGAGCCCAGCGAAGGTGCCAATTCATACTGCCCATGGCACTCATACCCAAAAACACACCATTCCCTGAGCTACACTTTTCCGTCCAGTCACCACTGGGATGGTTTTTCCATATCACTGCCAGCCTGAAAGTAAATGAACCAATTCTGGTTCCAATATTAACCAAACACTGGTTCATAGTCGGGTGATTATTGTTTCACAAGAACAATGAACAAGAAAAGCACCAGATCCATCCTCAACACACTTAGTAGGGATGTACAAAACTATGACTAAAGGTGCAAAATTCCATTCCATTGTCATGAAGTGTTGGTATGTATAAAGCACAGCTCACAAAAACCGTTCTCAAACCAAACGGATTTCTATTGGTCAAAGTAGAAAATTTGCATAATTACCGGTCCAGACAATCAAATAACAGAACCGAAACGGTTGTATAAATGTACATTTAGTTATTATATCGCTCCCATATGCAGGGTTCCAGACTGCGACCAAATTGGTCGCACATGCGACCATTTTTGAGAATGTGCAAGTTAAAATTTGATGTGGTCGCATATGCGCGAATGGACGCTTACACAATAAAACGTTGTTGTATCAGCCGCTGCAGTCCGTAACTTATGTTCAAAATGAACGAGTAGGCTACATCATGAATCCATTTTCCAAACCGTGTTTTTGACTTATCCTGAATCACGACGGTACGCCTATAATAAGTGTTTATATTCGACTATTTTACCTCGGGGTTCGACTCGGATGCAGAGCCTGCATGACTCACCACCATAGACATTAATGGAGAGAAGTACCTCCAGCTACGGTGTTCTTCTGCAGAGACACGTGCAGTTTATTTATTGACAAACGTAGACGTCACACGCTTTGCACACTGATGGTGAGAACAGCGCCAATTACAAATTCAAGAATTAAGGCATATAAAAATGAAAATGTCTCACGAAACAACGTGCCACTTCCTACGTCTTTTCAGCGGTTAGATGAGAGTAATCGCTCGACTGAGGAAAAGGAAATTATTATAAAAGGCAGAAGGTAAGGAGTGTGAGATTTCTGAATTCTGATAACAAACTTTGATAATGAAAAATCTGTATTAGCTTACTATAATTACTGTCCAAAATCCATGAAAATCCTGAAATTTGTCAATGATAATATATTTTACAGTTCAGAATCATATGAGCAAAAAAAAGCCTTAGACATGCCTGAAAAATCTGAAAAGAACTGTTTATTTTATTTGCATCTTTGCTTTGTATTTATTTGTGCTATTCCTTGTAGTTTGATTACTTGTTCTTTTTTTTACTTTATTTTCATTTTCCTTTTTCCCTAACAATAGCATTTACCGTACCGTAGTGGTGATGACCATAAAAACGTCATACAAACCTAACTATGAGTAATTTGAACAGTTAAACCCCTTGTGCACACGTGCCAAACTTGGAAAATAATCCCGCCCCTGTTTTCAAAAGTGAATATGGACTTAACAAAATGTCGCACTGTGAGTGTACCTGAGGAATGTGGGAACATAAGCTTAAGCCGTGAGGAGTCGCAGGTGTTGAGGACGGCCCCGTTCTACCCACCAGCTCTTTTAGAAAGAAAACTACTCTCCCTTTGAAGAAATTGATGAAAAGCAGATGAGAGAGTTAACCTCCAGCCACACTTGCCTGAGTCTTTTGATGTCTATCAAGGCATGTTTATTCACCTTGCATTCATGCTACGAAAATCTCATTTTAAGGAACAGAGGGCAGACCTGCCAGGCATTGCAGGGAACAGATAAAAGCAGATAGGAGTTGTCCAGAAGAAATGGCTTCCTGTGTTATCTTATTTTAGGACAAATTAGCTCCAGTCAGGGGAGGTTGTGCGGGCATGGAGACATCATGCAGTCAGACAAGGCGGTGTTGTTCACGCTGCATTGCATCGCCATACATGTCGGGGACAATACGGCGTAGCTATTGACATAAACAGCGGGCTTGACGTTATCTTTCACAGATAAATCTGCAGCATAAGGGGAAACAGATCTAAATAATAACGTGCCACTTCAAAGCATTTAATTGAGATTATCAATAGAGTATCTTTCAATTCGGATAGAGATTTTCAGTCATTTCAAGCCAATGAAGAAAAAAATACTGGTGTAGAAATATAGCAAACACATTTTTTTAACAAGAAGGCATGGTAAAAGAAGACACTGATGTCCATATGTAAAGTCAGTGTTTCATCTGCTGCCTGTGCTTTTTTCTTTATCTGAAGGAAGAAGGGTGATTGTCGAGAGGAAAGTCAAGAATTATCCACAGAGCATAAAGCATCAAGAAAATATGCCAATCAGCCAAAAGAGACTTTTAAACTGACATAATGAGTGTAGGCCTACACATTTAAGAAAATAATTAATAGAAATTACAATTTAAGTAAAATAAGCCAGATCCCAGCTTAAAAAATATATGACTAGAGAGATATTGGATTTTTAAATTGAACATTTAGGGTCTAAAAAGTTTAAGTTGATGAAATCATTTGACGAAGATCGCGTTTTGTTTTAGTTTTAAGCGTCCATGAGGGGCTGACACTTTCTTTTCATTTTGTTGTTTGTTTATTTTAGAATTGTATTATGTTGTATTAAGTATTAAGTTGAATGTCCGCCGGTTCCTGCCTCCTTCTTCCCCTATGAATGAGGTTTGCTACAAATATTTGTTAAGAATATTTTTGAATGTTATAGAAAACATTGCATTGACGATAAAGCATTATAACAATTATTTAAATAATACATCTAACTTTACAGTACTGTTGTGAGTAGGAAAAAAAATATGTAACAAGCAACAAAATATATTTCAAATAATATTTTACACATACTTATAATATTCATTAATCACTGTATCTTTATACATGAATGTGCCCTTGCACAAGAATGATCATATTTGGGGGTCTGTGGCATCTTAAAGATTGAAAATCCCTGGACATAAAGGTGTCATTCACCTTGCAATTTACACAAAAACAAAGCTTCCCTAACAACTGATTCAATGTGATCTTATTATGTGAAACAATGGCCAATGGATACTTTTTAGAATAACATTTATTACAACAAAACTAGTTAATATGAATCTTTAATGGCAACTAATAAAGTTAATTTCAAATCAGACCTATCCAAAAAAAGATTCACTTTTCAAGTGAGAGAGTCCAGTTCAGTTCAGAATTTGAGCAATTCACTGCGTGTAGTAAGATAATCATTTGTTGACTCATTAAAAAGAATCATTTGTCAAGAGTCATTTGTCTGCTAATCGAGTTTGAAGTGTGTTGAATGCAGGAAACACTGGTGTGCACTATAATGTAAAATACGCCACCTTACAAAAACCCATATGAACACACACAAACTGTCCTATAATAAATAAACTATATTTTAAAACTATATTTAAGTTTATTTCACGAAAGAGATGCATTGTACAGTGTCGACAGCATTGTTTACCCTAGTGTAAAAATGATACCAAAATGTATTTAAAAAAAAAACATTTAATTCATACGTAAATTACAAACCCATAATATTAAAAAATGAACATATTTACTGATATATCGTTTGAGACTTACTGATTTAAATATTGTAATTAAACTTTACTTGGAGTACTTCTTTATTGCACAATGTATATCTTAATATTAAGTATAAACGTGTTTTAACATCCCTATTATTAAGGATAGTATAATCTCTGTATAATATCAGTCCTTAAATTTAAAGTGTACCTAAACTTTACTTGCTAGCACAATCAAATATACTTCATTATATTTTTATTCGGACTTCAGCACTATTATAGTTAACTAAAGTACAAAATTAGTTGTTTTGAATAGCAGACTAAGTATATCAGTTTAGTAAACCAAAGTAAAATTACAGTCAGGGTATTTATTTTAAGTAAATAAATAGGTTATTGTATTTGAAATACATTTAGTTTATGCTATTTAGTATACTGCAAATACATTTTACTATATTTATTTTTCACTAGGGTATAACGTGCCTGTGGGAACTGTTGTGCATAGTCTATTAATCGGAATTAAGAATTGAAGTTACAATTATCAAGGGAAATTACAGACAATAATGATTTGTTTTGTCGTTTTTATGAAGCCCTACACGAGTGCTCTGTGCCACAGAGACAATGAAGAGGAGTGAAGAGTGGTCGATCTGACAGCTCGAGAAGCAACTTCTCTCATTTGCAGACAAATTTGCAAGTCTTCACTAGTCAGTAATGGATGTTAATTTCTAAAGACAGGAAGACTCAAGAGTGAAAGGACAGTGTTATTGTGTAAGCCAGCAAACGGCACACAATGAATTAAAAAAAAGAAAAACGCATCTGCAACAAATTCATGTATTTAACTCTACACTTGATTCAATGCGATGAATTCTTTGACATGGTGCTTCTTTAATTTAACAGCAGCACTCCATGACAATATGTTTAATCGAATGCGTTCAACTGCACACATTAGCTGTTTACTTGGTTAGACACTAAATCCTTCATCAATTGTGCCAATGGTGCAAAACCTCAAACATCGTTATGGGTTCAAATAGGCAAACAACAGGAGCTCTTGCACTGTGAAAAATGTGTCTGACCGAAACTCTCCAACAGCTAAATTTGCAAGCAAGCAAGCAAGCACAGCAATCTCCAGCAAGCACATTTGAAGCAAAACAAAACAACCATATTCAACGCGCATTGATACTTGACTAAATAACTCATTTGACATTAATAAATGTAAATTTTGTCTGAAATTTAGAAATGATACTAAATTAATTTCCAATTCATCTGAATGGGACTCTACATTTGAAAATCACTCACAATTAAAGTGCCAATATGTGTTTGCGGTAGGGCTGGTCCGAATACCATTTTTGAGCTTCGAAGCTTCGGTAGTAATAAACATCGAATATTCGAAGCTTCGGAATCTCTATATGGTGCAATATAGATAGACAGGCGAGACGCGACACATTCAGAAAACTACAGAACAGCGCGAGCAGGAAGCGGCGCGCCTAACACGAGCAGAAAGTATGCTCCGAGAACGGACACTGCAAAACACACACGTCTGTTAACTTATAACTGACTAACAAATAACTGACAAAGTAGGGTAGATTTAAATACAGAAGTGGCGCGCGCGCTCACGCGTGCAGGGAATATGCTCCGAGAACGGACACTGCATTAGTGATATAAAATACACACACAGGCCGCCTCCATCAAATTTCGTGACGCCTCCGGCTCTTGACAAAACTCAAACAAATGCTCAGATACCCTTTCCCCATTGTTACCGTTCTGTTGCGGGTTCCCATGTCCATTCTCAAATAGACTATAGTTTGCCGATAGTGATGTGCGGATCGGCGGGCAGGGCAGGCCAAGTAATAAAACATTCCAATTAATCAAAAGTGGATGACAGATGAATCATTATAATGTGTTGAGTTTAATAAGAAACAGAAACTCTCATCACGGTAAAACGCAATGAATGTGTGTCTCCCACTTTCGTTTTCAACAGCGTAGCCTAATTCTATTCAGGGAAAACCAATGACGGAATATATATCAGGCGGGCTCAACATTATCTTTTGTTATGTCGAGAACAGCGATTCTCTGTTCCCAGGTCTGTTAACTTATACTTCACTAACAAATAACTGACAAATAAGGGTAGATTTAAATAAAGAAGCGGCGCGCCTCACGCGAGCAGGGATTACATGCTCCAAGAACTGACACGTACTGCATTTGTGTCATAAAACACACACACACAGGTCTTTTAACTTAAGCAATATTTTTGATAAGGTATAGTATTCTCACTAACAAAGTAGGGTAGATTTAAATGAATAAAAATTAAATTTAATGGATAAAAACGAAATTTAAATAAATAAAACAAAAACAACTCATTTTAAATGTATAAAAACGAAATTTAAATAAATGAAAACGAATAACTTAGGCCTAAATATAGAAAAACGAAATAAAAAAAAACGAAATTGTGACGTGAGGTCCCAGTAAAATCTTAAAGTCTCGCAGTAGATTCATTTAGATTGATACAAAAAAAAACGATTATTCGAATGTCACATTTTCAAATCGAATACCAACTATCTAACGAATATTCGGATATTTCAAATATTCTGGTCCAGCCCTAGTTTGCGGGCAGGCATTCACTCAGCAATACATCAAATTAAAATGCCAATATTAGTATAAATCAAGCCCTTGGAGATATGAGACCAAAGCTCAGGTAAAATTAAACTTTCTGTGAAGAATCTTCCATCCAAAGCTATATTCGTACAAAATGAAGGTGGAGGTCCTTAAAAGAGTATCATCCAAGATATCCATGTCTTTCTTAGTTCAAAAGAAATTAAGGTTTTTGATGAAAACATTCCAGCATTTCTCCATATAATGGACTTTAGTGGGCACCAAATGGTTCAAGGTCCAAAAGATTTCAGTGCAAACTGTTCAAAGGGCTTTAAACGATTCAGACGATGAATAAGGGTCTTATCAACGAAACAATCACTCATTTAATAAACAAATAACAAAGTTTAAGTTTTATAAGCTCAAATGCTCGCCTTGTTCTGATCTTTGACGCACGTTGTGACTCTCCTGTTGGAAACTCAAAATAAACGAATCTTTTTTGAGTCATTTGGTTAATTCAACGAACGAAACGAACAAATTGACTCAGAAAAAAGATTCGTTCATTTTGATAAACGATTTCAACCAGGAGAGTCACGAAGTGCATTACAGAACAGAGCAAGGCGACCATTTGAGCTTATAAAACTTAAACTTTTTTTTTTTAAATGAGCGATCGTTTCGCTGATAAGACCCTTATTCATCGTCTGGAATCATTAAAGCCCTTTGAACAGTTTGCACTGAAAGTGTCTTTGGACCTTGAACCGTTTGGTTCACATTAAAGTGCATTATATGGAGAAAAATGCTGGAATGTTTTCATCAAAAACTTTAATTTCTTTTCGAACTGAAGAAAGAAAGACATGGACATCTTGGATGACATAGGGGTGAGTAAATTATCAGAAAAAGTTTTTTGAAAAGTGAACTACTCTTTTAAAGAATCTCAGATTATCAGAAAAAGGTGACTGGAAATATGACCTTCATTTTTCTTTAAAAAAATCTGATATTGATTATTTAAAGTGATATGTGTAACTGCTAATAATAAAATAGACAACCATAAGTCTTTAATTTGTAAGTTAAAGGGATGTAAAGTACAAAATTACAAAATGTAAAGAGACTTCTTCTGTGGAAGATAGAAAAATATATTTTAAGAATGTTTGTAACCAAACTCGCAATGTATGCGCAAGAAAAAAAAGAAAAAAAATTATATAAAATCATAATTTCATATATGTTCCTCAGAATCAAGTAGGTCATACAGAATTGAAACAGCATGAGGGAGAGAAAACGTAAACACTCTTTTGTTTATGAAATGTTCATCTGAACTACAGTGCATGTATGTTAAGTCTAAAAAAAACGAAGACTGCGTCGGCAAGGACAGTGACCAAGGTTTTACCAATAAACAAAGCCCAAAAGAGGTCATTTGTATCTCCATCAGTCTGCAAGACACACGCAATTCATGATACGAGCGATATTTAGCAGCTGTGAAAAAGTCCTTGAGCACACACTGAGACGTCAGACCTTGGCAAGCCATATGAATGTCAGGCAACTGTTGTTTGCCCTGCCTTGTTATTTCTCTTCATCTGTCCTTAGATTGACTGCTTGAAAATGAGAACTGCTGAGGCTCTCAGTGCACAGTATTTTGAAATTGACAGCGCAAACTGAATTGAAAACTTTAGGCATTTCCCCATGGAAGACCATACATCTCTGACGATTCATCTTTCAGTGTTAATTTATGCGACTGCAATGATCAAAATCAGCATGCATTCTTCATAAGGAGTTCTGGGATCCAACCACAAGGTCATCATTCAAAACCACTGGAATGCTCTTCTTCTCCGTGAATCCTAATGAAATCCTCAGAGGTTGGCTTGTCTGAGAGAGAAGACTGGCTACTGAACGGAATAGGGAAGAAGAGGACTGCTTGGAATTCTGCTCGGGCCGGGCCGAGGGGTCACCGAGGCAGAGGGAGATGGGAGGATTCGCCATCCCGCCTATCAGCTCTGCTGGGTCAGAAATTGAAATCCAACGGTACAGATGGATCTGAAATTGAAGTAACTTTACAGATGGAAAGAATGAAAACCTAGTTTGGGGAGTCTTGTAAGCTCTTGACAAGTGAAAGAATCAAATTAACCTCTGTTGCCGTTATAGTGGAATCAGCTTTACCTGCTTATTGAGATGCCCCCTCCCGTGATGAGCTGAAGTCCTGTGAAGTGGTGTAATGAGAAATTAACCTGAGTTTAATGGTCCTGGATCTCTGAGGCACGGCCTGACAGAACAGACTTGTGGGTGGCATTAACTAGATGAACTCTGATACATTCGCCTATCAGAGTTCATCTGAGTTGAGTCAAGGTGATCTAGTACTTTTTGGACTCTTATAATGACTTTAAGTGAATGGAATACAAAACGGTACACTAGTGAAAAAAAAGTGTTTTTGGTAACACTTTATAACTTGGTTCAATATTGGTTAATGCATTAGCAACTAATAAATAACTATTTTTAAAGCATTTATAAATCTAGATTAATTTTTAAACATGGTAATTCAAGTTCAATCATAATAGGCTCATTTATATGTTTGTTTAATGTAAATGTATACATTTGTATAAACATTTATATATAATAATTCACCTAGAATAATAAATGGTGCAAAAGTATTTTAAATTGCAAAATATTGTTATTTCATGACACTAATACATTAACCCCTTACCTGTCACCCCTCTTTCTGAGAGTGGGGGTTAAAATGCATTATTCACACTTAAATGGTTGTAATTCAAGAATGCTTTGGAATATATGCCCAAGTTTGGTCTTGTTTTAAAGAAAACACTAAGCAGATTATTGCTGAAGTGAAAACAATGAAATACTTCAAAAAACATACTTCAAAAAATGAAAGTATGAAAAAGTTATGGAAGTTTAAATTCACAGTAAATCAAATATGCTATATATTTTTATTTTATATAAAATATATATTTTACAAAATATGATTTGCTCTAAAATTACTATAAAATCAAAGCCATAAATCTAACCAAGTTATGTTCCAAATTTGTAGTTGATATCACAAAAATGTAAGTTCCCATTAGATTTTGTTTAGGCGTAGTCCCAAAAATAGCCACCGGGGGCCATACATTCCATTGAATTTAGTTGTATACATTCTGCCTTAACAAATTAATACATTTCTGTCCAAATATCAATCTTGTCACAACATTTGGAACCTTGAGACTCAGTCTCAGACCTTTCTGACAATATGTGTTTTGTCAAGATTAGAAAAGGTTTTGATCATAAATTACGAAATAAAATGGTGCCCAAAAGGGAGGAGCCTGAAAAAAATAAGTACAGTTTCTTTGGCAACGCAATGTTCAATTATAAAAAGGTTTTCACGGGATGAATTTTGAGTTTATAAGCTTTCAAATGATACCTATAGGATAATATTATAGTATATATTTTATTACTTTTTATTGAAAAATACTAGATTACATGTTTTATTATGAACTTTTAGCATAAAAACAGAAGTTAAGGGGTTAACGAATTTTAAAGAATTCCTCATATGAAGTGTTCTCATTGCTGCTTTTGACAAAGATTGTGGTAGGGGTCAAAAGTTACAACAAAATTGCATACATTAACATTCACTTGTAACTTGTTTTACACTCTAAATCAGGTGCCAATATTTAATTAATATATTTTCCACACATTTGTTCATCTTGGTTAATGTCAATTTATAAACAAATCTTTTGTCTATAATTAAATCATGTTAGTTCTTAATGAAGCAAGCAACATAACTTTATTTTGTTATTAAAAATGAATTAGACAATATGATTCTGAAAAGAAAATGTGTTGGGAATCAACTGTTGCTATAGTAACAAACAAAACTTTCACTTGCATCTGATTGGCAGATAAACTGTGCACCATTTCAGTGTTTTTGCTATGTTTACTGCTTCGTACATTCATTTTCAGAGCATTAAGTATCTGTGTGATAGTGAGACATGACAAAAAAACTAAAAAATGTCTTGACGAGATTCGTCTTGAAACATTAGATCTGGGTACAAACCTGCTTCTCACTCAAACTCTGACAGAATGAATCTGTATTAAATAAATCTAATAAATCATGCAACAATTGAAAATCACAGCAAATTTGAGCCACAGCTACAAAAACAAAATAAAGCCTTTTTTATTATAATATAACATTCAACATGTTTAATACATTCAATTGAAAAATCACACACAGTTCTAACTAACTATATATAGTAAACAATTAAGTTGCTCATCTGTAATTGAATCTAAAAAGGGAAAATAGCACGTTGGAGGCTTTGATGGCTCAAAATAACCACCAGATGTATGTAAATTACATTTATTAGGACCTTTGAGTCCCTGAGCTTGTGATTTCAGCATTAGAGGATTATAATAACAGTTCGCAATGGCTTAGCCTAATGCACCCTGCTTCTCATTGATAACTGCAAACCTGTGCCTTGAATTCAGCACCCTAAAAGCCAGCTAAGCCACATCATTAGGTTTTCATGGTCTCTTAAATTATCAGTGCAATTTTCTCTATTTCTATAAACTGTAAAAACCCACAATGGACTCCAGCATCAGTCAGAGAAAATGATGATGCATTCATCATGTCGTAGACCCCTTCACAGTATGGTGTGTTCAAAACTGCACAAAATCGTCTGGGCTGCATCATAAATTCAACTAATTTAGGCTTCATGATCCATTCCTACTTAGATTAGTAATAGGACAAAAGCTCATAGAAACCCTCAATGATACCCATAAAACAAGACTCAAACTGCAAATGTTATGAACAAAAGACAAATATGTAACATTCGTAAAACAAAGTCATTAATGTTCTGGAGTCACATTCTCTCCTGACGGAGTGAATCATCAAGGGAGTGGGAGCACCTGCTGTGGGAACCACATTAAGCTAATTTTAGTTAAAATGTTTTAAAACATGCAGGTTTATCAGGCAGACAAATGTCATTTCTGCAGAGAAGCTCATCACTCATCCCAGCATGCTCTCTTGTTTGAGATTACTCTCTGGCTGTCGGCGGCCTCGGCTCAGCCATTTTGCCCTAACGCAATTAGCACGGCTCAATGCTGTCATGACATATTCTCATGACTTCGAATAATAAGATTGTTTGTGTGTTCTTGTTGTTCTTGTAGAAAGAAAGTCATACAAGTTTAGAATGACACGAGGGTGAGTAAATGATGACACAATATTTATGAAGGACTATCCCTTTAAAAGAGAGATAGAAGATTAAGTTTTAAAATGGAAAGATCACTCAAAAATTAAAATCCTGTCATAATTTACGCACCCCTGTGTTGTTTCAAACCTTTATGACTTTGTCTCTTTTGAAGACGTTTTTCGAAGAATTGCTTTCTTTTCCATGTGCTTCCAATGAATAGAGCTTGCATGCTCATAAAGCTAAAAAAATTATAATAAAAGTAGTCCTTATGAATGATCTTACAGTATATTTCAAGTCTACTATGATGAACATCTCAAAGTTCAAGCCCTTATTCACTGATAATGTACTTTAACAACTGTGAGTGGATTGGCCTGTTGAACTGAAGAACCAAATGAATCAAATTTGTAAATGAATCATTCAGATTTGAGTTTTGCGATACGGATGAATCTATTAATTGTGAAAGATCTGATTTAAAAGATCCATTTGTTGACAAATCACTCATGAATGCAAGAACTTGTACAAAGTTATCATATGATTTCAGAAGGCTTGGGATATGGACCACAAGAGGTAAAAAATAATTTTATGATGCTTGCATTGGTGTTTAAAAATGAAATAAAATTAAATTCTTTTTTTTTCAATTAAAGAAATTAAGTTGTACAGGTTTGGAAACAGATATGAGAGTTAAACAAAAATTTTCATAAAAATTGAAGTCAAGCCCTTTCACAATGAAAACCACCATGAACAAATAGTTTAACATAATTACAAAAATGCAAGGCTATCTAAAATCTGAGTTTAACAACCTACGTAATCGAATTGAGAAATTATAAAATGCCGAGCAGTCTGGTTGAGGAACGACCACTCCCAGAGAAGATAAAAGGATAATATCCTAGGTTTAATATGAATAATTATCATACAGTATTAAACATGTTAACATTTGAAATGTCTCTGTGCAAAAAATGTCCCATTCCCAAGTATACCAAAAGGTAATAAAGTTCTTAAGAGTTTAGTTGGGTCTTCCAGGGATATTGACTCCTGCTCTCAAAAGGTGCAAACTCTGAATGCAAATTCCCATTGTTAGCAAATGTTTCCATGAGAAATAAGTTTCTATCTATATAAAGCAACGTGAGGCTCAGCGTGATTTGTAGCTCAAATTAGCCTGTGATGCGGAGTGTGTGTGCAAGACACTTAGCATCATGTATTTTATAATATCAGGTTCACATCTTCTCTCTTTATTCCAGAGCATTTGATGTTTTGTATTTATTATATTTAAACTGATATGAAAATTGGCATGATACATTTACCTGAGATAATAAATTGTTACATTTGATTTACTGTATTCCGACGGACTCTGAAATTGTTTTACGGTAGATTAAGTAGATTGAACGGATTCATGTTACCGCAGGTTTTGCATCGGATTAGTGATGACTAATATTTGGCATTAATTCAAGTGTACTTGGTTTGCAAAGACAAGAAGTCAATGACCAACCTAAATCTGGGTGTCCTACTGTTTTAAGTTAATGTTACTCTAGATAAGTGTACGTGGGAAACCGCGGCATGGCCAATCTAAAGCTATTATAAGAGAAGTAATGTTGGTCGACTTATCTGTAGTTGTGGCCATACCTCTGCCTGAAGTAAACGTTACGACCGTTAGCACCATGGGGGCTATAACAAAGTATCTTTAATTGTGTAAGCTTGAATAGCGACCATACATCTTAGATACATATATATATATATATATATATATATATATATATATATATATATATATATATATATATATAACTAGGGATGGGCATTTTTCAAAAATATTTCATTCGAATATTTGGGCTCATAAAAGTTGAATATTTGAATATTCGTTTATTTAAATTATGTTTAACGAAAAAGACGTTATTTTTTATTTATTTATTTATTTATTTTTTACGTTTTTGTCACCATTTCTGGACAAGCTTAAAATTAGGCAATACACAACAAGCTTACAATAGTAATTAACAGATGAACAGCTGTCTTTCCTCACTCGACTGTTTGGATTTCATGTGATTTCTCATGGTGATGATATCATAACTCAGATTAATTAATTAATTTGATCAGAAAGTAATTCCGTTTAGTAAGAGCCTTTTCAAGTAACGTTATTTCCAAACTGACGACAACATTATGTGATCAAATACAGACAACTTGTTAACACACTCCACAGCGCCATCCAGTGCATTTAATTATAACTGCGAGTTAGTTCTTAGAATATATCACTGCATTTACGGCCAGCAAAGCAACGTATTCAAAATTCGAATAGTATTTCATTTTTCGAATAATAATTACATATCGAATATTTGAAAATTCGAATATTCGTGCACATCCCTAATATATACATAGCCAATTGACCCTTCTCTAAGCCCCGCCCTCAGTGAGCCTTTGTCTTGTCTCTTTAATTGTCTTATTTTACGTTATCATTATGACCAAAGAACCGTCAATATTTACAAGCAATAGGTGTTCTTGTTAAGCATGTCGACATTTACCAGTAGTTGTGAATGGGTCATAGATGCTAGATCACGCCAATCATTTCTCCCCTTGGCTTTTAGATTTTCTGGAAGGAAAACAATTCCTCTCCCCGTCCAAACTTTTAGTATAACAGTTCGGTATCAGATTTGCACAATCCATACGCACAATGCTTCAGCGTGTTTCCCTCGTTCGAAAGCTTGCCAGACCTCCCGCGCATAGTTACGGTGGCTAAGACATGATTGGCCAGTGGCGGTTTTTGGGCGTGGCTTAGCGAAGGGTCAATTACCTCTGTATAGTGACCGAAACTGACGAGCTTGTAATCGTGAGACCCATGTTGAACAGAAGGTGTGAGGACCTCAGAGCAAGCTTCCTAATATCCACAGGTAAAATGTAAGTAAAGAGTTAAAAAGACCAATCAAATGTATTGCTAAACTATCATATAATTAATAGAGCCAGACCGATTTATCTGGCATAATTTTCCAAACTATCGGTATCGGCAGTGATAATGGCCGATAAATGAATATTTCAAAAATACAATAAAAACGGACGAAACACGCTTCAACCATCTCATGAGTGTTGGAGTTGTATAGTTTGTCCACAAGCGGGCACTCTACACTGTCCCTATTGGCAACACTCGTGTATAACACGCCACACATCCTGCAACCTGCTGATCCAATGTAGGGACTAATTATTATTTTTATTTATCAGAACTTTAATATATTTTGATGTTCCTCTGTTCTGTTGTGACAGTAAAAGAAACAAGTTTCTTTTAAAATGCATTATCATATTATTTTAGTTAAAACTCATAAATAACTACAAACTAATGTTAGGGAAATCTGTTAATGTTTTGTTGCACGTTTCTGGAAGAAAATAAAAAAAATATCGGCCGATATATCGGAATATCGGATTTTAAAACCAACAAATATTTGTATTGGTATCGGCCTTCAAAATCCTTTAATTTTCGAGCTCTAATAATTGACCAATATCTAATTAGCAATTTACCCTAAATTCCAGATCGTGATAGAATGGAGTCAGATAAGTTTAATTGGAACTAAATTACTTTGTCACGCGGAAAGACTGTAACGCGCAGAGACCTTCACCCGTTCTATCGGATACCGCCATTGGACCGAATTTAGATGGGCTTACACTGTATGTACACTTTTAATAACTACTGTTTGAATATTGAGCTCAGTGGAAAGCTTAAATCCAAAATTAATCAACGCTTTAGGGATTAATATCATGCTATTTAAAACACTGGTTCGCCTGCTGCCTGACAAAACCAAACGAAGGAATCAAAGCCAATATCTGACGATTACAGTGAAACCCAAAGAACCTGATCAGATCAGCAATCCTCCTTGCAATCTGAACACAAGGAACGCTCTGAAAGAGTGCTGTTGTTTTCTCCTGAAAGAAACTATGTTGGTTTTTGCCTTCTCAGGTGATGGTGTCTCACAGTAACTGCTAGCCTCAGCAGGTCGGCGAATAAACTCCCACAGTGCAATCCTGAGCCGGGCTTCATTTTATTCCAAATCTGATTTGAATACACTGGCGTATGACTTGTTTGTGGGGCAGAATAAAGACATTCTATCCATCAAAATATCCACGGTGTCTTTCCTGAAACTGGGAAGCCATCCCACGAGACAATTAATCTGATTTGAAATGTATGGCACCATCCCAGACTCTTATGTGAATGCTTATTGATTTACTGTACGCCACACATCCATATTCTTTTGGTGGATGCTGAATATGCATGTCATCTAATACCTTTCAATATGTGTGTTTACCAAACTCTATGGGTATAAGTGTGTGTGTTAGAGAGAAAGTGAGTGAGTGAATGAGTAAAGGAAGAGCAAATGGGTTTCATGTGAGTGAGAGAGAAAGAGAGAGAGAGGTTGCATTTCTTTCACTGGTCAGAGCTGTGGTCCACATTAGGGCGTTTCACTCAGTGCAGAGCTCCATTTAAAATAACTCAAACATTTGCTTGTTGTAACAGAATGCAAATATGAAATGATACCATATGAAATATAAGAAAGAGGGATCTGGCAATTACAAAGGGAAAGAACGATTTTAACCCTCTGGGGTTTGTTATCGCACCGGTGCGACAAGCTTGATTTTTTTAAGAAATAAACTTTGAAAAAGACTTAAGTAATTTGCAAAAAACTGTTAAATGTCTATTTTTTGTGTCCAGTTACAATCGAAAGTACATTGTACTTTTGTAAAATAAAGAAAATAAACAGGGTGTGCTTTCTGCCTCTCAGTCTCTATGCTTGTGCTCTAACCTTGTGATAGTCACCATAGATTCAATAAAAACGCATTGCGCCTCAATGTCACACTGTTTTCACAAAATCTTAGAGTAAGCAACACATGTGTTTGTCATCACTGACAGGAAGCCTCCTCGTTACCTCTTCTTCGCTTCTTCAAACCCTGACAGACTTAACGATTATATAAACCGATTCCTGACAGTTTGCTGCTTTGATGTTCACAAATATTAACCATGACATAGCCCTTTACAGATTCACACATGTGATAATTAACGGCTGAACCTGATGATGATATTAGTTTGATTTCGTCAAAGTTTCAGTGTAAGTGTTGTACATTAGACAGGCAAAGAGCAGCCAGATATGGACTCCCTGAACAACTCAGTTCAGATGCTGTTTGGCTTTAGAAAGCAGAATTTCTCCCCTGCAGTGATAACTGGGTCGACAGCTCTATCTCCAGCAAAGCAAAGCCCGGAGCTGCCAGCGTGAGTCCAGACGGCTCCAGTATGCAGACCTTCATGAGATGTCAGTCGGAGTGGACAGCAGGGAGGAAGTAACTGCCCATTATGGTCTGCTTATGGGCAGCTGGAGAATCTAAACCTAAACTTCTGTGCAAGAGCAAAACCTCTCTGCCAAATGCAAAAAATCGAATAACCAAATGACTATTAGTTAATCAAATCATTAAAAAATCTAGACAAAAAAAAAGCGAATTTTTTTTAAATATATATTCTTAAAAATTGACAGCCATAGCTATAAAATCTCATTTGCATTTGCTCTTGAATAAAATATTCAATCACGTCACATCGCAACCAGGGAAAGGTTGGTACTAACAATTATTTTGATAATTCAATTAATCGGATGATTATTTTTGATTAATTGATTAATTGGATAAAAGAATATAGGTCTAAAGAAAAAATATCCGATTAAATCGGATACTTCATATAGGTATAAAATGAGTGAGTGAGTGAGTGAGTGAGTGAGTGAGTGAGTGAGTGATTTTTATGTGTGCGGCATATTTGATAGCGGTTCCCTGATGCCCGCAAATTAGTTCAAACTCACGGAATCAAGAGCGCGCATGCGAGACAGTAGATAATGTGCTCCAAACCGTCCGTGTTGCGCCCATGCGCGCTGCAGGGTAGAGCGACGAGGGAGAGAGACCTGCCTCATGAAGCGCATGTAAGATAGAGAGCATCATTATTGGCCTGTTTCAACCAATCACCAGTAAACAATCCCTGTGATGTATTCAGACCAACTAATCGATAATGACATTTGTTGACGACGATTTTCATAATCGATTATAATCAATTTCATCGATTAGTTGTTGCAGCCTTAGAAAGGTCCAAAGGCGCATGACCAGTGTTGGTGAATGGTCACGTGATCCGTGTTTTCAGTCGTTTTAATGTGGACGGAGATCAATGGGCTATATGCACGCATAAGTTCTGCATTTGACGCAAGGATGCTCTTCAGTTTCCGGTTGGGAAGATTAAAGCGGAGGAAAACCAAGGAAAACAGGATAATGGCAGAGTCTTTAAAATGTACTGTCCTCCCGTCTTTGAAACGAAACTTTCATACGTTTATGTCATTTTATATATAGTTATGTTTGTTTAATATAATGTTAAAAAGAAGCATAAACACAACGAGGGGTGTCTGTTTTGTGACTAACGTTTCTTTAGTATAACCATGGAGTATAAAATTCAATATAAATTATCGGTATTGCATTGGACTTTACGATCGGCAGAAGTTATCAGTGCATCCTTAGACATTCACCGGAAATACCGCGTGCATAGAGCCCATTCTAATACGCAGATAAAACGCTGGTGTGGACGGAGATCGTTTTCGTTTTAATTCTCCGTTTTTAAATGAAAACGCAGTAGTGTGGACGGGCCTAAGGGGAGCAATACTATCCATCACTTTACACAATAAAACTTTAAACTGTGTCCAAGCATCCTCAACTGTAAAGATATTATAAATGTCATTCAATTTTACCCTTTTAAGTTATTCTTTAAGCAATTCAATTCTATAATTTTTTAATGATCTAACACGTATTATTTTGGTTACTAAATTTTAATCTACAACGTTTTCCTTGTGCAGAAGCTGATAGTGATCACTGATGCCATATTCTATTACTCTATAGTACTTTCTCCACAATGATAATGTTTTTGAAAACATTATCCATAAAAAACTGTCATCTACAGACAAAGCATTAAAGTGTTTATTATGGTTTGTGATGTAGCTGCAGTCAGATCCAATTTAGAAGTACTTTTGAAATGCCAAACGCTATCTGACATCCTCTCTGCGCTTCACTTATGCTCTCTCATTAAATCACTTCCGCTGTGGGGCTACTGTATTGGGGTTCATTTCCCAAAGCATCATTAGCCAACTATGGTCACAAGTTCAGTTGAACTCTGCTGGTAATGACGGAGCTTGGAACCAGACGCACCCTAACGAGGTAAAGACATTGGAGTGTTGTTGTGGAGACGGTCAAATGCAAAAATCTGTCACAAATGGACAGAGGTAGAAAACAAGTCATTTTGGTTTCAACAAATGCCATTTCAATTTTTCAGGTCTGCAACGTACAGTATATATACAATGACCTCGTATATGTCAAAGGATTAAAGAAAATTTGATTCCTTGTGACATGACCCCTTTAACCCGAGACACTAGAGGCCAATTTATACTTCTGCGTCGAGGGTACGACCGTAGAGTACGACGTTGGCTACAGCACGTAGGCGACGCCATTGTGAGCATTTATACTTCAGCGTTCAGGTCTTGGTTGCTCTGCAGTACTGCTCCGAAACACTAGTTGGCGGCGGAGAGTTTTAATGTTCCACTGTGTTTAGATTCCTCACGGCTAGGTTACTACAAGCAATAGCGACTGAAAGAGAGCATGTTGGAGTTGGAGCTTATTGAGGTGGAAAAACTGTTCATTTTAGTGAAATTACTAAAACTAAAAGGCAGAAATGAGAGAAGACGTCGGAGGAGATGGTACGTGTGGAAATGCGTGAGAAGGTACGTGCGGAAATGCGTATGAGGAAATGCGGTGCTACCAAGCCGACCAATCACCGATTTTGCGGTCCGCGTCGTCGCGACGTGTAGTTACATTTTTGAGGAGGTGCACGTCAGGCTACCGGCGAAGGGTACGCGGTATGGGACGCGTCTGTGTGTATGCTACGCCGTACCTACTGCGCGCACCCTACGCAGAAGTATAAATTGGCCTTACAGGTGAATAGGGTTTTTTTTTTTACTAGCAGATATCACCATGAAACTAAATCAGACCCAGTTGATTACCTACATTAAAATCATTAAAATGTTTATGTAATATAATGTTTAAATATGCAAATTATGCATTATCTAATTAAATATGCACTAAATTGCATATATTTCAAACATTGAAATCTGAGTATTGGATAAAGGTTAAAAAATATTTTTTATTGTGATCACATATTAGATGAGAAAAAAAAACTACAGAGGGATTTATGGATATCTACTTTTGTTATCCTGTAAATCTGAATATACCGTCAATAGCTTTAAAAAAATTATGTTTGACAAGTTTTTTTGGAATACAATGTTATATAAATCAGGCTAGGAATAATATATTTACAAATTCCTCAATAAATGTCTTCATAATATAACTAGGTACAAGACTGGAAAGTTTGGTGTATATAGCTGCTACTGAAGTGGAGATTTCGGACTTGGAGTATGAGAGAAAAGTCATTTTGAGAAAACGGGCTTCAGCATCAGCCAATGAGATTGCGCATTTGTGCCCTTTTACTTTTACGATTGGTTGCTGATAAAAAGGAAATGACTATATTTGGATCTGACAGCATTGTACAGGAGAGACAGCTTTCTAACTGTATGTGTGATGACAGGGTGCAGATCGCGATCGCGGAGCAGCGGGATGATTTACAACGCCAACTTTTGATGAATTTATGAGAAATGTACAGACACAAACAGACAAGGTGTAGTGAAATAAAGACCGAAATGTGTATTTCTGACTTTTTTTTCACCACAAGCCTGAAAGAAGACATGTTATTGAAGACAAATTTCCCAAAATCTAAAATTGTCTCGCCCTAAAAATAAAAACTCTTGCAAGAGGAAACGTTTGTAAGCAAAACAGCATTTTCCAAATGCACAGGCAACACAAACTGGCCATTAAAAAGCGTCATAGAAAATTCAGAGGCGAAAAATCAATTAGTTCCAGCCATCTCTTATCACATTGTGTGCCTACATACTCGGTGGCGGTGACATTAAAAGGTGCAATAAAAGAAAAACCTGCACAGCTTGTGGTTTGTCAGAGGTACAGTACCCTATCGCAGCAGTGAAAAGGGCAGAACAGATACAGTCAGAAGCCAATAAAGATGATAAGTGGTGTGAAATGCAGATCGAAAGGCCTTCAAACCCCTCCCCGGTGGAAGTGTAGGACAGCCCTGATTAGAGCACTGAGCCTCTCATGTGGGGATTTTGGGTAAAGATGCAGATTAGCGTGATTATGACACATGAACGCCTCTCTTGATTTCAGATTAATCACTTAGAAATGGAAATTACCTCCTCTATTTAGACTGAAATGATTAATATTTCATAAATCAAGGATATTTTGTATAAGGGCTGTTGTGGAAGAAAACAAGAGCACGTCATCATCAGTACAAAGACAGTATTGTTGTATATGAAGCACAAACTGCCAATGGCAATCATTTCAACAAGCACACCCACGCTTTATTAGGCGCAATATCTATCATATTTAATGACAACAGCATAATATTTACATAAATTCGGATAATAATTAGAAGATTACATGCGGAATTGCAAAATCCAAGACAACCCATGAACAACATTTCTACAGGGACTTTCAAGTTCAGGCTCCATTTGTTAGCCGTAAACAGTGAGAATAACGAGGCACATTATTTTACCTGATTGCAGTTATATTTTGCATGCTAACATAAATGCCTAGGTCTGTTTTAATTGCTCTAATTAATGTGAGAACAATGATGCTAATAAAAGCTGTTGACAGAGCTAAACATTGAACCAACTTTTGTATTTGTATCAGAGTAATTGCTATCACAACTCAATGTAAATTGGCTTCTAATTAAAGATAACCATCTCTTAACAGTCACATGTGGTTAAGTCAAACAACAACAACAACAACTCACAGAAATGAACTTGACGCCACTTTTGCTGTTGAAGTTTGAATCCAAGATGTTCACTAGTTTTTTTAAGGCAAGGAAGGGAACTAATCTAAAGGTATAACGATATCCTCTTTAGAAACCTAAAGGGTTAACATTCATTGCAATATTCACAGTAATGCTTAATATTTTACTATTAAGCTAGCCAAAACAACATGTATTGTATATTGCTGTGAGTACATGACATGTATTGTACATTTTGTCCAGATTTACCTAGTTCAGGTTTAAACCTAGCCATCACCACCATCATCATCATGTTCTAAACCCATTCCCAATCTCTCTTCCAAGAGCGGTTCCTTTTGACCTTTGAACTTTTTTCTCATATTTCAACTGTAATCACGTTTTGCTTGTTTTAGTAACAGAAACTGTTGTATTAATATATTAAATGAATAGTTCAGCCATGAAACTCTATTCGCGTCCTGATTGGTTTAATCAATGTAACGTTCTCAGCCAATCAATTTCATGCATCATTACCGTTTCCCTTTATAACCACGACGCACCTAAACAAATGCATTTCTGCACATTATGCAAATTCTTATTCTAGCGCTTTCTCTCCTACTGGACTTTCCCAGTTTCACAATGAGCATGTCTAACTTTGATATCGACAAGGTCTTAGGGTTGTGCCATATCATAACATCTACGATATTTTTACATGATAAAAAAGTGTCAAATCAAGGTATCAATGATATAGCGACGCAATGACGTATGGCGCATTTCCGTTGCCTAGCACGCACAACAACACCCGTCTGAGAGTAAGACTTTATCACTTTAGCATGTAGATTGTATGAGTAGCCTAAATGAATCCATACAGATTATAAAATCAAATTAATCATTTTATAACTTTCTCTGAGACACATTTTCACAAACCATGCGAGTGTTCAGAGGTGCTACTTGCTCTCTCTCTCTCTCTCTCTTAAATGTGTTGCACAAGGCAAGCATCAAGCATACAACACTCTGCGTTTAGGAGGCGGGACATTACGGAATTGTCACTTGCACAATCGGCCCAGCAGTGCATCGTAACTAAAGTTTATCATTTTCACGTCTTTAAGTCTTATCAGTTTAAACATTCAAGCGATTTTAAACAATCCAGTTCTCTGAAATATAGTTTTCTCTGCATGCATACATATAGTAAAGCCGCCTCACAATGTGTTATTTTACAGTTGATTTCTTTATTCGGTTATAAATACTAGAGTTAAACTTACCCAAAAAACTTTTCTCTTTATTTGTACCTTTATTATTTTGTATACATTTTTGCTACTTTTAAAAAATTTGGAACATTTTTTTTATATCATCATAAATATCATTATCGCAAATATTCTTGAAAAATCAACACCCCACAAGGTCTTATCCCTAAAAAACCCAGGATCAGACTCAGACGACGTTACTACCCGACCTGCTGAAGGCAAACAACTCTCTAACCCCAATGCCAAACGCAGGAGTTCATCTGGCCCATCGTTAAGCCTCAACCCCTTTCCCACCAACAAGAACCAGGTGCTGGTTCAGAGCTAGAGCTAGTGCTGGTTCGGAGTTGGTTTTGCCTTTCCACAGGCTAGAGAGCCCATCACAGAGTCACTGTATACATCTCATGTTGCCCAGCAATGCTAGTGCGGCACGCACACAAACACACCAGGCTTGTTCGAGATGGTTCGGCACTGCGAATCTCGAACTGCGAGAGCGATTTCGAAAAACATTAGTTCTAAAAAGATTCGATTCAAAAGCAGAAGGAGTCGGAAACTTTCCAAACACTCCTGCAGCTCCGATCAGGCCACGCTGCTCTGATGCATCTCGAACAAGCCTTTCATCAACATTGGCGGTTTTTGCGTTACTATTTATATTCATGGCTTTGCAAACCAACATCGGTATCCAAACACGGCGAATCCAGCACGTCCATGCAGCTCGCCGTAACTTTCAATAACGGAGATTACAATCGAGCTGTTATTAGCATGACTAGCTGCTATTTAAAAATGGCGGTCATAAGTTTCTATTCGTCTTGTTGATCACGGTAACCCCGCCCCCAGCCGCTGACGTAAGCGGTTCTTACTTTTAGACCAGCAATGATTTGGTGCTACTTAAGAACCACTTTTACTGGTTCAGAGCTGGTACTTTGGTGGTCGAAAAACAAAGAACCGACTTGAAACTAGGCTCTGGCTCCGAACCAGCACCAGCTCTGCCTTGGTGGAAAAGGGGTAAATATCAAAATGGCCAATAACCTAGGGTTTTGGAAACTTAATTCAACTGTAACATTGCATTGCGCCAGCATCTACTCATTCAGTCAAAAAAAAAACATTCAGAACACAGTGCCCTCATCTCTCCTCGACATTGCAGTCTATTTTATAAATCAAGTCTTTAGATTAGCAGCGTTAGCCTTTTTAGCATTCACATTGACTGTGGGGACATTTCCGTCGTTCTGAAAGAATACAGCCCTAGACTATCTAAAAGCCTGTCACTCGCAGAACTCAATGTCACATCTGGAGTTTTCAGAGACACTATTTGCAAGGTTTTTCCAGAATGAAGATCTGAGCTAGATACATACCTAGCTATTATTTCTGATTTGGCTATGGTGGCTCTCTATTCAATACATTTTCTAATATTCCTTTCTGCTAAAGCTGCTTCGTTCATTCAGTGCTTCAATTTAAAACGGTATTTGTCTATAGTCGATCTCGAACTGATTAGCAGACACTTTACAGGTCACAAAACTTTTTTCCTGCTCCTTCTTTGGGGTATTAATAAATTGAATTACCGGTAATTAAACTATTCCTTTTGTGATTCTCAACAATATGATTCTGTATGTTTTTCAATACACTCTAAAAACTACTGAGTTGTTTTAACCGAATTTTGGATCAAATATGGACAAACTCAAACACTGGGTTAAAATGTTATTTAAAAATGTAACCTAATGGCTGGGTTTGTCCATATTTGACCCAAAATTGGGTTAAAACAACCCAGCATTTTTAGAGTGTAAAAATAGATATTATTACTGAATTAAATAAATATTTTAATTCAGTTTTTAATACATTTCTTTAAAATCTAAATATTTTCAATTTAAGTTGTGGCACCTTTGGAAGTTGTTCAAAATTGTATGTTACCCTACGATATCAATAAAAATCATATTATGCAAACAAAAATGCATCTACATTACACATTACATAGTTGCCATAATATTTTATAAAGAGGTTCCTCGATGGATAGGAGATCAATAAGTTTGAAATAGCCTTTTCTAGGTAATCCATAAAAATAAAATAAAAACAGAAAGTAAATAAATCAACAAAAACAAATTAGCCATTGTTCAGCTGTTAAGCATAGAGAACAGTCATGTCTAATGTTTGTCTGTCTATGTGTTAATTGTGTTGACTTCTGTTTAAATTCGTAGGTGGACAGAAGGCCATTGGGTGTTTGGTGCCCAAATTAATTTGAACTTTAATTACTTTCAATGTAAACTACTAATCTCAATCAGAGAGGTTTCATTTCAATTACCGTTAATGTATGCGCCATCTGGCTGAACAACTCAAGACTCAAACGTGCCTATTGTGTAAAACACACAGGTGAAACTCATGAGGCAGCTGCGCCCTGTCAAAAACACAAGTGTGAAAAAACCTTAGCTGCAAGTTACTTCAGCCGGTCCACCAAGAGATTCAGTTTGTTTGTCAGCCCAAAACCCCTCTAAACCCAAAAAGCTGGTTTAAGATGCTTTCTTGTTAGTTTGTTTTGTTTCTGCAAGAATTGAGTCAGCAGATATCAAGTCCAAGCTCTTTCCAAGCAGTGACATGAACTACACTTCAAAATGTGCAACATTCATCACCCTTAAACACGTTGAAAGTCCCTCTTGCGGATTTTGATATCATGCCGCCTCATGACATCAGCAGAAGGATGACACAAATGTGTGTCAAAGAAATGATCCTGAAAGATAGTATTGCTCTTGTGATGTATTGTAGGAGACGGCCAGGCCTGGGATGAGACGTTTACATTTTTCTTGACGGGTGCTGTGACGGTGAATCATCTTGCGTGGGTCCAGAGACATAGCTTCCCACCAAAAGTTTGAGAGATTGGCTAGGTGACCTTATAACTGATTAGCCAAAAACACCCACGACAGCGCAGTGCAGTGGTCGTTCGCTTTTACGGCTGCAGAATTAAAAGCAAATGAAGATCCAGCTCTGCGTTTCAATCATATGAATTTATTATCTAACAAAAATATTCCAATAAATAACATAGACTGCAATATAGGTCGGTTTTGATGAGGCTGTGTTTATGAGCTTTTTTCTTGCTGGTAACAGCATCTGTGTTCACAGCACTAACATTTAAAAGAGGAATGGAGAAGGTGAAGGAAACTTTCTGTAGATCTGAAGAGCGGACATTAGCATTCACAGGGCAAAGGAGGCATAAGCCAAGCATTATGAGACTTCCATGGCCCAGAAAATTTGTGCAGATTTGATACCTAAGATTAAAAAGCCAAAAGCCTCTTCCAAAAAGCTGAATATAAGTGTGGACTGACTGGCATGTTAAATGTCTCAGAGGTAGTTCTGACTTTAGTAGGTGTGGGTGAAATGACTGGAATCATATATCACAGTAAAGCCAAGGACAAACCAAGTCGGCCGTCGGGCAACAGAAGACTTCTAATTTTCCGTCATCTCACCCTAGCATTTCAGTGCATGGATATATTCATAATAACATGTGTGGAGTGGAATAAAGAATGTGATCTGCATGATTGACATGCAAAACAGTAAGCAAGCGCTGCTTTGTTTATGGTTTGTATACCTGAAGTCTTAGTTTTACTTACCCTTTTTGAACGATGAATATAGACTAATCTGCTTAAATAGCTAGTTGACAGTCACCTGTAGTCCTTTTTGAGTGTTCAAGCACAGATTTTTTCTCTGTTGCGAGGCGACAACACAGTCAGCTCTCATCAGCACTAGTTCTTTGGTGTCGGTTTGGTGTGTCCCTACCTTAACAATAATTTAATACCACAGCACAGGTAGTGTATACAGTACACAGTCCCTTTAAGCCTTGTTCACACTACATGATTTTAAAATGTCGGGCTGAACTGTGCGGTTCACACTACATGACTTGCTCTCTGTGAAATCAGCACAGTTCAAGTAGTTTAACTGTTCACACCACACAACGTGATTGATCCACAACAGGAGGTAACGCACAACATGAGTTGACAACCAGTTGTATCAGGTTTGAGAAATGTATGAGATGTAGAGCTGTATCAAGTTGAGATACAACCACGATCGGACTGATAAGACCAAATCATCTGTGACAAATGAGGTCTAAATCCTGAAAATAATCAAATAAATAATGAGTTGACAACAACTCTGTCACCCAATGATTCTATCTTGTCTACAAACCACGTTTTGTCACGAAAAACCACACAATAAAACGAACCAGAAATGACGTGAAACAGCACGTGCGCTAATACCCAGCAAAGAAGAGAACACAACACGTGAATATGGATGTCAGACAGAAACTAGTGCTGCACACTGTGCAATGATTTGCTCGGAGAAAATAAATGCAAAAAAAAAGAAAAAATAACAATTACCCAGTGACCTCAACCCATGCCTTGGCTGTGGCTCATGACATCACTGAGGTTGAGTTGTGCAACGGCTCTGGATATCTAGCATGCTAGATATTTTTCTGGGCTCAGCGACACGTCTTGGAGGCGTCTGCGAGCGTCTTCGCTGCGTTGTTGGCTCTTTCATACCACCAGTTTGGCAAGTGTTCATCGCTCGCTAATCCCCCGTGATTTGCATGCGATAACACCCTGACCTGTCGGCGAGCTCAACGATTTGCAAATCAGGCTTAAAGCTACTCTGTGTAACTCTTTTAGTTTATTCTTAGCTAAAAACACTTAGTTCTTTCAAAAATATATGTGCTCATTAATGTATATTGTACTTTGTTTAAGTAATAAAGTATTCTTGTGAGTGTATAATATGCCATTGAAAATACATACAGGTAAGGGGTTCTAATGTCGGTCGCCATGTTGCCCCTCCATCTTGAAAGTGCATTAGCCAAAGAGGGACATCCCGTTAATTCAAGCTTCGCCTTTCGCATTTACGTTTGAGTTAACACTCATGGACGAGTTTGAACTGGAAGCCATGTTAATCTTGGACTACATTGGCCACCGTAGGAGTTAAAACGAAATCGGAATTGAGAGAAACAGAAACTAATATTCACTGGATAGTCATATACCCTTTTTACCGCTAGATGGGGGTAAAAATCACACAGTGTAGCTTTAAATCGGGCTTAAAATCCAGTAGTGTGAACTTGGCTTTAAGACAAGTCATTTCTTTTCGGCCATCTTTAAACGTCCCTTTGAATGGGGAAACATAAAATTGTCCAAAATTGATTTGGCAAGCTTATCGTTAAATAAATGTATATAATTATAATCCTATATTAATATTTGAAATCACATAAATGTTCTTATTAAATGCTCGAATCATGACATCAAATGAAAATTTTCAGGCTGGATCAAGCCTGAAAAAAAATATATATATATATATATATATATATATATATATATATATATATACACGTGTGTGTGTGTGTGTGTGTGTGTGTGTGGTGTGTGTTAGCCTACATTTGTTTACTCATTACAATAGTCTCTTTAGAAATATAGCCATCATAAAAACACACTAGAAATTATGTAAACTTGGTTTTAATCTACTCATATCTATTACAAACAAAGGAATTGCAGCTTTGAAATATTCATTAAATCTAGCTTTCCGAGCACTCTGATATTATCCCTGTGGCAGCATGTTGTAGTTGTTCCAGCATTCTTTAAGCACTCGCTATTAGACTCTCCCTTCAGCTCAACCCATTTTAAACTCCCATAAAACGTCCAATCCTCCTAGTTGTCAGTTCATAACAGTGGGCATCAATGCCTTCCCTAAGATGATATGCAATGTCACAGTGAAATTAATAATGGCATTCATGTTTCTGCAAATGCTGCTATTACCCAGCTGGAAACGACGAGATGCAGAAAACCTCCTAGCCACTTATACTTAATGACAGTTTCCGACTGACGTTTTTCCGGCCCTTTCAGAAGTATTCTTCAAGACTGAACCCCAGAAAGTCTTCACGTGTTCTGACATATCAAATTCATAGGCATTTGAGCTGTCAACAAAACATGCAGTTCTGGTGGACTACTTTAAAGTCATTACCTGCTAAACTTGGGGTTCTATGGCAAATATCAAGGTCACGGATTTCAAATACTTCTATAAGGATTCGCCTGTCAGTCTTCACATTTTCTCTACACCGAGCATAGATCCAATCAAAGCGAAGTCATCTGAACTCCTGAAAAGCCTACATTAAGAGCGATGGATTATTGTATTTTGAAAAGAGAATCTATTTTTCTATTTAAATAATGATAAGTACATCGGTGACCTTTAGAAGTCATTAAAAATGGAATTAACCACCTCATTTAATCTATCATTAGGCGAATTGAGTTTTCAAATAAAAGGCTCATGCAATAAGACTTCGATATAGACATCACTCTTTGTCTTCCATTCATCAGACTGAAAATATCATCAGGGTATAACAGAGTACGGGTCAACAAGAATCCCTCCCCACAGTTTAATAATAAACGTTCAATACAGCATTAGCCACTATGGACTCTTTTATGATGGCTATGTTGCTGCTGAATGCACTTCATTGTTGTTCAGGCTGGTCTTTTTTGTCTTCGTCCACTCCTGCCTCCTAGCAACCCATGTAACCCTACACCGTGTCGGTTTGTTGTGAGGTGCACACCCCACCTTTAGATGCTGGTTGAATGGTGACCCAGTCTCTGTTTGAATACCAATGTTAGCACACATAAAAGAGCTATTCAACAAGTATCAGCACATCCCCCCATCATTTAAAAAGCTTTGATCTGTGCCACATCACCACACGGCTAATCGTCAATGTCACTGCTGTGTCACCACAACCACATCATACAACAGACTAAGGAGTGTGTAGCTCAGACTGGTTAAAAATTCAAAGAGTGTCAGGAAATAAGACACTATTGTCTGACAGGTGTGTGTGTGTGGAAGAGGGCAGTCACATGTGTCTGCATGCTTATGTACATTTAGCACTTCCATTAGCTTACCCTGACCAAGGTAAATGTGTATTTCACTGGAATCTCATCAACATTAAAAGAACATTTACATCAATGAGGAAAGCTCAATCACAGACTAGCCACTAAAGAAGCTTATCGTCAGGTCTGATCTTCAACCACTTTTTAAGCCATCTTGGTTCTTGGTCCAGAGGAATTAGCAAAATCAATCCAGAGATTTAAGACAAAATAAATCAACCAATCAGCACGATTTTGGAAAAAGGGACAATATCGCAATACGTTTGCGATATCTGTTGTGATGGGAGGGAAAAAAATACAGGATTTTCATTAGATGACTTGAATAGCTCTATGTGGAAATCATTCTAGAATAATTAGGGTGATTTTCCAGGGATGATAAAAAAGCTATAAAAAATATTGAGTGTGAACCATTCATTTAGGTCGAATTGGGAAACACTTGTTCACACTTGGGTATTCTCTTGAAAAGAAAACTGCCAGCTTTCATCAAAAAGATCTTCACTTGTGTTCTGAAGATCAATGAAGTCTTATGGGTTTGGAACGAGTAATTAATGACAGAATTTTCCTTTTTGGGTGAACTAAGCCTTAAAACAGAACCAGAAACCATTGATTGACGTCCTCAAAACTCACAGCAGTTCTGCCTTTAGGAAGGCTTTCGATACTGTGAATCATGAGGTACTCCTTTCAAAGTCCACATTTTTTAACTTTTCTGTTGAAGCTATTAAATGGATGAACTCATACTTATCAAATAGGAGGCAAAGTATCCGTATTGGTAATAGTCAATCAACATTTCTAAACTGTAATATTGGAGTTCCTCAAGGATATATTTTGGGCCATATCCTGTTCAGTTTAGCTATATATTAATGACCTGCCTTTATGTCAGATGTCTGATGACAGACATTTATGTGCATGCAAAAAACAAACAAAATGCAGAAAATAATTTAACTAAGGCATTGGTCCATGTTTCTGATTGGTTAAGTAATTCGTATTTACATTTGAATACAAGCAAAACTGTTTTGTATGGGTTTTTTTTCACAAATATGCTGATTCCTCATTGTCACGCCCTATGGCTTAAAAAGGACGAAACAAAATTGGGACATACGAGAAAGACAAATCTCTAAAGGGTGTTATTTATTATCATTATTTCATTTTTAATTATTATTTCAATGGCATTGGTGATGCATATGTAAAGCTACTAAAAAGATCCCAATCCCATCCAAATCAATACATAAAATCAGATGTTCTCTGTAATTAATTGTGGCAAATATTGTTTAGAAACCTAATACCATCCGAATAGTGCTTTTGGTGAATCTGCATTTGGAGAGAAGGTCAGGACCTGCCGCTTTGAGGTTTAGCATTTGGAGAGAGGTCAGGTTGATAGGAGGTGGGCTTCGCTGGAGAGCGCCTGAGGTAATCTCGGGCTCACAGACAAGGGGCCCTTCAGCAGACGGACTCAATTTTATCAGTCATGACCAGACCATGTGTTGTGAGTTATTCTGCAAGTACCACCAGGACACATCACTTCCTTCTCTGAAGCCTCAATCAAAACAGTCAGTCTCTCAGGTGCCCTGTTTCTGATCCGATATGCAGTCGAGCACCGCACACCAAAGCTACGTGGAGTGTTGTTGATGCAGCTCTGACGGAGACTGATAGTTTATTTTGAAGTGCAGTCATTAGAATTTAATAAGAACAGCTCAGGTGAAGTGCTTTTCATGTAGAGTACTACCACTCGGATCCCCTGTTCGAATCTCAGTTATATACCTGGTTCAAGTCAAACTTCTAAAGAAACACATATGTATTTCAGTTGAAAACAGTCAATCGTGAGCAAACCTGCTTCCCTAGAGTCTCAGTGGTTTCCAGAGTGATGTGACACATTTGGGTAGCCAGTCAAAAGTTTGGACACAACTACTCATTCCATATTATTATTTTGTTATACAGTTCAGAACAAAGCAACGCAATAATGCAAATAGAAATTATGCGTTAAACAAAAATCATTTTGTTGTTTCTATAAATCTGATAATCAAGTATTCAAGCATAAACCTTTAAATCAAAAGCCTATAAGATAATGAGCAACATATTCAGTCTTTAAAAATTTGACTAGTACACTAAAAATTACTTTTGCTCCCTCCTCAGTTTAGTTAATTATATAGTCCGAGTTAGTTAAAACTAGTGAAACCCTTTTTGTATTTTCCCACAACTTAGTTTCATTTCATGCAATTCCTTTAAATTTGTAAACATTGAACTTTACTTAATCCATTTACATTGGGATTATGTACATAAATATGTATCATGGGCCATAACTGGATGTATGGAAATCCAGATCTACACAGACATACTGGAAATTGATTCAAGCTTTATTTTTTTGTTAATCTATCATCGTCTGTCCATGGAGCCCATTTAATTCAGTATTCCACTAAATAAAAAAAAAGTTACTCCTTTATTTTATGCTGCATGCCAAAGAAACTTAGCCAATGTTTGGTAAAAAGCCAAAAATCACTGTGATCTGATATATTACGTGGTGGTTCATGTGTGCAGGTGACCACCAGTGTTTGAAACTTCATCCTTCCACCTCACAGCATCTATTTACCAAAGATTAACTAAAATTCATGTAAATTCATACAATAAGATTCAATATATGCTTCTTTGAAAAACTTCAATTTGCTTGTTTTATTCCCTGATAGTCCTTTCTAGAAAATAATGATTTCTAAATAAATAAATCTGTAAGGTACATATCTGAATCTGCATTGGGTACACATGTTAGAAAACCTGTCACTAGACACGTTGATGTTTCCATCCACCTAATATTATGCACATTTTGGGATATTGCATATAAAAAATGCTGGATGGAAACAATAAGATGGTTTAAATTCTAAAAATGTGCATAAAACATATCCGCTAACTTGAGACTGGTAATTTTTTTCCGATAAGAAGACATGCTCACAAACTATGATGGATACACATTTACCAAATAAATTCTTAACCAGCAGAACGATCTAATTGTTCTTGTTATTCTGAATTGCCAAAGTCTGTCGTCAAAGTGGTTCAGTATAATTACCTCGCATAACGTCTCAGTTATGTAACACTCATTCCCTGAAGAAGGGAACAGAGATGTAGTCGACGTTTCGACTGATTGGGATCATGCTTAGAGAGCCCGTCATCTTCGATTACTATTAAAACGAGCCAATGTAATTGGCATACGTGAAATGCATTACACACACGCCCCCGCGACGCGGGTATAAATACAGAAGTGGATGCACGCACTAGTTGTTTTTTGCTGAGGGACCGAGTGTAACTCGGAGTCAGCAGTGGTCCAGCAAACAGTGGCGACGGGACTACGTCTCTGTTCCCTCCTTCAGGGAACGAGGGTTACATACGTAACCGAGACGATCCCTTTCAGTTGCTCACGATTCGACGTAGTCGACGTGTCGTCTGATTGGGATCCCACTTAAAACGTCATCTAGTGCTGCCACCTTGCAGTGCCTAGACAAAAGCCTCCAGATCCCCCACAATTAAGGCGGGGAAGGGACAGGGCTTAGGCCTCGGAAGCCACTGCTGTTCCTACAGGACCACTGAGAAAGCGTTCCCTGAACATTGAAGGAAGGGATGCTGCGGAAGCCACATCCTGCCCAAAGGGAGGTAATGTGGAGAATACACATATAAACTGGGCAGATGACCGGACAGTACAACATATGGAATGTCACTGCGGTGGGTCCAGCCTAAACAGGGAAGACTCAACCGAACAGAGACGGCAGAGCAGGCTCTGCCAAGGGAAGACACGGGCTCACTGCAGGGAGCCGTACCGTGGAAGAATACACATATGGGATTGCAGTAGGGATCACAGCATATGGACCCAGCCTAACAAAGGTTCCACCGGCATGAATTACAGGCACAAGTCGTTGACTGAAAGCGACTGAAAGTTCCTATCCTCTAGTAGAGGCCATGTGTGCGCCATGGCACACAAGAGGAGGCGGCTCCCCAAAAGGCTTTGGATGCTCTGCCCGTCGGAACGGACGAGAACTCACAGGCCTAAGGAGGGAGACGAGGATCCCCCCAAAAGGCTTCCACTCGAGCCTGGCAGCCTCGGTGGCCCGTTTCAGCATAGTTGACATTGCTGGATCTGGCTCGGGCAATGTTCAACTCCCGGAGGGAGAAAACACAACTGAGTTGGCATCTCCAGAGGCCAGCTCACCCTCCAATGCTGCTATCGTCATCTTATCCTCTTGGGGAACCCCAATTGAAACAGCTGATCAGTCCAGATCGGCTTACAGAGGGACTAGCACGTTCAACTGCTGTGGTGTGATGGAGGAGTGAGGAGCCCACAGGGAATGGTTACTGGGCGAGACCTCCATCACTATCCTCCGTTCACCCATCCCACACGGCACCCGGGGCTGGAGCATGGTAATGGGGACTCGCACTTCGCGGAAGAAGGCGAGTCTCAATCTCAACAACGCAACAGTCATATTACCGCAATGAGAACATGTACTGTCCACAAAAGCAAAAAAGACGCAAACACTCCCGTGTTGCTCTTTTAGGAAATAGGACCCATCACCAGTGCCGGAACACACAGGGGAATGACCGTGGTAATACTGAACAGTGAACTGAAACAGTGAAGCATTCACTTTTCCGCTCTCTAACCAGCCGTCAACACACACAAACCTTTAGAAATGTGTTGCTGTTAAAACAGTTGCTCGCTCGTTGTAAACAACAGCACTCTTCAGAGACATCAAACAATCGGCTCCGAAGCGGAAGACAACTAGTGCATGCATCCACTTCCGTATTTACACCTGCACTACGGGCGGAGTGTGTAATGCATTTCACGCACGCCAATTACATTGGCTTGTTTTAATGTACTCAAAGATGGCAGGCTCTCTGCATGATCCCAATCAGTCGACACGCCGACTACGTCGAACGTGAGCGACTAAAAGGGAACTGTTTTAAACGACTGTGTTCCCAAACAGCAGGCATCTGCCTCTGAAAGCAAGATAAATCCTCAGCTTTGGAAACATAGCTACTGTGAGAAAATGAAAATACATTTTGAGATACACTGAAATTTATCCAGTAGTTACTGAAAAAGGTCAAGGACTTGTTCTCCTCCTAATAAAACTGTAGCCTGCCAGACTGTAGCATGTGATAAAGATAATACTAATTCATTCAATTCAAAAATCATTCATCTACGACATAAAGAAAATTGATTGGTAAAATGTAACTTTAACATCTAAAACAGAGCAATAGAGTACAACCTTTTACTCTGTAACGAGGAGATTGAAAATATGCACTTTATTACAGTTTAAAGCACAGGCTTTCAAACGTAAGACAGAGTAAGTGCCACCTTTAGTAATCACTGCCTTCAGTGAAACATTCAGTGTTGAATAAAGAAAGAAAATTATGGAAAAAGAGATTTTTTCTATAATCCCTGAACAAATAGAGCTAAGACTTCAAGATCGTTTCATATGAGCACATCTCACATGTCTCTGTCACATATGGAAGATTAATTATCATCCAGACTCTAAAATAAGATGCCACTAACTTGTTAAGTGATTTCTTTGGAGTTCACCCAACCAACATTGGCAAAACATTTCCATGCAGCTTGTTTAATAAACCAGCATAATCTATAAAGCGCACATGGTTAAATGGCATAATTTAATTATCTTGAGGTCAGTTCCTTCCTGTGAAGCTGTAAATTAGTCACCTTTCCCTGAGGTTATGAGCAAAAGGGTGGCAGGAACATGTGGCTGAGATGTTTCCATCTAAGTGCAAATCACTTACACATAAGTGATTGCCCTGCTCATGGAAGCATATCTGAAACACCAGTGCGCCGAGTCAAGCGATGACTCAAGAGATAGTGGAACACGTTAATGAGAATTAAGATCCATAGAGAAAACAATGGGAAGGCTTATCTTAATCCTGATTCTCTCTTAGAGCGGGTCACAAAAGTCCGCGAGTGGAGTAGAATTAAAAACAGATGCCTCGCTGCACTCAGGTACGCTGGTCCTCGCCACGTGCAGAGTGTTTTCAAAAGAAAATCAGCGGCAGTCTATGTGCTGGTCTATTATAACTCCTAACTAAGTCTGAATTTATTTGATGACAAAACCATAATGTTGTGAAATATTTAAAATATATTTGAATATATTTTAAAATGTAAAACTCATTACTGAAGTCTTCGTTGTCACATGATCCTTCATAAATCATTCATTTTGATTAATACAAAGTTCAAAAGAACAGCATTTATTTGAAATGTCTTTACTGACACTTCTGATTAATTTAATGCATCCTTGTGGAGTAATAATTTATTTTGAAAAAAATCTTTCTGACCCCAAAAATTTAAACGGTTGACTCACTCTCTGTAAGAAGTAACAGAGCTGGTCTATCAGAAGAATCTTTTCCTGGAAAAAGGAGGACAGAGCACTTAAGACATAGAGCCTGAGAATGTCTGCTTCACAGATGCTTTCTTTCATTTATTACTAATGACCTTTTAACACCCCTAAGTCCTAAACTTGCAAGTTACTAGATACTTGCAAGTTTTCAGAACACTCGCAGACTTTGAGCGTCACTGGAATCTCGAAAGAAACAGAAAATGAATTGTGTCGGTTATGATCTTTGCCATCCAGATACATTAAAATGTGGAAGTCGTGGAGAGAAGCATCTAATCAGGGTGCGATCAGCGTATTAAACAGCTGGATGTAACTTTTTCATTGCAATAGTGAAAAAGCTCTTTTGTCTTCATTGTCTAGCATGAACTGGGTGTGAAATTTTAAAGGGACACTTCACCCATTTGCTTTGTATCAACCCAGTAATATTTTTGAATGGTCATGGTTTATTCCCTTCTTTTCCCATGAGATGGGAGAAATAAGGATTTAAGTGTTTTACTTCCTGTTTATTATGACATAAAAATCGTCATTTTGCATCATAATAAGCAGGAAGTCACATTTCATTGAAAAGTGTAGAGACTACAAACATTAGCTCATTAATATTCCAGGGTGTGGGACCCATTCACCCTACAGGCCTGTTACAGATCAGTGAGTGGGACTTCACTTGCAGATACTGAAATCAATATCCACCATCTTGTTTGGAAGCTAAGCTAACAAGCGCTGTGGAGATAGGAAGTTACGACAATGACGGAAGAAACTAAACATGATATGGAAGAAGAGGATTTTGAAATTATGTTGCTCGAATCAAATGTCCGTGGCTATCTTTATGAGCCGCATTATAGTGAAGAGCAACTTAGGCTGATGGAGGAACCGGAGGCGGCTGCCTGTCGCGGTCGAGGAGCCCGGACTGGCTCGAGCTGAGGCGGACTGCTTGTGCATGTGTTCTCGCTGTGAACTATGAACACAGATAGAGTGCGTCTGCTGCAGAGAATTTCAACGATGGCAATTTCTCCTGGACGAAATCTCTGAATCAGACGAGCACACGGACGTTTCTGTTGTGATGTGAACCATCCTAGTTTCGCCTGACTGAACATCCAGGTATCATGCAGTAATTGACCATATAGAAAGAAATACAAACGAGGAGTAATTCACTAATGAGTTTGCCAATGTAACATTAACGGGGTTCGTTGTTGTGGGAAGAAGGAGGCGGGAACCGCGAACATTTAAACATTTTAATAGTAAAATGAACAAATACAAAACGAAAGTATAAGCCAGCAGCCCCTCAATGACAATCCACACACAACAGAGACAAAACACAACATAAAATCAGTCCAGTTTCTCTCTCAATCTCTCATCGTCGCTCCTCATTTTATCCCTCTGTGTCCTCCGTGAGAGATGCTAGACCGGTGCGTCTCACCGGTGTTTTCCATTATCACTCATGCCACGGCCTCGCGTCGTCCACTCACGTCCCCCACCCTCGATCGTCCTGCTCGCCACACCCAACTAACTACAAATTTTATGTGAAATGTATTTCAAACTCTGGCGCCAGCTAACGTTAGCCTTGTAGACGGAAGAGTGATTTCTCTGTTTGCGCTGTTCCGGATTAGTGGGTGTGGCTTGCGGAGCTGTGCAATGTGGTGCATTGTGGAAGTTGTTATCTTACATACAAATGCACGCTTCAGAAATGTTCTGTCTTTTCTCAGTCAAGAGGGAACCAAATTCAAAAATGATTTTACATTTCGGCTATATGATCCACTTTCAATAAAGATTAATGTTGAAATGGGTGAAATGCTCCTTTAAGAGTTACTGTTATTTCCTAGCCTGGGTTTCCCAATTCTGCCTTTGCGCAGTGCAATTTTATTCATGCTGCTAGGTAGTCTGGATACCATGGACCAAATTTTTGCTTAATCTAGGGAACCAATCACAGAACGGGGAGGGAGCAGCAAGACTATTAAGATGTCTATGCGACACACTGGAGCAGTTTGTTCAGTTACTAATCGATTAACTTGCACATCGAAAAAATATGTGCCGCTCACGCATTTGGTGTGAAACAGGGGTTAGATACACGCCATCGTGTACACATAAATCTCTGACCCATCGTCTTCTTCCTCGTCTATTTTCTGTCGCTCTACATACGTCATCTGGTATAATTGAAACGATTGGCTATGAGCTACATACAGGCGCATTTGATAGACATTCTTAGCACCGAATAAACGGCTCTGGGCATACATAAACCACGCCTCAAATATGAGAAAATGAATGTGGTTAAAAAAAGACAAAATTGGTGTGCACATCCCAAACACCCAAATTGGGCTCAGGTGCAGGACAACTGAATGAAATAAACAAAAAAAAAAGTGTGAAGTCCGCACACAGAAAAAGTACTGCTCCAAAAATGTATTAAAAAAGCAACATTTCGACCATCAGGTCTTCATCAGGCATGAACGAATGTGGTTCCCAGACCCAAGTCTCAATGTTATTTAAAACTACGTCTTTTTTTGTTGTTGTTTTTTCAGATTATTGTTTATACCTTTTTAAATGGGATGCGAGGAGAAAAGCATTGATCTTCGAAGAAGACTCTGTAAATAGAAAGCCATATCTTCATAGATTGATTGGTTCACTGTCAGGCATCTGTTGATTCATGCGCTATATGCCTGAGCAACTGGCTTAGAGGGGGCGGAAAGCAGTGCACATTTTCCAGGAAAAACACCTTCAATGAGGAAAAATGGCTAGAAAAAAAGTGAGGGCTGAAGAGCCGTATACACTGAGGTGCCTATGACAAGCAGAATGTTGACAAAGGAACAATATGACGTTTTTACTGTCATTTGGTTTGCTGATTGGCACAAGGAGGCTCTACGTGAGGCTCTCTGGCATTAAGGCAGAGATTCTGGGCCATATTCTTTAACTGACAGCAGATAAATATTTACATACTCTAGATGTGCAGCCTAACAGAAAGATAGCCCAAGACTAATACTAAAATGACCATTTAACTCTAGAAATGCTCATTTATAAAATAGACAGATGTATGGCAGTCTTAGGCAGTTTTGTACAATATATTTAAAGTTTCAGGCTGCTGAATTGAATAATTGAATTGAATAGTTTAATGAAAAATAACATGGCATAGTGTTATAATTATATAATTATAATTAATACAATGTATCTTTCTTAATGCTATACAGAAAACAGTGCCATGTTCCAGTAGCCTTCTTGATGTTTAAACTGACACGAACTTAAAAACACATCCACAACTTTTATTCTTTAATGGGTCAAACCATGCAATTAATCCCCGAATAATACAGCTACTGATGTCTTGATGAAAATTATTTATTTCCTCCAAGTTTAAACTTTAATTATAGCCAAACCTTTCATAAACCCATACCAAATGCCCTTCCTTCCCATCTAACAGGTAGGACATACAGAAATTGAATAAAGTTATCAAACAGTATACTGCATAAATTATAAATAAAATATAGAATAATCTTTATTAAAGCTAAAAAAAGTGATTTTTATCTGCTACATTTGTTTTTTTATTAACTTTACTGACAGACAGATTTAGTGGCTGCTGTCACTTTAAGACTAGCTGCTGCTGACAGAGACAAATCTCACTCACATACAATATATATATATATATATATATATATATATGTCGTATGTGTGTGGCTTGGTACAATAGTCAGTGTTAACAGTGATCAGAAGCAACATCACTTGCACACCACGCCACCGCCCCCCACCGTCCAATTTGATACATTTGATTATTTATATATAAATCATTTAGTTCAACTCAGAGAACAGACACTACAATTAAAAACTGAATGGTGTCTGCTTAATAAATTGTGAGCTGAACGAGAGTCGCAGCACAGATCAGCAACAGGAGTCAGATTTCATTTGTCACGAGTGAGGAGCTGACTAACAAGATGATGGTGAAATATTTGGTGTCAAAGTGAAATGTTAAAGTACCTATATAAGCAAATTTGTCATTATACAGTTTTCTTGTTGTGTTTTTCATTAAGAATAATAGCCTAATGAACTCACCATTCAAGCAATCCGCCCCCAAATTGGCGCTAATTAGAAAACAAAACTAAAATGCGCACGAGCGGAGTGGCCAGAACAGAGAGAGCGTTTTTAGTTCATTCCTATGGAAATACACTCACTCTGCTCCGCACCATTATGAATGCATGTGCGGACACGCACATTTTCACGCACACACCTTTAAATTAGTGATTTAAAAGCTAAAAGGTCGACACATCCCTAAAATATATATATTGGGGGTGGTATTCTAGAACCAAGCCAAAATGAGGTAAAAATTTCCCACTCAGAAAGTCTCTGCTTGCAAGGTAGAACTTTTTCAAAGTTAAGGAAGTTCACGCAGCATTTTGATTTTATTTCAACCACCATTTTCTTAAAATCTGTTGCGATGCATGAAAGTAGTTTGCTATTTGACTCAACGAATGGAGTTTAAAAAATACAATGAGCTTTATTAAGGGTTTGTTAAGCTCACATTCAGAGGAAGAAATCCAGCAGGAACTGGAAAGTAGCGTACAGTCCTATGTCACCCGAACAATTTGCCTAATCTTTATATTATGGTATTTTAGACCGTGATGGAAACGCAGACAAGAAGTTACTGGTACAAATTGTTCTGGGTAATTTCTCTGGAAACAGGAGCTTTTAAGCTGTTTAGTTGCTCCAAAAATACCAGGCCTTCATAAAGGAGAAGCGGACAGGCTACTTTGTTGCTAAAAAAGAAAGAAACACTGCAATTCAGCCACTATCTTCTCCCAATTTCCCATCAATAAGAAATGATGTAAACTCCATTGTCTCTTATTGATTAAACGTGGCTGCCAGATCTGTAATATTGGAACTGAAGCAGCACAGACAAGTGGAGCTACAAAATGTACAATTAGCCAGCAAACTGAAACAAATAGACTAGATAACCAAAAGCACATGTTGTAAATGGATGAACAGTGCATGATGACATGGGATCTTAGAGCTCAACTCAAAGCCGTAACCGGAGATATCTGAGGCCATCGAATGCTCATCCATGTAAATGCCTACACTCCCAAAACACTCTGCATTAAATGCTAATAAACTTTAAGTGATGGAGGAAGAGTGCAACTATAGCACATATTTTGTAGTTATCTCCATCATTATCTGTTCTTGCTCTTCATTTGTTCATTAAAGAGTCAAAAAGGCCTAGATGAAAAAAGAAAATACTTAAATGGATAGCTTTAATGGCTGAGAGATTACACTAGATGTAAGTTAAAGCATACGTGGCATGTAAACTATCAATCATTACAGTATCAAAAAGCTAAAAGGGAAAATACTTAAACTGAGACCTTGATCCTGGAGATTATATGAAAGCACAAACACAAGTACCACAGAAGCCAAAAAGGTCAGCACCTTTCCACAACTTCAGATTTCAGCTCATGGTGAGGTTTCCAAAAAAGCTTTTACATCAGTCGAAGTGCATTAAGAAAAGAACGCTCACAACAATAAGTTGTCATTGTTAAGTTGGAGACCATAGGTCACATCTTGGAGTCATCAACAAGAAAAAGGCGCTTCTCTTCATGCGAAAAGCACATCGATCAGAGGTGCGTGACTGAGTGCCAATGAGTGAGTGACTTCACAGAGTAATTATGAGGGAAGAAATGTCTTCACAGTGCAGATGTAGGCAATGGCACTTAAGATGGTCCTTAACATGTCTGAACCTGTAGTCTCACTAGACCATTATCTGCTTGTCCTGACTCTTATTTCCTGATTTAACCCAATTCATTTATCTAATTATAAAATCATTTGGCTAGTATCCAGAGGATCTTTGCTTTTCAAACAAGCCTGATGCAGATTGGCATCATTAGAGATAATATACACCACAAGCAACAAGAGTAATGAACCGTGTGATTGAACTCTCTCCTCACAGCTAAATATGAACAATATGCTGGAGCTTTTAATTTTGTAGGTCTGATGTCATAAATGCCCATCTGACATCATAGCATGATACGGTACTCAGCAGATTGTTTTGCAAACTTCTTTAAATAGTGGCATCAAGGCACCATTTTATGAAGTTGTAATATATTCCAATTGTTGCATTTACTTGACCATCACTAGTGTAGTCAGGGCTCCAGACTGCTAACCTGACTCCGCCAGATGGATTTGCTCCGCATATCCATCTGGAAACCTTCCGTTGAAGTAGTTTTGGAAAGGGCGAAAATACTGGTTAGCTGATTGGCCTATGTTGGTGATAGACAGGCCAAATCAACCAATCAGAGCAACTCTTGCCGAAACCAGTCGGGAGAAGAGCAAAAGCATCTTTTCCTCTGAGAAAAGCCTCCAGAGCAGTGTTTTGCTCTTCTTTCAATGAGGAAATACTCTGTAATTCCGATAAAACTTGCTCGATAGCCACGCTGATGCTAGTTTCATCCGCTGAAGCTGCCATGTGACTCTGGACTGAACTGTCGCGCTTCTCGTTGCGTCACACCTCAACCCGCCTCAAGGCCAACGCTGATTGGATGTTCGTTTGGTGAACTGCTCCCAAATTTTCTTTAACGGAAAGTATCCAGACTGATCTGCGAGTGAAACCTTGAAAGCTCGCGAGATCAGGATGGTCTCACGAGGCTACCAGACTGCGACCAAATGGTTGCATTTTGCGACCAAAATTTGAGACTGTGCGACTGAATATTACATTAAGTCGCACATGTGCGACCAGTAAATTTCGAACCATTGACAGTAAAATAAAACCCCGAACTTGCCATTAGCGGGCCGATCTCAATCAAGCAACACTGTTACTCAGGAGATCCTGTGAAGAAATCCATTGAATTCGCCTCGAGAATTAACATCATCGCTACGAGATCCAGTGAGAAACGTTGTGATTTGGCGTAAAGTTCTGTTATAAACCCTAGATATCAGACCAAACAGCGCTGACGTGGAAACCAGGAGAAACGTATTAGTAAACGTATTACTAATGTAGTAATTTAACTCTAACTATGAATATATGATAATGAGACAGAAATAGTCAAACGCTTACAAGTAGCCTAATACACATCTTTTTCCAGCACTTCAAAACTATAAAATCATATATAAATGTTTTATTTTTTTAATTTTTTTATGTGATAGGGATGGGCATTCAATTAAATTTTCTTAGTCGATCGTCGGGAGAATTAACGATCAACTATCGATTAATCATTAATATTTTTATATACAAATTCATTATTTATTTAACTTTTTATAAATTACAAATGGAATGAAAATTCAAAAATACAGCGTGTCTTATTACAAGATGAACAACTTGTGGCAGTTATACTGGACGTTCGGTTAGGCTAAACTCGAATATGCGCTGTGGTGCTCTAAGCAAAGGAACCTGCAGATGCGAGTTGGCGTTCTTAACCTTGTTTGTTCCAAAATAATAAATAATAAAAAATCATGCTAAACAATAACTTAACCAATAATAATAATACTTAGATCTGACAGGTTGTGTCAAAACTATCCAAGGCACGGGGTCGAGAAAGAGCGTAAGCAGAGATTAACCTACCTAAAAATCTATTAGGTTAGGCTAATTAACAAAGCCTCATAAAAAATAACTAGTAACTCACATACAACTTCTGCACCAGTCTAATGATTTTTGTTGAGAAAGATAATCATGTTGATGACATGATCTGGGGTCAGACAGTGACCGCAACCTGGTGACCGTCAGAGCCTTGTTTATACTTTCGCCCTGGCTTTGAGTCTGCAGCGCGAGTCTCCGCAGACTGCACGCGCACCTCCACAAACGTACGAGGCGTTTATACTCGAACACGCTCGCCTGAACACTGAATACTATGCCGCGCTCACCTTCGCGCTTCGTGTAAACAAGGTTTTAGTCCTGCTGCCGAAAACACCCTCTCTTTGAGGGAACTGACGTTGCAGGGATGCACAGTAGAGCCAGACCGATATATCGGCATGCCGATATTATTGGCCGATATTAGGCATTTTCCAAATTATCAGAATCGGCAGTTATAATGGCCGATAAATTAATATTTCAAAAATAAAAACGGACGAAACCCGCTTGAACCATGTCTTGAGTGTTGGAGCTGTATAGTTTGTCCACCAGAGGGCGCTCTACACCATCTCTGTTGGCAACACTCGTCTGAGTTGGTCACAAGACATATATTACTTGAATAACAATTAAAAGAACATCCCAGTCAGTCGCGAAATTAGTTAGTAATAATTACGTTACGTTGTAAAGAAACAAGTTTCTTTTCAAAATGCATGATCATAAACAAATAACTAATGTTAGGGAAATCTGTTAATGATTTGTTGCGCGTTTCAGAAAAAAAAAAAAATCGGCCGATATATCGGCATATCGGATTTAAAAAAAAATATATATATATATATATATATATATATATATATATATATTTGTATCGGTATCGGCCTTTAAAATTCTTTATCGGTCGGGCTCTAATGCACAGGTACCTCCGCGCTAACATGGCCAGCCGGGGAACCTTATTCCATTCACTTTGCACTCACACTACGCAACGCAACCAGCATTAGTTTAATCGATAACAAATTAAGGTGATCGACATATTCTTAATGATCAATAATCGATCATCTATTAATAATGCCCATCACTAGTGATGACCAACTCATTTTTTGTTCATCCTTCAAAGATTGTCCTAAAATTAAAAATTTTAAGATGTTGGAAAACTCTTATTTAAACACTTATTTAAAAATAATAATACCATTGTAAACAGTAGAATGTTTTCATCCTTAATACACATGTTTTCACTACTTTTGTTTTTTTTTATTAATATTAAGACATGAATGATAATAACTAAAGTTAATTTAATCTACACCCTTAATTGCATTGCAAGCTGATTTAAGGTGTGCCCCTAAATTTTCTGCTTGCGCTCCTAAAATTGCAAGTCAGGGGCAACAGTGCTCCCACTGTAGTAAAAAAAATTAGTCTGGAGCCCTGGTAGTACACACTTTTTCACCAAAATAATGCAAATAGCTGTTTGATAGTGATGTACTATATATCGGCCACCATATCGTTATCGGCAGATATAGGTTTCTTTTTAAAGTTTTCGTTATCAGCCCGATAAGAAAATGTGGTTGATGAATAATGGATTATTTCTTTCAGCTGAGACACTTGAGATGCACAATGTTTGGCATGATGGTTTTGAACTGCATGAAATATAATTGGAATCACTTCGAAAAGGAAAATACAGTAAAGTGCAACATGTGCAGCACAAGTCTGTCATATAACACACATCAAATTATAATGAGGGCACTACTATAAAAGAATTTTGTGAATTCTTTTTGGGCTTGTGTTTTAGTGTGTTGTTAAGGGATAAACTCATCCACAATGGAGTTACACCTTCACGACAGCACAGTCAAGTTCACTTGTTTATTAGAAGACTTTTGTTTTGTGCAATTGTAAGTTGTAATATTATGTTTACTTTGTGGATATATATCGGATTATATTAGGTAATTAGTGCCGTAGTAAAGGTGATTAAAGTTTAGTAGTTTAGTTTCAGTGCATTCAGCTCAAACAGCAATGCAAAACATTAATTACTATGACTGTCATATTCATAACATTATAAAGCTTCAATTTTAATAAAAATAGTGAATTCTTTGGGTTTAGTTGCTGTTTCAGCCCCTTGTTATAGAAGTGCATCCACAACCTGATTTGCACATTCTGACTGGCACATAACTTAGTTCAAGTTCACTTGTGCATTTGCCTCAATTTGCACAGATTATAATATTATGTTTATGTTGTATCAATATCTGATTAATCTCACACAGGTTTTGTTGAGTTAATTAACCCGCAAACAAAGTGCTTCAGGTTCTCGTTGTTTATTCAGCTCTTCAGCGCGCGTATAGCGCAAACATCAATGCTGGTATGAAACAGCTACAATTAATATCACTGTTAATTTTAGATGTTTCTTTTTCAAACATATTGATGCTTTGCATTATTAATAATCACTTGCACTTGTATTATTTTCATTAAGAATATGGTTTAATTAAAATCATTTAATTATTGTCTGTGCGGAGGCTATTACATTTTATTTATCCATGGCACATGCATTTTGATTCTTTATATGCAAATAATAATGTCAAATGATTAGGCAGTATTTTATGTATTTGTAATTATATATATATATATATATATATATATATATATATATATATATATATATATATATATATAGGAGTGTAGAATTAATTTTAAACTTACATCTTGAGACATGGCTTATAATGGTGAGACTTTTGTTTTTGTAATCAGGATTTAGATTTATCAGCCGATATATCGGTTATTGGCTCTCAAGAAATGATTGTTTATCTGTATCAGCCAAAATTTTAAAATAAGTAGCATTCCTGCTATTTGAATGTGAACTGAGTGGTGTAGATTGTAAAGCAACAGTTTAGAACTGTTTAATTTTTTTTTCTAATTTCTTTTTAAATACATACATTGTATATTGCAAATATCAACATTACCTTTGAAAAATCATACAGGTGTACACAAAAATAAAATCTTTTTTATTTAAAATAAATAAACCACAGACAGGCTTTGTAAAATATGCTTGGATGGAATCAAAATTCAAAGAAAAAAAAGACTTTATTTTAATAGACTATCACAGCTGTTCAGCATCTGCATTCAGTCCACTGGGCGTCTTCCTTCATAAATCAAAGACATGTCAGAACATAATTGGTGCTGCACTCAAAGCTATTATAAAGTGCCTCACTATCATTCATTTTAATTGGTGGCATCAAGCACAAATGATATTTATTGAATTGCAGATTTTGAGAGGGCATGTATTTGGAAACAAAGAAAAAAGACATCAGTAAGGTCAGAGGTATCGCAGAGAGTGCATGCAATTTTTTGTGGTGGGTAATCACAGTTATGCATAGGCGCATTCTAATAAGTTTTGCATCTCAGTATCTGCACATTATAATGAGGGATCAACAAAACAAGCCCAGTGTTGCCACCTTTGGTGGCAATGAATGGATGTGTAGCAGACACAAGTAATGAGGAGCCAGCACACCGTTCAAGTGAACAGTGAGCACAAAGCCATGTCTAGAAAAGCAAAAATCTGCAGCAGCCTCCTCATCAGGATGCTCAATGCTCTAGAGAACCTTTGGCTGACATCTGATTCAGGATGGATGGATGGATGGATGAATATGCCAAGGAGAGAATGAACAGGGGAAATGCTGTGAACACTCCCCACATTCAAAGAGTATGACCTCTGTTGAATATATGACTGGTGCACTAGTTTTGTACACAAAGAAATTAATAATTGTTATGTTTAAATTCCTATATATTAACGTCAGATGAAGAGTCGTACTGTATCAGTCGCCTAACAAAAGCCATTTCATTTTAGATGGAGCAGGTCAAATGATGTGGGCAGACATGTTGAGATCACATGACCAGTTAATTACCCCTTTATCTCTGTGAAACCCATATTAATCTGACATTTGCTAGCAAAATGAATTCATCATGGCTGACTGTGAATAGCGCAATTCTAATGCCATGGATTATTTTCGGAATGCAGATTTAAACTATATAAACTTCTATACAATTACATGGGATGCCATAGAAGGCCTTGGTTTTTATGTGCCTTGAACAGGACAAGAAAAATCCACTATTGCATTTTCATCATGACTTTCCAAACAAGGATAAAAGATGGATTATGGCCAGTGAGAAGAGAGAGAGATGTATAAAGATGTAGCAGCACCATTTCAGTAGTGTTGACCATTTCTTTTAAAAATGTCAGCATAATATAACACATATTTGGTTTGAAATTCTGTTTTTGGGTGGGAGAAGAAAGTATGTCTGGTGAAAATGCAGTACCGGAGGAAGTAAATCTGGCGACAAAACCCCCAACCCGTCATTTCAGCTACAATGACGAAATCAAAACAATGAAAGCATGGCGAAGCGGCTCTCACGGCTCTGCTTTCGTCGGCAAAAAGTTAAGAAACTCGATGCTATAAGCCGTCAGTGCCGAGCCGAGAAGTTTGCACGTGACTTATGCAGTGTTTCCCACACATAGACTAATTCGTCGCCACATACCGTGTTTAATTTTTTAACACTATTTAAAACACGCAGAGTATTCTTTCAGTTGTGTTTCCCCGCTCTCCTTCTGTCTTTGTTACCTCAATAAATTTAAGGTCATTCCTAAGTTTTGTATTTTTTAACACATTTTTATCATTAACTTTAAAAGCACACTCTTTTTACGACTAAAATAACAGTCAAGGGTAAAAAAAAACTCATTCCCAAAAATTAAAATGGAATTTGGGAAAAAATAAAAGAGATTTCATAGGGCCCTAATGTAGATTGATCCTTCACCAACAAAGAACAAGCAAATGCTTCTGCTTGAACAGATTTCTATTTCACGAAATGAAGTGAAAAACTGTTTGGGTTGACAGCTTCTATTTGACTCCTGCCCAACTGCAACCACCTACTGTGGAGTACATTCAAGGCGAGGTGTTGTGAGCATCTCAAACAATCCTATTGTTACACAACAGACTTTGTTGCTACACACGACCGCAAAAGGCCATAAACTCAATGTGAGAAGACTTCCATGAAGACTCCCTACCGTTGCTGCTGACCAGCAAAAAACCTTCCCCAATACAAATGTGTTATGTTCACAACATGCGGCAATGATAGCAGCATAAACAATGAATTATTTTCAATACCTTACATTTCTCTTCCTGCCTGCAGGCTCTTTCGGCGAGATGTTTGCAATCTACAGTGCCTCCTCCCAGACAATATGACTGTATCTGTGTCCTCGACCTATTTCCTTTTCATTTCTCCTGAAGCCATGATATCAGCTGCCATGCTGTGAATTCATTGCTCAGCGAGTTTGGATTTATCTCATTTTAATGATAAATAGAAAATTGAATAAATTAGGGAAAATTATGTAGTCGCTGGCAGGTCATCATATATCTATTCATCAAGAGCAGAAGATTCAATATGCGATTTAGAGCAATATTTATGCACCGATACATAAAGAATTATAAAGAATAGAAGAATTATATCACACTAAATAGTCTGCTAATGTTGTGGTATCATGCTACATGGAATAAACATTTTCATAACCCAGGCAGACTGTTTGGAAAAAATTATATTGCATTTCTCAAACTTTTGAAGTGAAATGTCGGTGCTAAAAGCATGTTTAGTTTAATCCGAAATGTGATGATTGTGAACATTACCATATGTGAACATTTTCTTGTGTTGGTTGTTGGCATTAAAAAGTTAATGCTCTAATCGTGATTAAAAATAACACGATTACTAAACCATAAACCCTATAATACACTAAACCCTACTCTGAACCGACAGTGATAAAAAAGCAAACAAGATAAAAACCACATTTGTTGATGCAACAAGTCTTTGAGCTCATTTATCGTAACGCGTGTTTCACAGGACTCGTGCCCAATTGTTTCACATCTTAAAGCTACACTGTGTAACACTTTTAGTTTATTCTTAGCTAAAAACACTTAGTTCTTTCAAAAATATATGTGCTCATTAATGTCTATTTACTTTGTTCAAGTAATAAAGTATTCTCGTGAGTGTATAATATGCCATTGAAAATACATACAGGTAGGGGTTTCTAATGTTGGTCGCCATGTTGCCCCTCCATCTTGAAAGTACATTAGCCAAAGAGGGACATCCCGTTAATTCAAGCTTCGTCTTTCGTGTTTACGTTTGAGTTAACACTCATGGACGAGGTTGAACTGGAAGCCATGTTAATCTTGGACTACATTGGCCACCGTAGGAGTTAAAACGAAATCGGAATTGAGAGGAACAGAATCTAATATTCACTGGATGGTCATTTTCACCGCTAGATGGGATGGGTAAAAATGGGTAAAAATCACACAGTGTAGCTTTAAGAGACACAATCTACCAGGTGAGCTCCAGAGTTGACTACATCAGAAAAGTCATATATGTGGAGCTGGTAATGTGATGCAAACATTGTAATGTATGGGCCCTTTTTTAACGTTCTAATTTCCCATTCCCTTTAAAAGCCAGTTGCACTTGCACCATGGCGGATTTGCTATTTACATAGTGGAAAGGCTAAACACGTCTCCAGAGTGCAAATGGACCACAATATTAATCTTTTACATTGTAATCCTTTTATTTTTAGTATTTGGCATGTTTGTGTGCTGCTGCATGTCCTTGTGTGTGTAAATAAGCAGAGTGGATGCATGTTGTGGACCCGCCTATATGCGCACGTTACTAACGCACTTTTTACCTAACAAAAAATATATATATGCCGTCATTGACGCGATCAGGTTTTTGTTGGTGAATGGCGCAGTCTATTTCAGTTGCCTCAAAATAGCAACACGGCAACAATGCGCCTGAACCAACCTCGTTTTTCAGACTAGAACACCCATGGGCGCACAAATGGGCGCAAATGCATTTGCTATTTAAACAACTTGGTGCAGGGTGTGAAAATGATAACTGCGTCGGGCTGAAACTAGCAAAAAACACTTGTGTCGCACATGGCGCTGCATTGCGCCAGAAGTATGATAGGGCCCAATGTGTTTTGAGTTCATTACATTGTGCAAGGAATAAATCTTTTTTAATAGTTAATCTGCTCTCCAATCAAAATTTGAACGAAAAGGAATAAAAGTTGTTTTGCTGCCTACTAGAGCTAATTTTATGTTAGATTTTATGTTTTATGTTAACTATATGTATAGGTATGGTTTTGGAGTTTGCAGAAAATGCAGATAGAAACAAGTTTTTTTCCAGAAAGTCAGTTTAATTTTAAACTACAAAAAATGATTTAAAAAACTCATGGAAAAAAAATTTATGGAATTTTAGTGGTAGACCTATCAAAAAGTTTCTCTCATTTGACAGTGGCACAGGCTCAGAAAAGAAAGTTTAACTGCATTAGCAACAGCAACTAAGAGGAGCGGGCCTTAACGGAGGGTCAGTTCCACACCACGAACCACAAGCTCTTGCTCATTTTTCTCTGAAAGTAAAGTGACAGACATTCCCTACCATGTAGTGGAATTTCGAAACACTGCATATAGCTTCAACTGGTAAATCACTCACTTATTATTTATGGACTGAAGGATTAATCTATAATAATCAAAGCTGAATATTCCATTCTGAACTCATTAAGATTTTACAGATGACCCCATTCCCTAGTTAGCGGCAATGTAGAGGTGTAAAACATGCGAGAAAGGTCCATGGAAGGCTTCAATGCTTTTTCACCCTTTATAAAAATTGTAAGACAAGGGGAGTGTAAAAACAAGCTTTAATAGCAGTAGATTAATTACCTCATTCAGAATGGTTGCAGGCGTCCACATAGTGCACTTGAGCCAGCCAAAGGCAAGGTTGCAGACATCCCTGTCAATTAGTTTCTACTTTTAGACCAGGTGCCTTCGGGACAAACAAGTAATGTCACTGCAGTGCGTTCCCAAGAGTTGTAGTCTGACTGCAGGCCATGCACTCTACTGTGGGTCTATGAAGTATCGGAGCTTCACAGGCATTTGATTTAATCACAGGGAACATTTAACATTGCGATTACAACGGTGAACTCAAAGTCTTTCAAGTAATTCGTTTCTGCCAGTGGGAAAAACCTTGCACAGACTTTGAGTAATCTGGGAGTCTTGCCTCAGATGTCTCAGATCTAGATCAGACTTTAGTAATTACAAATAGTGGTTTAACCTAATTAAACATTAAATTACACCCAAAACATGTTGGGGAATACAGCTTTCCAATTGCATATTTATTTTTCTATTGGTTTTGAAATGCAAGGGCCTTATATATACACATGTAGTTGGCATCTGGGACACATCGCTAATGTCTATCTTTTCTCTGTAAAGGGTAGAAGTATCTGTAAACAGCTCAAGGTGGCCTACTATTTCAAAAGAAATGGCAATACCCAAAACAAACATTTCTGTTGATTCTGGCCTTTTCTCTTAGCTTTTTCAACTCTCAGCTGACTGTATAACGTTGCCCACAGAGTTCACGTGGGACTTGAATGACCTTTTCATTATGGCTTTTGGGAAAGAGCAAGTGAAGATCACATAAAACAATTTTAACACATGTGATATTGTTCTGTTGTGTGCAATTCTACCAATTCTACGCAATAAGGACTTTTTTTGTTTTGTGCAATAGCTTTTTTTTTTTACTTGCCCTGCCAACATTTTCAAGGGGCTCACCACAAAAATATCATTACATATTTTGTAGTATTTTGTGTTTGTATACATGTAAACATAGATAAAAACATTGAAATTTAAAATTATCAAATACTGTTTTACCTAAAAAAAAACATGTACTTTACAAAAACTGGGGTGGGGGACTGTTTCAAATTTGCAACAAGCTGGAAATTATAGATCTTTAATTAAACACAATAAAATTTAACTACAACTTTATGAAAGAATGCACCTTTGCTGAAAAACAATATGGTAGGCACAAAACAAAATACAAAAGTTTTCTACACATTCTTACTGATGCTTTCATAATTATAATTATCACAATTTTGACAAAACCTTAAATTTGTTACCCAGATGTATGCTTGTTGTAATTTCTGCTAATTTTTCAACAATATAATATAGAAAACATAACAGAAAAGCACACGTGTGAGCTAGCTGTATTACAATAATCGCAATATTGTAGTCGCAATATTGTCGCAATAATCACAATATTGTAGTACCGCACTACTGACAGGCCAACCGCAGAGGAATGCAAGTTTTTGTCATTCAACAGCAATTTACTAGTGAAATACGTTATTGTTATAAGTTAAATAAAATAAAATATAATAAATCTTATATATAAAAAATTAAATCATTTAAAGTTTTTTTTTCTCCTTTTTTGTGATAATTAGGTTATGTCCATTTGTCTTTGTCCGTAAACAAACAAAACAAACCAAAAATACATGTTTCAGGACATTTTTTGAGAGGATAAAATGTTTTTGTTGAGAAAGTTTGTCTATGTTAATTAATTATCATTTCTTTTACATTTTATCTTTCAAATAGAGGTTAAACACCAAGCAAATATCGGCCAAATATCGGCCAAAATAAATCGGCATCATTAACCGGCCTTCGGCTGACCCAGATTTCAAAAGATCGGTATCGTCGTGAAAAAACCATATCGGTCGACCTCTAAACACTTATTTATATAACAACAAATACATATAAATAAATAAATAAATGGCAATAATACCACATATCGCGCTACTGAGCTACTCAAAATTACCAGGCGACAGTCCTAGTGTAAGCCATAAAAATGGATGTACAAGATTCATGTAGTAAGATTTTCAATATCAACACAGCACTGACCTACAGTACAAGAGCAAGTGACCGTTGCATCACCTGGCCCGAAACTCTCTCACCCAGGCCAGTGGGCCATCCGTATTGTTGAGCCCTGCAGTATCAGTACAGAGAGGTATCTGACGGTCAAACTGAAGCTTGGGCCGTTTTTCAAGAGGAAAGCTAAGGGAGTATTTAAAAGACCAGCGATAAAATATGGTAAGCCTCTTAGAATCAGTGCTGTCAGGATCCTGTACTGTGTGTACTTGTGTCACTTTTCCTTTTATTCCCCACTTGGGCAGAATAACCAGAATTTATCTAACGGTCAAGGGTTCAAACTCTTTTTTTCTCTTGTTTCAAAAGAGATTAAAGTTAGTGTGGATATTTGCATCAATTGAGTATTTCTGACCAATGGAAAAGCGCTCTTCGCTATCAAAAGTGTCTGAGATGCTCAATAGCACCGCCAATCTCCTATTGGTGACAATGGGGCAGGAACTGGCTCTCGCTTTGGGCCTTTCCTCTGCTTTTGTACACTTACTCCTTTCCTACCATCATTTTTTTAAATTGCAACACTTCAACTTCACAAAGGACCGTTGTTCGCTGTTGCCACATAGACACGTATGTTTTTCTCCCCACTGAAACAGCACCTACTTATCAAGACCACAAGGCGAAACTATAATAATCCTCCTTTTCTCAACTACACAAGCTCCTGGCTATGATTACATTGAGAAAGGGACTGCCGATCCAAAGCACCAATATCTGGCTTCTGGCACTGCAACAGCCCGGTATCTCGGATTATGTCAGGCTCACCACAGCCGGATAAAATATGATGGCCTAAATGGCAATAACATTATGTGCCTCTATAATTTTGTATGAAGGCCATCTTGTGACAGCTGGACGGTGAGGTCCATAAAACCATCACACTGGGCAAAAGCAGCATCTCCTCCCCCTTCGCAAACACATTTACTGTACTGTACAAGAGTTGGGTTTGCTCAGTGGTTCAGTCTCTCATGAGACCAACTGGTCTACTGGAGAGTGACTGCTGAATGAGACAAATGTGACCAGGCTGTCCCGAAGGACAACGACGCGAGAAGCCCCATCCCTCTGTTTGTTTGTTTCTCTCTTTCTTTCAAAATGCTCCCACCTCAGTGTTTGCCAGCTAACTAGAGCTCTCAGATGCACTATTTATAGGTTATCAGATGTGTCCTCTCTCCACTCTCACATGTCCACCTCTCACATTTTACATGTCTTTTCCTTTTCATCACTCACTTCTCACCGGACAAGATCATGCTGCTAGCCTCACCAGAATCCACGGGAGAAAAATGGATGGGAGATACCAAAGCTAACAAACAGCCAATTCCTGGTCTTTTATCAGGAGATTAATTGAATCTTGGATATGTGGAAATGTGCTAGAGTACAAAACACTCGACTATGGGTCACTCGATGCATCTGAAAAGAACAATTTACCAACATGCTAAAAGACAATGAACACATTACTTGACTCTCTAATCAAATAAAGATGATGGTCCATTTAACGTGGCCTCCATTTGGGCCCTTGAGCTGCGAATATTCGTTTCACTGAACATACTGAGGAAGAGAAAGACAATCTGGCTATTGTTCCCACTACTGCTCTTTTACTCATCTGAAAACCTCACAAAACCACACTGGAGAAGATGTACTGCTCCTAATTTAAGAATTAATGAAAGGTCTGGCTTTTGTCCAGGATGTCTTCTGTGCTTAAATCACAATGGAAAATTATCTTGGTTCTGATGTACAATAGAGACTAATTTAGACACAGCTGGCTGCTTATCTTATTATTCATTCTGAAAGGAGCACAGGAAAACTTTTTTTGCTTTGCACAGGTCTACTCTATTCTTAAGTGGTAGTTCTCAACTGTAATACTTGTACCCTTCAAGTGGAGTCGGAAATATTGTAATTAGGATATCTGGGCGGGCAGATGAATGTCCAAGCAAAGTTGTGTTTACAAGTGAGAAACGAAGAATTCTGTACGAGTTGCTGAGGTGTGATATTGGGGGGTGGCGATTTGAAACATGGCATAATAGTGTTGCACGGTGCACTCGATACTTCAAAAGTATCGCGATTCTCGGAAATGAAAAACGTCACGATTCCTAAATGTATTAGTATCTCACTTTTATGAATGGCCGCGTTCCAGATTTGTAAGAGGAGTATTTCATGTTGGCCACACACGCTTCCAGTGCCTCCCTATGAACGTCTGTGTTTTTTCTCCTCACGCATGCAACATAGAAGCTACAGCTGTCATGTGACAAACACTACAGCGAGATTTTTGTTTGAACCTAATTAATTATAATTATTTTTAAAAAAATTTTAAAATTGCCCCTAACACTGCACCAATGCCGGTAGTTGGTCCATTACCACCGTCAGAGCCCTAAATACCATGTACAATATTTTATTTGGGTTGAGTATTCAAAATATCGTTCGTTTCTTTTGTTTAGGTTACTTCCATATTACGTTTCCAACTTGCGTGACATGTCATCTACCAATTTGACATCAGACGATGTCTACAGTGAAACATTGCGATGGACGATGACATTGGGGGTGGGGGGGGGGGCTTGGGGATTATTTCGTAATATTCTCGTAATATGCCCATCTCACTTTACAGATCAAGTTTTAAATGACAAAAACTCACACATATTTGAGAATCGGAATAGAAGATAGTTCATGACATGGTAAGCAAGTTTGTTAATATTTAGAAATAACAAAATGCACCCACTAATAAAAAATGCACCCACATAAACATTAATTTAAGATAAAGTATATGGATATAACTTTTTACTTAGAACCGCAATATCAGCAGTTTGAGTTACTATATCAATTTCTGTTCTGCCAATGTGAATATTGTAAAATAAAGCCACAGCAGACGTACAGTTGCGTTTTCAAGCAACATACAGTAGAAGTGTTTGTTCTGAAGGAAATCACAAAATCATTTGAGTGAATGATTCAATGATTCATTCATTGATTCAATCTTGAATCAACAAGCAATCGTGACTAAATCATTCAAATAAATGGTTCAAGGATTCATTCATTCTTTTGATCTTGAGTCAATAAGCAATTCTGAACAAATTGTTTGAGTGAATGATTCTATGACACATTCATTGGCTGCGTCTGAAAGCTGAAAAACACTGCCTCCGCAGGCAGCATACAGATGTAGGAAGGCAACAAAGCATGTCCGAGTCTAATGATCGTGTCACATCCTGTCTCGTCAGACCCCATAATCTATGATTTTTGAAGGCAGCACAGATGTAGGCTATCCTTCACTGCCAAATCGAACTGTTGTATAATTAATAATATTAGCATTAAGATATATTATTATACTATATTAGGGATGGGCATTCGATTCAATTTTCTTAGTCGATCGTCGGAAGAATTAACGATCGACTATCGATTAATCATTAATATTTTTTAATTAAAATTTATTGTTTATTTAACTTTTTATAAATTAAAAATGTAATGAAAATACAAAAATACAGCGTGTTTTTCCTCGATTAGATCTTTATTACAAGATGATCAACTTGTGGCAGTTAAACTGGGCATTCGGTTAGGCTAAATTTAAAGATATGCGCGGCGGTGCTCTAACAGTTAACTTACTAACCAACGCAACTGAACCTGCAGCTGCGAGTTGGCATTCGGGAGACCTTCGTTTGTTCCAAAATAATAATAATAATAACTTAACCAAAAACATAATAACATTTAAATCTGACAGCAGGTTTTGTCAAAATGTAACTCAATCAAGGCACGGAGTCGACAAAGGGTGAGAGAGATTAGCCTACCGGCTAGGCTACTTAAAGCTTCATAAAAAAATGACTTGCATACAACTTCTGCTCCAGTCTACTGATTTTTGTTGAGAAAGATAAGCATGTTGATGACATGATCTGGGGTCAGACGCGACCGCAACCTGCATGGTGACCGTCAAGCCTTGTTGTTTACACTTTCGCCTGGCACTTCAGCGCGAGTCTCTGCAGACTGCGCGCGCGCACCTCCCTCCGTGCGGACGCGTCGAGTGTAAACAAATGCTTCAGTCCAGCCGCTGAAAACACCGCTCTGATGAGGGGACTGACGTTGCCGGCGGGATGCACAGGTACCTCCGCGCTGAACATGACCAGCCCGGGGAACACGTTCACTTTCCACTCACACTACGCAACGCAGCAGCATTAGTTTAATGATAATCGATAACAAATTAACGTGATCGACGAAATTCTTAATGATCAATAATCGACCGTTGATTAATCATGCCCATCCCTATACTATATTAAGATATATTTATATTAATTTACATTTTTGATAACTTTTGTGCACCTGCAATCAGAATATAATGCGAGTCCACCATTTCCAAGATTAGAAACTGAGGTTTGACCCTCCAACACACACACACACATCTGTCTATTGAAGCCAGAGAACCTAAAGGAGCATGCAAATTGCAAACACAATATCACTACCCAAGATTCACTGCCTCCGACAACAACATCAAGCTGCATAAATGGCAGTTTTTCCGGTTGAATCCTCATTCCATGCAGACACGTCAGTTGTATCTAAACGACAGCGGACAACAACAACTTGGGAGGTTGGCTGTGAAGGTCTTATCACGTGCAGTTCCTTGCACTCACACCTGAGTCCTACACAGCCTACACTGCCTGACAACAGATTACAATTAATTACTTGCCCAGAAATGATCATCTGGGCTTAACTGTGCATGTAATTTTACGTGAGCATGGGCGGCAAACAGTTTACCTTGATATAAATGTGTGGCAAGCATATTAGCAGCAGCACTGTATTTCTGTTGCAGCCTGTAAGGGCATTTAGAGGGATTTCATTTTACTGACATGCAATCATTGGCGGCACACAGGCTCATTTCTTGGCTGTGAACTGCAGAAACTAATTCAAATGCTTGAAGCAATACTTTGTACGTTTATATGATGCAAATGTCAGCTAGATTGCTCTTTTGTCCATGATTGGCAGTAAAACGCCCCTCGAGTGCTTTAAGGAATGTGTGTCTATTATATATAGTTTTTTGTCAAGGTTCTGTCGTCGCTGCTTTCATTTTGCTGATGATTGTGAAATAAACTTGGCTTGCACAGGGAAAGTAGTGCGTCTTTATGTCAAGAGTCAAAAATGGCCCAGTGAGAGCGCAGATTTGCATCTCATTTGTTTGATAATGCCTCTTAATAGGCCTTTCATCATCCATCATACACAATCAAAACACATTGGCTTTGCCGGATTTCAATAAAACGTGCAGTAATCCGTCCAATAACAATTTGTCCAGGGTAAGCATGTGCAAATTGCATTCGAACAACAATCATAGTTTTGTTGAACAACCATGTGCATTCATTCAGACACACTCATTGTCATTCATATGCATTTTAGCATGGCATTATACCAGCAGTCTGCAATCTATATGTGCCATTAATAAGCAGCAAAGCACAATAATTAAAGTGAATGTCGCCCATTTGCGCCCACAATTACTGAAGATCAATTAGGCTGCAGCAATGTTTATGGTAATATTTAAGGGACATGGATGTTAACATTTAAATGGTGTGGATCCAACAGCCTCCGGTATAATAGAGGAGTGGATTACGCGACAACGCAGACACGAGAGCGAGCAGCCACTAGCTATTTCTTCACATTATGAGAACAATTACATCTTCCACAGGCGTGATTAACCTGATTATCATGGCCTTGCCAATAGTGTGCACACATAGTGGGAACTTTGAATTAGAAATGGTTCATCAAGTGACATCTCACTATCCGCTGACATTTCAGGTCAACAATCACGTACTGGTGCATCGCTTCAAATCACGGATCCATTAGGATGAGTTGTAGAAGCACAAAGATGATGATAATGACCTCATAGAAGTACTAGGAGTTAAATCATGCACTCTGCTCTAAAACCTAGTGAGCTGCCTCCAGAAGCAGTATTTTCAGGCATCACAGGTGTGCTCCCAATGGAAAGGCTACTTCAAAAAGCATCATAATTATCCTACTAAGATACCTTTGTTTTAATCAGATTGTAAAGCAGCATCACAGGAAAGTAAACCCAAAATGCATTGCAACAAACTCAATTAAAATCTGAAGATGGTGGATGATGTGAGAACATCGTAAATATACTTATAATCTGTTTAATAGGTGGCATCCGTCAAAAAAAATCAAATCATACTCCATATTTCATACCAGATGGGGGCAGTTAACCTCCATAAAGTGAGTTGTGCCGCGGCCGCATGCGCACTCTCACATCTTCAAACAACACGAGCGAGCGCTGTTTTGCTCTTTCTCCCCTTGCGCATATTAATCAAATTAATGGACACGATACTAAAAGGTTGGAAGACCGCAGTTTCACGCGGGGCATTTGGAGATTTTTAGAGACTCAATGAACAACATCTCAACAATTATAAAGGCCGTCTCATACAAGCCGGTGCATTTCGAAGATATGGGAAAATAAAAGCCTGAGCTAGTTTTATGGTTTTCGTTTTGTTCATATTACATTTTTATTGTTAGTTTGATTTAATTTGACAGACAGCATTTGCTGATGTTGATCAAGCTAGTGCCATTCAGAGCTGCCAACTCTCACAAATTCACCGTGAGACACGCAACTGACAATTTTCCCATGCTCTCACGCCACGCATCAATTTTGTCACGCACAGAAAAGAAGGAAACCGATAGACTAGACAGAGCAGGTTGGTTATGATATATTACAAAATCTCAGCTCTCAGATTCTGTCAATTTTATTATGCAATTCAAACAATAAATATCGTTTTGGCGCTTGTAAATGTTAAACGACAGATCCCTAGCGCACGTGAACCGATCATCTCTACTAGCTAATGGTAAAAGAACATGAACACTGTTGAAAGATACAGTCTGCTACAACTTACCAAAATGTATTCCTCATGCATAATGTCGACCAATCAATTTTTTGAACTCTTCCCTGAACTGAAATGTAGTGTACTTTCCACACGACTGAAATCAGGTTCAAGTACACACACAAGCCGTGCGAGTTATTCGTGTATTGCAGTTTGGCTGGTGGTTATGTTGCCCACCCGCATACCGCCTCCCATGGCCGAAACTGGTATTACGACACCTGCCTGGCTGGGGCTAGTAATTTAGCATGCTAATTTAGGTTAATATCTCTGCAACACTATAACTTGTCTTTTTTTTAATGGCATCATCAACCTAAATTCTTCTCATTCTTTTGATGCGTGTAGCTAATTTTTGGGATATTTTAACCACAATTCTTACACATGGCACCTTTAAAGGTATGGATAAAACAATTTACAATAATTGTGTGTTGCAATGTTAAAAATGATGGATATTAGTTATTAAATAACTAATAATAATATCATTAATGTCATTAAAAATGTAATATACTATTAATATAATTTTAAAACAATATATTTTGACATCTATACTACAGTTCAAATGTTTGAGATTGGTAAGGTGGTGCGATGTCTACCTGCCTGTCAACATATGTTTCCGTACCTCAGCGCAACCAGCTTGAGCACTGCAACGAAACAGCAGCCACCTTTTATAGTTCCTTGTGAATAAAAACAACAAGTTTATGCTGAGTTCACACCATAGCTAGCTACTTTTTAGAAGAGATAGAAATCTGTGGCATTTTACCACTGAGCGGTTTCTGACAGTTTGTGTTCCATCAATGCAAAAATGAATCTGCAGAAGTCAGGTGACACAGGTTTACATTTTTTATGTTCATTATTATTGCAATGTTACGTGTTTCGAGATATGAGGTAGTTTAATGCCATCTTTTGTGACGCATTGCAGACTCTGCTGTGTGCGTTCATGTGTTTTAAAAAAGATGTGGCTACAGAGACGGTGTGAAGGGAGGGTGGGATCTCATGCTTTCAAAGTTAGCTTGCTATTGCTAGCCGCTCCAAAAAGGACCTACCCTACATCTTATTTAATTTTTTTTTAATCATAATAACCCCACTATTTATTCTTACTACAGTATTTCGAATCACCTGTATGGACTCACTCACATGAGGGTCAATTTAGATGCTGCCTGTCAGTAGGCAGCTAACTCGGTTCAGAACACAGCACTGGCAGAACATTAATTTAAAGCAGCATAATTAGAGGTAAGCATAAACCCACACAGTCTCCAATTGAGAGTATGATGTCACAGGGGTCCATCCCAGTAGTCACCACAGCTGGCAAAATCACAAGCCTTCCTCATCCTCCATGACCTATCGTGGTCATTGTTATACTGCCCCACCACAACCTGCTCTTTCACATGGTGTTTTCATTACTACAGCATTCAACATCAGTCACCATACGAGCACATAGAAGTCAAGCAATGTCATGGATCACATGCTTGCAAAAATGTGTTTCCTCTCAAAACTATTACACAAGAAGCACAGACGGCTCTGCTTTTTACTGAAAATAGTCAGCTTTGTGTAAAAGAACAACAACTGCATGAAAAAGCTTACCCATAAAACCCACCAGCCATCATCTGAGGGGTTCATTTTGGGAAGTTAGCCTGAAAGGACAACAAGGTTTATCTGCCTTGATCTTTTTAAATGAGAACAATACAGGCAAAATCAAATAAAAATGTTCTATTGAAGGCAAAGCATATGGGAAAGGCACATCAGTATTTGTTTGTGCAAGTCCCAAATTTAACTAATGAAGCATAAAAAGACCATAATGGAATCGACTTGATCTACATCTCCAATGCATCTGAGAGATGCCCATTCCATGGCAGACGCATTCTGACAACATGGGAAAAAAATGTTCATCCAATATGTTTACAGGGTTGTAAAAGGAAGCCCATGGGTATGGCAAAACAAATGCAGCACATATATAGAATATATTACACATGCATACATATGGGAGGTGGGAAAGTCACAAATATGTATAAAAACTCAAGCACTGCAATTTGGCATAATCTTTTATTTAACTATTATGCTGCAGTTCAGGTAAGTTCAGGTTTTAAAATGTCTTGTGCTGAGACTCCTAAAAAACCTTAATGATATTTATTGATATTTACGAATTTATTATGTACACTCGCATGTAATTTAAACTGTAGAGATTTTGTTAAAAAATACTTCTATTTGAAACTTGAAAATGGTATATAAGTTTTTCAAAACCACATGAAACCAATATGAATTTAAAGAGTAAATGTCTAAGAACTTGACATGTTTTAAAGTAGAGTTTTAAAATATTTTTCCTTTTAATTATCATGGACACGAGTTATTAAGCTGAAAAGCTTAAGCGGTTTCAGTTTCAATAACACGGTGGCATCATCTGTGCAAATCATAAGCAAATCCATTCCCACTCATAATGACATTCAGGGCACGGATCATGTTTGCATTGAAGGAGTGAAGAAATGTAAATGACCTCATCATTTCACCAGATTCAGATGACAGATTGCCTATGGAGACCTGCGGTCATATATTAAAAAGTAAAGACTACGGTGACAACGATCCGGCAGTGAGAGAAAATGCTGAGAGTGTAAAAAAATTATTCCACACTATTTGAAGTCATTTGGCAGGAGACTGAGCCCAGTATTCACTGCCTTTCTTTTCAAACAAGAAAGCTCAGACTAATAGGTGGTCCTGCAATTTTACGATTCCAGTGATTAAAGTGGCTTTCTGTGTGAATTTGCTTTTGAATATCACCATGCCAATCTCTGTGTAGTGGAGATGTGGCTCATTTCAACAGGTGTTTCCTGCCTCTGCTTGCCTGAACCCTATCCTTTTGCTCTTGTGGCCTACAGAGAAATTTCAACTGATAACAACTGTGTTATTGTGAAATAAAAACCCGGTTCCCATGCTGCTCTTCACATGTGTCTAGTGTCTAAACACATTTCAGATGACCTACTTATCAGTAATACTGAACAAAATGGGGTCTTTCATGAGGGAAAGCTGCTCCAAATCAGTATCAGAAAGAAAACACGGAATGGTCAGAAAATATTTGCTTAAGTTAATATTCAACATAATGTTCTGTGGGCGAGCGGACGATTCTAGATAAAATTGTGGACATGGGAGCAAGAGGGATTTCTTTGGTGTAATCAATAATTGTGTGGTTAGTGTGCAATATGAAGAAACCAATCACACCATTCAGTTCCCTATTCTCTATGGTGGACGACATACATCTATCCAACCAGAATGAAAAACTATGCCATAGTTAAATTATTCTGCCAAAACATCTATCCAACCAGGAATTTTCATTATGTTCCTTTAGCTCAACTGGTAGAACAAGGCACTTGCACCACTTTTGAAAGTATGACCGACATTCACCGGAAAATGTCATCTGAACTAGTAAGAAACATCCACTTTTGTTCTGGTTCTGACATTGCAGTAAATCGCGCTGATTAAATCTAACAATCGCTTATAAGTTATCATATGGTTAATGGTTAATATGTCTGATTTCCCGATTCGATTCGATTCCGATTATTGAAGTCCCGATTCGATTACAGTCCATTTTCGATTATTAACGATTCTCAATTACCGATTATTGATTTTCCATTTCACAACAGTAAAGGAAAATACACTAGACCAACATATGATTATATTAGCAGCAGCAACATTTTCGTATTAATTGCACTTTTTATTTGTTTGATATTCAATGAGAATGTAATGATGGTTAGTGAGGACATGCAAACATGCTTATTGTACTTTGGCAACTCATTATCTTTAAATTCATTTTTTTCAAAAGCAATTGTGTTGCATTATAATGTAAAGGCGCCCGGTTCTAATAATTGACAGCATTAAAATGTATTTTGTGATTTCCTTCAATTGAAAATCTTTGAAGGAAGTTTGGGCGACTTGAAGGGCACCCAATTCAAAGAATCACCCATAAATTCAAAAGAACAGCATTTATCTGAAATAGAAAGCTTTTGCAACATTAAACAATACCGTTCAAAAGTTTCGGTAGAGTCGGTAAGAATTATTATTTAATGTTTTGGGTGAAAGAAAAAAGAAATCTATACTTTTATTCATCAAGGATAAATTAAGTTCTGAATTATCTGAATCTTTTGTGTGTGTGACTATAAAGAATTTGCTTTAAAAGTACAAAGTAATGACCCATAAAGAATTAACGTACAATATATTTATTAACATTGCAAAGGACCAACAGGAAAATTAATGTGTGCCTGAACTAGCAGCATACTTGTAGTAAATTAATAATACAATGACTGGTACAGCCGAGTGTTTCCTCCACTGGCTGGAAACGTGTCTTCTCATAATATGGCTTCTCATATTTGTCGACTTTCCGTCATTGGTTTTATTCTACAAAGCTTACAACTAGTGTGGCTCTTGTGCAGCTCCTTTACCCCTTTAACTTCAGAAGCCAAAATATTTCCACACGCCAGCTTTTAACCTAACGAGGAGGGTGTGTATCTTGCGTGCCATCGCGTCTCTGTTATGTGCACGGCCACTGACGGTCCGGCCACTGCACTTCCGCAATTCAGAGTTCCGTCTTTTGCGTTCTGTCAATATTACGTTTATTATAAATAAATAAATAAATAAATAAATATATATATATATATATATATATATATATATATATATATATATATATATATATTTTTTTTTTTTTTTTTTTTTTTTTTTTTTTTTTTGGAAAATCGATTTTTTGACATTTGTGAATCAATTCAGGATGGTCCACGTCCGCATTCGCGAAATTCGCGTCTGCATCGAGAATCATTTTTTTTCCCACCCCTATGCAAAACCACGCAAATTACACTTTGTTCTTAAATTGTTAATGTTAACAACATAAACATTGTCTCTTTTTTCTGTAGCCTTTTGTCTTTTGCATTTGACAGCGAGCGGGAATCCGATTGTCAAAAAGTCGAAAGTGAGAAAAGGCTATAAATCTCCACCTCCAGTATCCTCACACGCAATATAGCTCTTTATGTGTACAGATGTGACGTAATGACGCAAGCGTAATGACGCCCTAATCTCCTGTGGAAATCCTACAAGTGTATAACTTTAGGTTTGAGGCAACAGGTCTAATCAAACTTTTAGTTTTCGTCAATAGTTTTAAACATTACTAGGCTGGAACGCTAGAAGTATTGGTGTGAGTTGATTTTTAAAGCAAAAGTATTTTGGTTCCCACACACAAATGTCTAAGGCTGTTGAAAGGTCACTGCTGGCCATGGTTTAGACTACCGAGTTAGCAAAGCCCCATTATCTAAAATGAGTCAAGACCATCTTGTGTTTATAATGCACAATAGCTGAAAGGGTGCCAAATGAACCACAGGAATTAGCTTATTATCTTACATATGGCAGTCATTTTCAACAGGAGTATTGTTATTGTTCAAAGACTTTTATTGCTGCGGTAGATTACAAGCCTGCCAAGTTTCGCAACAGGTGAGTGCACTCTTTAAAATAGACTCTAATGTCAGCTAAAATGAGAAGGAAAATCAAAAAGCCCTGTCTAAATCTGTTAGGGATTGACAGTCAGACAGGCTGAGCAACTATCATCAGATAAATTATTCACAACAAACATGTCTGTTGTATCTGATGAACATGAGTTGGTAGCAGCCTGAAACCCTTTGAATGTCAAAGACATGACACAACTGACACATTTTATATACGTGTAAATCACCCGTCTTATCGGACCACCAAAGCAGTTTACCCATGAGTCGTTTCAGGTATTCTTTAAAATTATTAGCCTATATAATGCTTGCTTCTCAATCATATTTGTTTTGACATTTAGAAGGATCTATTTAGCTAATCGACGTAGCAATTAATCACTTTCTTTTTGCAAGCATTCATTTTATAGAAATTTGACTCATTCACCTCCCTGTGTGTAATTTTCACTTCAATAGAATGAGCAGCCTCTTAAATACAACCTAGTGCTATCTTGTTCAGCAATATATGCTATTTATTAACTTTCTTTTACAACAGTTTGTTATATGTTGGCTCGACTCTAATAGACAGTCAATATTTTGGGTGTCAATATTTTTTTAGTGACTCTTTCTGGAAGTTACGTTGTTACACTAGTAGGTGGCAATAAGAGACTTTATAAGTGAGTGATTATGAGTCACTTGAATCATTCGTTCAACCAATTTGTGCCAAACCACTAATTCACTAATTCTCTCTTTATCAATGAGTCATTGAATCATTTACTCAAAACATAGAATTTTTCATGAACGAATCATCAGGGTTCCAGATGCGACCAAATTGTTTATATTGACGTTTTTGATATGTGCGAGTTAAAATTGTATGTGGTCACATATGTGCGAGTGGACAGTCGCACAACAGACCGCCGTTATATCAGCTGCTGCAGTCTGTAACTTATGTTCAAAATGAACGAGTCGGCTACATCATGAATCCATTTTCCAAACCGTGTTTTTGATTTATCCTGAATCACTACGATACGCCTATAATAAGTGTTTATATTCAGACTATTTTATTGAGGTCGACTCGGATGCGGAGTTGCCCAGTGCCTGCGTGACTCGCCATAGACATTAACGGAGAGAAGTAGCTCCGGCAGTTTATTTATCGACAAGTGTAGACGTCACACGCATTGCACATGAGGGTGAATTTCAAGAATCAAGGCATATAAAAATGAAAATGTTCTCATCAACAGCGTGCCCCTTCTGACGTCTTTCAGCGGTTAGATGAGAGTAATCGCTCGACTGAGGAAAAGGAAATGATTATAAAATGCAGAAGGTAAGGAGTGTGAGTTCTGATTTTTGTTACAACTATAAACTTTGATGCCGAAAAATCTGTATTAGCTTATTATAATACTCTAATCTTTTTAAAATGCAATGTATCTCTCATTTGAATGTTTAATGATTTTTAAAAGATAGAAAGATGATGCTGATAGAAAGATTATAGATAGATTGATTAATCCCATGGTATGTAGTAAAAAAAAAAAGTGCGACCAAATTAAACGCTGGTGCGACCAACTGAGAAAGTTGGTAGCACCAGTGCAACCAGTGGAAAAGTTAGTCTGGAGCCCTGATCATGTTGTAAGAGTTCTGCAGTGTTTGTTTTGTTTATCAACAAACTATTTTCACAAAATAGTTTATTCATAAAGTTCTCCGTCGCCAGTGATAACATTAAAGTTACTGCTAGATCCCGTCTGAGTAATCTTGCACTGTGTCTATGTTCGAACCGAATCGTACCGTCTGTGGGCCCCAACTAGAGCTGACTGCGGAAACACATCGCAATCAACACAGAATGAATCGAAGCTAAAATAAAATGTTCTTCTCCCTTTGTTGGAATAAGAAAACTTTTTTTCAAAAACACTGGCAGGGAAATAGTTTCCTGAATCCTTCCTCTGATTCTTAAAACTGGTTCTTGGATTCTTTGGTGAACCCAAAATGGTTCTTCTATGGCATCACTGAAAAAATCCCTTATTAGAGCCTTTATTTTTAAGAGTGTATATAAATGTCGCTGGGTTTGGGCTTGAGAGAGGATAGGGACCTGAAGATGCATTTTTAAAGCAAAACACAGCATGATATGTTACATAATGGCCAATGACAACTGAATCAAAAAAGAAAGCAACACTTAAAAACTATTTAAAAATGAAAATTTAATAAAGTATTGATGCATTTTGTATACAGATTGCTCATGATTGTTTTGACATACTCTGAAAGGCTTTACTGATAACATAATGACTCGCACATTCGTACTCAGTGATGCCTTCACTATGACTTTTTGTTTATAAAGCTTTTCTTAAAGTGAAAGAGCCAAACTCAGTTCCTGGAGGGCCACAGCCCTAACAGAGTTTAGTTCCAACCCTGCTTCAACACACACTAGGGTGTAACGATTTTCAGAACCGAACCGAAAAACCGCGATACTGAACTCACGATTCGAATCGCGATACTGTCATTGCGTACCGAACACGCCCCGCCCCGCCCCCTGCTACCCCGGCCCCGCCCAGCCCGGCTCAATGGACTTCATGTCTTATGTACACAACGAATTCAGTTTTGTAGCCTAACCACCATTAACACCAAATAACAAGCTCTGTGTTTTGTTACTTTCGATAACAAGCAAGGTGTAATCTTTCCAATTGTGTCTATTTGATCACGAAAATAAAACAATAAATGGCGTTTTGGCGCTCTTTGATGTGGCGTGACAGACCGCTGTGGGCTTACTATAGGCTCCTCATTTCAAGCGGCAGCGCACGACGCGAGTAAACGCGATCATCTCTTCCTCAGTTACAGAAAAGACACCTGAAGGTATGTTGAAAGATACAGTATACTTACTGAAAGGCATCATAACTCGTGTAATCGCTCAATCAGTGTTTCAGCCGCGAAAGACGTCAATAAAACAGCATAGCTTAGCTTGTTCTAGCATTATATTTACCTCAACAGGCAAGTGATTCAGTGTCCACAACTTCCTATAAATGAACTCTTGCACTGAAGAAATGCATATTATATAATATAAATGTATATATATTTTGCTTAACGCTGTTTATGATATCTTGATTATTTAATGTATGTTTAATGTCTTTCATGAAAATTACAACTGTGTAAATTATTATATTTCAACAACAAATAAGAGTAAAAACACAAGTTAATGCAAAAAACTGCCTTATGTTCAGTTTACATGTTTTCATACAATGTGTTGTGTTGATTATTATATCTAAAAAATAAATAGCATCTGAATTTAGGTTAAAAGTCTACAACCTTTAATGTTGTAGTAATGTGTGGCTCCCTATATAGTTTACAGCATAGCAGATTTTTTTAAATCCTTGTGAAATGTTAAATTGTAATTGAATTAATTTAAAGACAAACACCCTTTTTTTCATTAAACCACTGGTAAAAAAAGAAAGAAAAAAAAGCCATTTTAGCTTTCAAAACCGAACCGAATCGAACCGAACCGAGATGTCAAAACCGTGGGAAAACCGAACCGTCAGTTTTGTGTATCGTTACACCCCTAACACACACCCACTTGCAGTTTTCAAATGAGCCTGAAGGACTTGATGAGCTGATCAGGTGTGCTTAATTAGGGTTGAAGCTAAACTGTGCAGGGTTGTGGTGCTCCAGGAACTGAGTTTGTTCACCCCTGCATTAAACTGTCAAATCTGTACATATTTAACCTATATCGTATTGTGTTTTGTACATTAAATGCATTCATTAATTGTTTGCTGAATTTTGTTTCAATGAATAGTTTGTAATATCTTTTTGAGAAGTGTAACTTGAAGTGTCAAATCCGGTCCTGAGAAATTAATTATTCACATCGCAAATAGCTGGAAATGCAATCAAAAGTTTGGGCAATACAATCAAGGAAACAAAATAACAGCTAATTTACCCAATCTTATGCGCCGAAAAACAATTCATAATTTCATTAACCTTTATGAAAACAATGGACATGATTATTAACCTTGCTTTAAAGCAGCACATGAAAATGGAACTGGAAAAAAATTGAATTTATGTTAAGCAGCACTGACACAATTTGTCATGCCAGGAGTTGTGCTCATCATTTTAATTTAGAAAATAGAAGGCAATTCCTTAACTTTGACATGAAATACTATGTGGTATCCTTCACCTGGACGAGCTGGCAGAGCGGCAGCTGTGAAATGAATGTCTGCTCTTGCATTACATGCATTCACAATGATTTGTGAACAAATCAGTAATCGAAAATGGTGGCAGGAGGGCTTTAGCCCCAGTAGTTATCATTTTTAGATATTTTCACTTGCCCCCCCCACAGAAAAAAAAAAGAATATATATATATATATATATATATATATATATATATATATATATATATATATATATATATATATATATATTATGTTGTTTTTGTTCATTTGTCTATACAAGATGTGCCAAGCTGATCAAGCTAAGCTCCTATCCAAAAAATCAAAGGGTACTTCAACTGAGTGTGTGTGTGTGTGTGTGTGTGTGTCTGTGAGAGAGAGAGAGAGAGAGAGAGAGAGAGAGAGAGAGAGAGAGAGGCAAATGTGGTTTATTAGGACACAAATTAAATGTGTATAATGACATGGTTATTACAACATAAAGGTGGTTTATGAGGACACTTCCTTTGTTTTTGTAAACCAAATGGTGTTTTTTATATATGTATATTCTATACTAGGGTGTAACGATGCACGCTATTCGAATTAAACCGTTTGGTACAAGGCTTTCTGGTTCAGAACAGGAGCGAATTTGTCTTGACCATTTTTTCCCTGCCAATGCGACCAAAATTTTGTTTGCATTCGTCCAACATCAGATAGCAAATGGAATGAAAGCGGAATGAAACTGTGCTACTCATTTGTGCTTTATCAGTTTGGACCAATGTCAGTGCAGCACAAGCTGATCTTGAGTATAGTGACACTGTTACTTCACAGGCGCTAAGAGATCCAGTAAGGAAAGAATATAGTCCTTAAAGTCCACAGATGCAGCAATCAATTGCTTCAAAATATCTTCCTTTGTGTTCAGCAGAAGAAAGAAGCATACACAGGTTTGCAACAACTAGAAGGTGAGTAAATGATGACAGAATTTTCATTTTTGGGTGGAGTATCCCTTTAAAGGTACAATATGCAAGATTGTTTCGCCACCAGGGGTCGCTGACCTTTCATATAATGACGTATATTCTCGCCATTAAGCGGAATTATGGATCTTGTCGTCAAGCTGATGGATCTTTTATGGATGAGTGAATACATTGATGTTTTTAACATGAAGCAGGGCGCAATTGCTAGACGTATACCAGCGCCACACGCAACGCGAGTCCCGCGGATAAAAAGGAATAAGGACATTTCATTTTGCCGAAATACACTGAATTACTCACACAGTTCAGTTTATTAGAGGAATTAAACTTGAGGTAGCACAGCGCTGCTTCACTTGCTCTAACAGTTTCACTATCACACTAAACGGCATTTGAGTGTGCTGAATGTTAGTTTGTTGGCTGTATGAGACTAAGCTAGATTAACATTAGAGAATAACATACAGATCATATTCTAACTTTTCATTATGTTGAACTATATAACATTGATTAGTTTTATATACATTGATTTGCTCACCTGTTTGCTCAAGTAACATGCAACACTCGCATCTTTGTCAAGTCGAAGTTAGTCCGGACGTGGAGCTTTCGGCAACTCTGAAAGATATTGATCTTCGTTTTAGTCCTCTTTTAGTCTCAAAGTCTGCTTGCCATGGTCCATAATGTTTGAACAAAACCCTGCTAGGGATGCTCACGCTGTTCGAGTACACGCATAACGGGCAAAACAGACCCAGTTGTCCACGTCTGTCGCCATGGTTACTATTGTAGTACGAGGTCAAACCTGGCGGAAACTGGGAGTAACGCGAATATGACGTCATTGACTGGCGACTCCTCACCCCTGCTCACACGCCCCGTTTTCTTGGTTAAAAATTGCAATTTTCTCACGATTTACAAATAGTTGGAAACATTTTGGATATTGTAAGTAATCAACTAAACAAAATATATAACTTTGGCCTAGTGGTTTTTGGTAGCCTGACTCTAATAAGAAAATGAGTCTGAAACCCCTCCGTCTAGCTTTGATTATGAGGCTTGTCTTAACTGAACCAGGGAAAAAACAACTCTGCACTCAATCGGATAGTCGGTAAACCTACAACCAATCAGAGCTGACCAGTAAGTCAGCTACTTTGCATACAGTTGTCAACTACAGAAATCGTAGCCTAACTTTACTTATTTTAGAAGTTAAATAACGAGTGTTGCTTCTTTCACTTACTCCTTCATGAGTAAGACCAAAGGAGAAACCACAACGACCACAGGCTTTTCATTACGTCCCATCTTCTTCAGCGACCGTCAGAGCCAGCTGATAAGTTACACTTTTCCCGAATCATGTGGGACGGCAAAAATATCTTTCCGATCGACAAATGCCTTGATTGCAGTTTTCTGTTTGTCTATTAAAATGAAATGCGCTGTCGATTTATTTCACAACAGACGCGACAGCGGAACCTGTACATCTCAATTCTCTAGCTGCAGTCATCTCTGAGGGAAGACAGTTAGCACTCTTTGATAACGGGATGGGTTACGTCCCTTCAGATCACCTGCCCATCATTGTATAAAGCCTGCCCCTGGCAATTTGATTGGCCTGATGATTTCTGAACCGATCATAATTACTCCTCAATGGATTGAGTCGAACTTCCCATCCAAAAAATGTTGTGGGCGGAGTTCGGGCATCCAGGCTAGGTTTTTGGCTATTTTACTGCAAATATCCTGCATATTGTACCTTTAAGTTTACAAGTCATTAAAAACCATGTACAGTATATGAAACTTGGCTCTTTCATCTAAAGTATCATATTTTTCAGATACAGAAGGACACTGCAGAAAATGAAAAATTTAGCAGTTGCTGATTGCACAGATGGCGAGGGAAATGAAATTTAAAAGATTACGGCCATAAATGAGTCTGTGGATGTGTCTGCTTGCACATCTAGCAGATGAAGTACAGGGAACTTTCTTGTGGATGAAGCTACATTTACCTTCACAATGCTCTGGCACAAACATCATTAGCCCTGAGACCTTTCTAGAAGCACAGCAGGGGATTGTGCACCTGCTACTGCTTGACAAACTCCCTCTCTGCCCGGGTGTTCGGTTTTAAGGCATCGTGGTCCTCTGCCAGACCCAAGCAGCCAGAGAATTCAGCTGCCAGCAGAAGTTTATGATTTGAGACAAATATAAACACCTACAAAAAGGTAGGTTTTTCTGCATCAAAATGAGTGCCAAGAGCATTTTAGAGTATAATAGGCAGCTTTTTCATTCAAACATTAACTGTGACCACCTAGAGTACTTTCTGTTCTTACATTTGGCTTATCTAAAAAGAAAAAATTACAGCAGCATTTGGATCTAAAAACCTAATCTTTAACACTCAGATTTATATTGCCATAAATGAAACGGAAAGGTTAACATGTCAACCTCATTCCAATATGCTAGCTCCGATAATGCTGTTGGCTCCTCAATTCAGATCAATAATATCTAGCTCATTCCAGAACAGTGCTGGGAGCTCTCCAAACATCAAAAGACCTTGACACAGGACTTGGGAACTGGCTGACACTGCATGCACCTCAACAACTTTGCTGAACCTTTAGAAATTAAATAAAGTATATAAGTTTGAAGCATGCAATGAAAGACTGCAACCGTGACTTACGGTAACTACACTCCTCCACTCACACACACATACACAAACAAAAAGGTAGTCTGCTTTACAATTTCTGGACTGATATGGGGTCAATGCATCCTCTTAAGGACTGTTTCCGTATGTTCAAAGTTAATTAGTAACCACAGCAGTGTATATAAAGTTGACTTTGAAGCATACCTTTGACGGCATTCATTATGCATATAAAAGGTCTTTCAAATGGTGCATTAAGATATGATGTATTTACTCTAAAGGTACTCAATGTGAAAGGAATATATAAATGAAGTCGACACACTTTCTATAGGCCTTTATCGACACAAAACCACAAACAAAACAGAACTTCCCACTTCTATATTTCAGATACACTCTGACATGTCAAAGTAAATGACATGGATATTATTCCTTAGTCGTAGAATTCAAAAATCACAGTTTTAGGCTTCAGATTGACTTATTTCTGTCATTTATAGCTTAATCTAGTTAGTAGCCGATTAAAACACCTTTAAATCCCTGACTAAACATCTGTTGTTGTTGTTTTTATGGTGCCTTCAGAAATGCAAATAGCACAAGTGACAAAAATACATGCATTGTGGGTGGAAAGGAAAGAGCTTAAAGCAGGATGAGGTTTTAATTCATGAGAATTTTGGTGTCTTTTTTTTAGATCATTTATCCCTTTGATTACTGGAAGAAAATGACTCTAATCTGTGGAGTATTAAGGATTTATAAATGTTCCTTTTAATGAGGCATGCTGTTTTGGTTATTTTTCAATTTAACAGAGGAATAAAAGAGCCTGTCATTAATAGTCACACATGGCTGATCATTTCTATTATACCATGCGATGTCTAAAATAACTAAATTACAAAAATAAATGGCACTAAATCTGACAAGACGTGTTCTGTTTTATGCTCACCTGCATTATAAAATTGCTTTGTAGGAGCACAATACATAACGCAAACACATCAAGGCCTGGTTTCACACACAGGGCTTAGACCAGGTGTGTCCAATCTGCTCCTGAAGGGGTTTTGTCCTGCCGAGTTTAGCTTAAACCCCAATTAAACTGAAACAGCTATTCATGGTTTTTCAAGGCATACTAGAAACTTTATCAGGTGTGATGAGGCAAGTTGGAGCTAAACTCTGCAGGACAGTGGCCCTTCAGGCACTGACTTTGGCTTACACTAAGCCAGGATTACTGGTGAAAAAAAAACATTGCTGGTGTGTATCTTGAGATAAAAGAACGGAAGTTGCTTTCAGTTAAAACAGCTCAAACATGCATTTTAAGCTGGGACTAGGTTAGCTTTGTCTGAGAAACTGGGTAGAGTTCTTAAAGCACACTGTAAAATATATTAGCCTTGCGATACCATCTGATTCCTCTGAGCTTTCAAGAGCTTTCACTCGCAGATCAGTCTGGAATACTTTCCGTTAAAGAAAATTTGGGAGCAGTTCACTAAACGAACGTCCAATTCAGCGTCTGGCTTTGAGGCGGGTTGAGGTGTGACGCAATCAAGCGGAAGTAACGCTGATTAGAAACATTTTCAGACAGCGGTAGCTCCTAATTCTTTCAGCCGCCGCTGAGTGTTTTCTCTTGCATCCTTCTTGTGAAGTATGGACCGGGCAGCTGAATGGTGCCTTTTATTCTGCAAATTGTAGCCTACATAAACGGCAAATATCCTTTGCCGAACATGTTGCTTATTTGCTGAGCTAACTAGCTTTTACCTGCAGCAGCAAGCTTAGTGACGTCATGTGCTTCGTTGATCTGATTGGTTGATCTGGCCGTCTATCACCAACATAGGCCGAATCAGCTAACCAGTATTTTTGCCCCCTACCAAAACTTCTTCAATGCAAGTAGTTTTCAGACTGGATGCGGAGCAAATTCCATCTGGCGGAGTCAGGTTAAAAATATAGATGCTCTAAAAAAATGTATATGCTTTGTCTAATCAAAAAAATTGTGGCAACAGATTACAAGCAATATTATTAATTACATGATTTAACAAACTAGAGTAATAATTACCAAACAACTAAAACAACCAAAAAAAACATAAATTGAAGTCACCATTATGGTGATCGGTGTTTGTTTTAAGTTTGTCTCCTTCAGTGATTCTGCTTGTTAACATCAGGTGTCTTCAATGTTGGCAATATAAAATAAAGAGTTTTTAATTAATCTTTGACGTCTGTCTGTTTTAGTGAGATATTTTTTGTTAATTTTTTTGGTGTAAACTTTACTCATTTTAAATGGTTCACTTTTAAGGAATAATTTGATTAATTATTACTCAATTCTAATTTGATAAATTGAATTAATAATATTGCTTGTAATCTGTTGCCACAATTCTATTGTTTAGATAAAGCATATTCATTTTTACAGGGCAGCACTAACCAGTCACTTTCTTTTCTCAGCATGCCAACTGTTACTCTTGTCCCCAAGTGTCCTACTATGCATATCATATACCCTGTATATGAAACATTACAGAGGAATGACAGCCAAACTGATGCATATGCCATCTGTGACCATGCATGCAGTCTGACCTAATGACTTCTCTATTGTTCAGGTCCAATAGATCTCAGATCAACTGTCTGTTACACAGACAGACAAATATTTGACATTCTATTATCATTGAAATCAGGTTAGGCAGTCTCATGACATCAGTGTCAAACATATAGATCATGCAAGTTCATATTTTCCAATATGCCACCATTAGGTCTATCTGGAATTTAGGTGATTCTTCAAGTAGGAGTACTTTTTTGTCTAATTAAACTGAGTATGAAAGAACAACATCTAAAATCATCTCTCATTTTAACAAATTAAAACAGATGTACTGTGCCAATGTTAAATTCAGAGATATTAGATTAGCCAGTATTTCTCAAACTTACCCTCTTCAACATGTAAAGGATCAAAAAATGGATAACATCAGATTAATTCTACTTTGCAATGTGTTAAAAGAAGTTTAAAACCATTTTCAGTTCAGTTTTTTTTTTTTTTTTTTTCAAAACTGCTGTTATTAAGTTTTTCCATAACTTTATTTTCATTATACGATGACGTATTAGTACAAAATGACATGGGGCGTGGTTCTGCAATAAATAAATGGTAATTACCAAAAGGTTAAGGTTTAATTCAAAGTTAACGAATTTCAATATCAGAAACAAAGAATTATATTTTAACAGTATACATTTAACGCTAACTGCTAGCTAGAAAACGTGTGTTAGAATGTTCTAGGCTAAATTAACTTCTCTAAAAACGGCTCATTACCGTCAGACATAATATCAAAACTCAAGGCCATGGTCAGGAATTTATTGATACACGCTTGGAGTAGTCAAAAGTTCCTCCATAATTGAAGAATTCCTCATATATCAGAATACTGAACTGTTTTATGTTTTCCTTACCTTGTGTGACCGCTCTCAACACGTGGACGTGCATGCAGAAAAACGCCCACCAACTCCAAGTGCACAATGCAAACTTTCTCTTCCATTCCCGCTCACATTCCTCCCGGAGAAACGTGTAAAAATCTTGGAAGAAGAGCTCCTGTGATCACACATGATGGCATTATTGTCCACGCACGTGAGAAATGATGTCGAGTAAGCGCGCGCTGTGGCTTCACGGGAGCCGTTGCCTCCAGAGTAAACACTGTCCTCCTCCACTGCCGTGTTGTGTCTCCCAGGTCTGTGTGCTTCAGACAGAACTGTGAATTTTCTCTCTGTGGGATCACATCCACTGGCGTCCATTCCGGTCTCCGCTCTCCGTAAGTTTCTTATTCACGAGAAGTGACAGTTAGAAAACGTACATTCCATCCAGTCGAAGTTCCCGGCAAATGACGTGCTTTTTCATTCACAGTTAAATGCGCGTGAAGCCAACGAATTGCACAGACACAGTCATTACGTGTTTATAAATATACAGAGTCCTGACTCTTGCTGTAATTAAATGATATGCATTACACTGATGACACCATACTGATTCACTTTACAGGATCCCGCCGGTTTTTATTTCATGCAATAGAAAGTCTCACTTTCAAAGCTATATTCCTTCAAGTCTCATGCGTGAATATTCGCAAGATCCCTTACTTTTGCAGATCCAGTTGCATGCAGAGCTGTTCCTCCTGTTTGCTGTTATTTCAACATGTTGGAGAGATGGCAAAGAAAACCATAAGCAACCAAACTATCAATCAACTAACGTTACCGGTCGACTGATGTACAATAGCTATCGACAATAATCCATACGGTTGCATGCAGCCACGTTAACCAAGTCAAAGACACCCAAAAGCAGTATGCGTACTAATATGACCTCTCTTAAATTCACCGGCAATGCCTGATGAAACGTCGAAGCGCATATGATTATAGGAGCAAATCAATAAATACATATGTTTATCGCAAGGTGTCCCAGGTGCTCGCTCCGGCGTACTCTGGAAATGCCCTGCGAGCTAATGCAACAAGCGGCTGGTCGTTGTGTACGTGTGAGCGGAGCTCCGGCTCACAGCGAACTGAAGCGAGTGAAATGTAGTGTACAGGTCCAGCAGCGCACTTACACTTACAGCAACTTCCATTGATAGCTGCAGCCGCGCTCCCTCTCACTCACTCACTCACTCACCTCCGCCCCACTAAAGACCCATTGGCTGCTGCAGCTGGAGGCAATACTTTATACACTATTCCTGCATGCCGTATATTTACTTATATATAAAATGGGTGCGAATTAAATGGGGGAGGTCTTTTTTTGTCCTAAATAAAACTTGAAGGATATCAAAATATCAAAACAAACTGTTGGGCTTTACAACTACAAGTTTTTTTGTTTTTGTTTTATTAAAAAGGAACATTTTAGTAGCATTTTAAACAACGTTTCAGTGTCCCAAACGCATTTGCAAAAATAATCGCCTTTGAAGTGGCCATAAATCAAAATGGTCTATTCTTATTTTCTTATAGTAGGCTATTTAGCTCATCATCATGTGCCCTCGTAATCTTTCATCAAAATAACTCCATCTTGCAGTGATATCTCATTTCTGATGACGTGTTTACTGGCGTGAGGGCGGGGTAACCTGTCACTCACGTGACATCACAGCCATAGCAAACCACAACCATCAATCAATTTAATTCCCTCTGCTGCTTCAGATCATTGCATTGCAAATCAAAAACTAGGGTTTCACCAAATTTAAATTCAAATTCAAAACAAAACAAAACTACAAAAAAACATATACCTAACTGAATTAGGTTGCCTCAACAAAATTAATTTTAATGATAATTTCAGGTGTAGAAATTACTCTGGAAAGTAATACAGTTTGATGTTTTTTATAACTTCTTGTAAACTTTTTGTCATCCGACAAAGAAAATGTCCCTTTTGAAAAGATTTTGAGATCTACTTTGTCTTAAAGGTGTAGTTCACTTATTTTTTAAAAAAAAAACTTTTGCTGATAATTTAATTTACTCACCACCATATCATCCAAGATGTCAATGTCTTTCTTTCTTCAGTTGAAAAGAAATTAAGGTTTTTGATGAAAACATTCCAGCATTTTTCTCCATGTAATGGACTTCAATGGGAACCAAACTGTTCAAGGTCCAAAAGACAGTTTCAGTGCAAACTGTTCAAATGGCTTTAAACGATTCCAGACAATGAGTAATAGTCTTAGCAAGTGAAACAATCGCTCATTAAAAAAAATAACAAAGTTTAAGTTTTATAAGCTCAAATGCTCGCCTTGCTCTGTTCTGTGATGCGCGTCGTGACTCTTCCTGTTCGAACTCGTTTATCAAAATGAATCGAATCTTTTTTCGTTTTCATTTGGTTCATTCAACGAACGAAATGAACGAGTTGACTCTAGAAAAGATCCTGGAATGTTTTCATCAAAAACCTTCATTTCTTTTCGACTGAAGAAAGAATGACATGGATATCTTGGATGACATGGGGGTGAGTAAATTATCAGCAAAAGTGTTTTTTGAAAAATGAACTAATCCTTTAAGGACATCTCACAAGTTATGCAACGTTAATACGAAGGGTCTAATATCGAATACAAATCTGCCAAGTCAATGAAGAATAAAAGTATCTAATTGACACAACATGCTTTAAAAAAAAGAATTAATTAAAACCCAAATGGGCAACAGATATAATAGGATCAGGCAGATAGAGGACTAAAAATATATACAAATGAAATTAACAATAGTAATATATTAAGAAATAATACAGTAGTATTGATGAAAATAATATTAATAATATGAAGATAGTAATATTCTAATATTAATGAAAATAAATATTGTTGAAAAGGCTATTTATAATACCATTATAGCACTTTTAAAGCCTAATGTTTCTCTATGGAACCGTATAAAAGGGGTTCTCTTTAGCAGCAAAAAGACTATTGTTACAAGCCGAAGAACCCCAATTTTTTTACTGTTTAGAACCATTTTGGGATTCTGAGATTTAAAAAAACTTCTATAGTTCCAACCCAAGTGTTGATTTTACTATATAACTCATCCAACTTTTTGTGCTGCAACTTAAGGTGAAGTTTTTAGACTTCCTATTTTGAGTCTTCATAAAAACATAGCAACATGCTGAAAACCACCTTAGCAAGCATTTTGAAAAACTCTATTCAGTTTGGTGCTTAATATCATATTATGCTTACACCAAACCCTTTAGATTTAGAAACCCAAACCTTGAGCTTGACGCTTTGTAATTAAGACTTTAAATGCCACATATAATCCACCTGAATGACTCATTGAGTCTAGACACCTGGGGTCTTTAATTGCTCAGGCCAATGTTATAATTCATTCCGTGACTATGATATTTGTGAGAGCAAGAAAGAAAAGGCAAAACAAATGCCTTTGTCATCACAGCAGGAAATTCTCGCTTTCATAAATGCAGATTGTTCTAATAATGCAATACAAATAATCAGTGCCGACTCCATCATACCAAACAAGCAGTCCTTTCATCTTCTCTATGTTAACAAATTTGAGCACGAATGTTTATGTCAATGAATTCTTGTAAATGGAGCTCTCTTTGTTTACCTGCGGTATAACTGTCAACGTGGAGAAGCTGTTTGATAAGGCTGAGTCACATGATGCCTGGGTTATTTATCACCTCATCGCTGTGATATGTGATTCATCAGCTAGAGATTTTCCATAATCAAAGAGCCCGTTCTGATTTTAAGACAGCCGACATGATTATTGCGTGTTAGTCGCTGTGCCCGACTAAAGGTGCACATTGTTTTCGCGCTCAGCTGTTTTGAGATTCTGATAAGAGATGATGCATATGGCGAGCCACTCTGCATAAACGCTTCTGCATCTGATTATTTCACAGCCTTGTCTGCGTGGCAAACAGCGTTATGCACAAAGCCATCAACAGCAGGTCCTGTTTACTTCATGTCTTTCAGATCCAGGACCTGTTTCCTGTCAATAAATAGTTAGTGTAAACTGTTTGTCTTGGGAACAGTCCATCTCATATGCTGAAAATGGGTTACTTCTGTGCTTGTGTGGCCTCAAGATCACTCAAATCCATCCCCTGCTGGCCACGTTCATTGTTGGATCTCAGCAGAGCTTTGACTGGAAGCAAACTGGGCTACCTTTCCTCACTGGCGTCCAATCAATCATGTCTTCCTCTTATCTGAGCCAGAACCACAAGAACCCCACAATCAGATGAAAAGGATAACGTCAAGCCTGTAGAGCATGCGTGGCCATGGGGTTTGTTGTCACCATGCTGGGGGGCTGAGAGTCGCTGGATATCAGAGGGATGAGATAACACACGGCCCGGCTTAAGAAGTCATGCTCCTTCTGTGAAGTACCTCAACCCCCTTGTCAGATACAGATCAACTGAGCAAATGTATCTTCTTTTTTTAGGATGATAAATGACTTATCGTAATGGCAATAAATGTTTCCCTCTGCTGGAAGAAAGATAGGCTCTCTGGACAGATTCCAGAATATATTTATCTGACTTCTCCTTATAGCGTGCAAGTGACATTTCTGATTGGTTCCTTAAGTGCCTCAGGGTTTAATAGAGAGTTCGCACAAAAATTAAATTCAGTTATCATTGACTCATCACGATGTCGTTCCAAACCCATATTCTTTTTTTATTCTGTGGAAAACCAAAGGCGATGTTTTAAATAAGGTTTATGATGCTTTTTCCATGGTGCCCAAAAAGGACAAAAATGACCATAAAACAAAGCAAGTCACAGACTGCATGTTTTGTTTTCTTGGACTTTTAGTTTGTTTCTCACAGTTGCCTGTATTCCTTTCCAGTTCCCCACTCTTCATTTGTTACCATGGTCTGACTGTTCGTCATTCAATGAATTCATTCACCTTGTCTATTTAAGTTTGTCATTTCATTCAGTTCGAGGTCTGGTATTGTTTTGTTGCCTTGCACCTTGTGGATCCACCTTGTGGTTTTAACTCCATCGTCATCATCTGAACTATATGTGATCCCAAGTCTTTTAAAGGGGTGATGAACTGAGAAATAAAATTTTCCTTGAGCTTTTGACATCTAAGAGGTCATCATATTATAAGAATATCCTGTAAGTTTCAGAACTGAAAACGACCTTGTTAGTTCAATAAAAGCTTTTATTGACACCAGCCTCAACAAACGTCTCATTTTTGAAAGTGTGGAAGTATGACGTCAATGACGCTAAAACTCCACCCGCTCATCAACGCCTACTTCAACACGGCCGGTTTAGCCCCGCCCACCGATTCGCGCATTCACGCAAAGGTAAACAAAAGCATACGTCCTCGTGATGACAAACCGGAGCAAACTCCGCAATAAACATTCCTTTGACAAAATGTTGTGCCGTGCCTGGCTGTGGAAGAAGACAGTTGCTGCATAAGCTTCCTCTGGATTCCAATATTAGGAATGACTGGTTAAAATTTGTTTTTAATGACGTTCCAGCAGATGAGTGTAAAACATTATCCGTATGTTCGCTTCATTTCACCGAGGATTGTTTTGTCAACAAGACACAGTTCGAGGCTGGATTTGCAGACCGATTAAGATTAAAAAAGGCGCTGTACCTTCAATATTGGATCCAACAGGAGTGGTGCAACACACTTATGTGAGTAATATTTTATTTTAGAAATAATAATCTACTCGGCTAGCATTGCATTGTTACAGATTGTTTGATATCTAATAATTATGTGTATGTGTCTACAAGTATCCGTTGTATTCGAGGTGCTGTTGGTTCATTGTCCTGCGATTCGGGATTCGAACTCTGGGTCAAACATGTATGGGCGAATCATTCCGGTTGCCATTTTACAACAGTGGTTTTCAAAACAAATCCCCCCACGTGCACCGACAGAAACCGACGACAGAGTTGAAGCTCATTATAATATGCAAAACTGTTATCCACTCACAGCAGTGGACGTTTACTTCCTAGTCTTCAATGCGATACGCCCATAAAATCCGAGCATTTTTCAAGTAGGCTGAAAACTAGGGAAGAAAATAGCCCATAACTTATTCATTTTTATGTTTTTGAAGGTAAAAACCAAGCAAACGTCATAAGTTGACCTCAGACAACATAATAAAAACATTTAAAAAGCCAGTTCATGACCCCTTTAAAGCTTCTATATACAGTATCTTGCTTGACAGTTAAAGCATAAAACACCATAAAAACTATTTAGAGGTGCATTGCACAACATTTCCCCATACATGCTTAAACAATTGCCTGATTGACTGAATGAGCCCTTCTCTGATCACTGAGACTGCCTCTATAATCCTGTACAGTAAAATAAATCAGAGGGATTTGAGACGGAATTTGAGACTGGGCGTGACATCATGTGCGTTCACACTTACCTGGCTATATTTGGCAGGTTTGTGTATTCACGGCCATTCTCCGTATCAGCGAAGACAACTCGAGCGACAAAACTTCCGACAAAAGTAGAAGATGGATTCAAAGAGACCAGCTTGTTGTTCATTCCAAACCACAACGCAAACTCTACGCAAGACAAACAAATTAAAACTTTTGTCTAGTGCCAGGCGTCGGAATAAGGGAAGGCTTTCAACAAATGGAGAGATCTCCAATCTGCTCTAGGGCTCAAGCGGGATTCTATACAAAGTAATAACTTATATTGTGAACGTGTTTCCATAATAATGCAATCACAAGTGGATACATTAAGCACATAAAACAGTTCAACATGGAGATAGAAACAAAAACCGAAGTTTTCTACTACCCGTTTTCCCTCACACACATATAAGTGTGTAATTAACTCAAATGCCTTTCCTTTCATATATTTAAAATGACTTGCAGATTTATAACTTTATTACTTCTGAAGACATTATGACTGTAAACAAAAGATTTGTGCGGCTTATGGTCTTTTGGTTATGAACAGCTCGTGCAAGCATGCGTGTGCGTGTGGTCCATGAGCATGCACACCTCTGGTTGCAGTTTTGCTTGTCGCCAGAGGGGGCATAGTTCTGCAAAAAACTCAGAGACTTGCGCAATGCACCTTTAAGTTGAAAACCTGACTGTGGAATAATGAGATGTATTACGTTTGTTTTGAAGCATCTGAGGAACATAACTTCAATGACTTACATCATAGCATGTGACACAAAAGGTTCTGTTATGAAACGCCTCGCCTCGCCTGCAATGAGTCGAGAGTAGGTCGGCTGCAGCTGATAGGAGGAGTGTATAGCTATCACAGTCATAATCGTACATAGTGCAGCTTCGCAGTGGGTCTGACACCTGTGAGTATCAGAGCCTAATGACTCGCTGTTCACAGCGATTCACGATACTTGGAATCACGAGCTGTTGGAAACGAATTCTGGAAATTTTAAGTTCTGTTGCTTTTAATATTGAAAATACAATACTATTCGAATGCTGAACCTATTCAAGTACTTGCTTAATTACATTTCAGGCATATTTAATCAATATTTATATATTTAATACAGACATGTGCTCTCATATATTGTCTTAACGTTACACGCATTATGTGCATAATGAAATAGCATTTTGACATTACATAATAACCCATATGAGCACTGTAGAGAGTGTATTCACCCATAAGCAAATATGTATACACATGCAACATGATGCACGAGTTTAAAAAAAAATCAAAGCATGTTAAAAGAGAACTACATCACGGGTTTAAACCAATGACATTAAGCTGTGTCGTCAGAGCATTCCCAATGGATCTCCATCGGTGGAGAGCATCTGCGTGCACTGCAGAATCCAGGTGCGCCTTGCATATTGATAGCGTCTTCCTGACTGCACCGACATCAGAGTCAGCTGAAATGTGCACGGACATCTCAAAGCGATGAACATACTGCGCGCATGAACGTTGCATCAGCGCTGCGGCTCGCTGCATGGCAAGCAGAGGAGAGCAGTCAGAGACTCTAGTGGCGAGTGCCGTGGTCGAAAGCCAGTCTCGCGTCACATCATCATCTCCCTTTGCAGACTGATCTCATGAAATGGCTCAAACATGCTAGATAACACGCCACTTGACATGAAAGTGGCGTGTATGTTGACGCAAAAGTCATGTTGTCATGTTGCCCTTTGGAACATCGCTGCACAAATCAGTCCAACACAGTGCTGTCAATGTCGGAGAACCAGCTTTAAAAAATTATTAGCCAGCATGCAAGGAGCCTATCTAATATAGGTGAGCTTAAGTTATTATTAGAATACAGCTGTATTTTCGAGGTTAGCACGTTGTATAGCTGGTAGTTAATATCGATGGACACGCGTTTGTTTCCGCTTTTTTATTGTTAATAAGAAAGCGATCTAAATGTTTATTGTAGTAATGTTAGATGTCCCTCTAGTGGACAGAACGTGTAACAACAACCACAGGCTATAGTGGCATTGGCGATCCATAAGAATGTGTAATGTCGTAAATATTAATAATAGGATGAATTTGAGCATTTAATATTCAAATATTATTCGAATATTACATAAAATATGGAATGGAATTCAAATAGTATTATAGAGGAATATTGACAGCCCTACTTGGAATTGGTTGCCGTTAGCAGTCTGCAACGCGGGATCACAAACCCTCCACCTTCCCCAGCTCCACCTGTATAGATATGCTACAGAATGTGATTTTTTGCGTGCTATCAACATGTGATTTTTTGCGAGCTATAATTGCTTTTCAGCGTGTTTATGAACATCGTTGACTTAACGTTATTACTGTATATATAAATATATGACCTACCCCAACCCCGTCCCTAAACCTACCCGTCACTGGGGTTAATGGTATTAATGAGTCTTCCCCTGCCAGCCTAGGAAAAAAAGATCGCTCCCCAGATGTAGATCTACATTTTGCTTCGTTTCGCTGGACATTTAACGGCGCGTACATACACGCGGAATCACTCGGACATTAATGGCGTAGACATACACGTGGATAGCTCAAAATGCGTATAGGTAACACGCCACTTGACTTGACAGTGGCATGTATGTTTACGCAAAAGTCATGATGTCATTTTGAATATTCACACACACATGCTGTCTCCGAAATTGCCCGCTATACCCTTAAATAGGGCACTATTTGAGGGGACAGCCATTTGGTGTCCAAATCATGGTTGACTAAGTGCACTAATTCAGTCCCACAATGCACTGCATTATCTATTGTACAACGATGTGCTCAACGGCTAGAGAATACCCATAATGCACTGTGAGAGCCGCAAACAGAATGAATTCCCACGTTTGGCCAGGAGATGGCGCCTGCAGCTGAATCAATCATCCTGTTTACAAATTTATGTTCCATTGTAATATCATACAGGTATAAATTCCTTTTCAAGTTGTTATTATATTGTTTAATTACGTTTTATATGCTAACTAACGTCAGGTTTCAAGATAAATCTTTTCATTACTTCTGGAGCTGCCAGTTTACCAAGTTTCAAATGATTATTATTTAACAGTAGAAACAATGCAAAAGCGGCAGCACTTCAACTCCTTCAAGTGGACTATATTAGTGGAGTAATAGGGAATAGTGAATGAAGGTATAGGGGGTAATTTCGAACACAACAACTGTCTTTTTTGTCCTATTTGTTCACCATTTTCACTTTCATTAAAACATCTCCTGCTGTGTTCCACGGAAGAAAGAATGTCTAAGCTTGTAACTATGCATTTTGACATAAGAATTGAAATCATACAGGTTTGGAATAACATGACGATGAATAAATGATGACATTTTTAGGTGAACTATCCCTTTAAAAGGAAGCGCATCACTTTTTTGAGTAAACGATGTGCCGTGCACTGCTCCGAGCTAAAAGAGTTGGCGCATATTGTCTTATTTTGTCGCACAATCATCATGCAAGAATGATGTCCTATGGGAGCAATCTTTCAGGCAACCAGAAATCTCAATGCTTTGTTGTATCTGTTTTGTTTGAAGCACACTAGGAACTCTAAACAAGTCTGCATTCGTCTTTTGCTTTGATAAGCAGCCTCTATTACTCATTACGAGGCCTGAATGACTGTCTCCTTGCCAACACTCAGTGTGGCTCATAACAGACCAAGCAGATGCAGAAAATCCTTCATCCTGTAAGGGAGGAAGACACTGCTGCGAGCTACAACACCAGCATAGCATCTGGATGGTAGTACAAACTTTTATATTAGCACCGGCAAGCATTACAAGCACATTGGTTATTGGATAAACAGTTTATGTAAATGTACGTGGGTGCATTTAAAACCTCATGGTTGACCCTGAAAAACTGAGGCGTTAATTATGGTCTGACTGAGCCTAGATGACACTGAACATATAGTGAGGTTTAAAAGTGTAGGTGCTGTTTAGTGTGTTATCATAAAGTCATGGTGTAAGCCTACAGAATGTACTGCATGTGTGGGAGTAAAGCAGTCTATCATTAGATAAAATGCTATATTAATTCAAACAAATGTGTCTTTAAGCATCTATAAGCATGTTTAACAAGATTAAAGGTAGAAATCATTTTAAGTTACAAAAACTGAAAAAATACTATTAAATATGAGATTAAATAGCCTACTCTACACAAGCAAAAAATAAAAATAAAAAATAAATAAATGTAAGACATATATGCTACATTTGCCATCAAACGTGATCTTCACAAAAATCTTGCCACTCATAAACTAACCTACAGTAGTGCCCTAACTAGTCATTGCGTTGTAGGCCATGAAGCAGAGCCCCACACTGCCCCCTTCGGCACAGTGAAGGAACTGTACAGTACATGCATGTGTGTAAAGAGCATGCAGTGCTGAGAAGCCATCCAGCGTTTTCTTATTTAAACTACAGCAACTATTTTGTCTCTTTCACACATTTATGTTCTTGTGATATTCACGCGCTGCGCGCTCACGCACACACATCATTTGAACTCTTTACCCTTTTCTTTTTGTTTTATGAAGGCCACATTAAAACGTTTTAGTAAAAAACTGAAAATGCATAATTACAAGATTAATTACAATAAAACTACATAATATAAACATATTTTTATAACAGTATGTATTGTGCAAAACAAATATTTTGCTAGAATTATAACTATAAAATACAGACAATTAAACAAATTTGTTTATATATATAAATATATATGTTTACATACTATATATATATATATATATATATATATATATATATATGGATGAAATGAGCTTTAGCAAATTCAGCCATTTTATTCCTAACACATGTAAAATGTAATTTCTACCTGAAATTTCGCATTATTTACACTCAATAAATAATGCAAGATGTAATGGAAATGACACGATATTTTCATTTCATTTTAGGAAAAAAATTATATTTGCACTAATGACAGGGCCAAAATAGTCCATTGAAGAAATACATGAATATACAGTGCTATGCACTAGTCTGATCAGTAAGTTGATAAGAATACAATCTTGTTCTGATGTGTGTTGATTCATCTCTTTGTAAAATCATTAGCTCTCTTCTGTGATGAAGTTGCAGTCTGGTTTTTCCTTTTATCCGTGGGTCCCTTGTGAATGCGTGTAGAAAAGTGAGGCTCCTGGGGACCCCTATGAACTCATTTTCAGTTATGAATATGCGAAGAAGCGTCGAACAAAAAAATCTTTACTCGACTGTGGAGTCTTGTTATGCCTCACCACACCAACGGAGGTCACACAGGATGTCTCGCTATGATAAAATGAATCCGCCCATTCCAATCCAAGCACAATTTCCCTGTGTGATTAGACATGAACTACTGCTTGAACAAAGGCCATGAACCAATCACAGAGGGCAACAGGCTGGCAGCCCACATCGCAAGCTCTCTGGAAGCATGTAAACCTTTGATGAGTGTGAGTCTAAGTGACCAGAATGTTGCCGTGGGGACGCACAAAAGTCATACTGATAGTTTCATTTACCTCAGATAAAATGTATCAGCTGCACACTTCATTGCTGTCCTGAGGTTCAGGACTTATCAGGGAAGGCACATGAAAATGTAATTAATTCAGCATGCCCCCAAATAACATTTGACCTGAAATTGCAGCAGGAAATCTGTGTCCCCTGCGGTCACTTTACCGTGCTTTCATTGTGTATAAGTTCAGACCTTCAAACATGAAAGGCATGAATGAATGTGACACTCGTGTCTTGTTTCTTAAAGCAGAAGGCAGACTAGTTTTTATACTAAGAAATACATTTTTGATTATCAAAATTCATATAATGTCATCATGAAATCAAAATTGACCATCCTTATTTCTGATCCCTGCACATCATAATTGTTGCCGTTGTAATCTTTATTTAATAATATCTCCTCTCTTCTCTGATTGGGCAAGCTGCCATTTTCATGAGATCGACCAAAAGCAAACCACAATCATCCAACTATTCAATCATTTCCCAATGGACAAAATCAAAGTTTTCTTTCTTGTTCGAGAAACCATTTAGAAAAGACGGTAACACTTTACAATAAGGTTCATTAGTTAACATTAGTAAATGCATTAACTAACATGAACTAACGATGAGCAAAGCATTAGTTACAGTGTTTATTAATCTTTGTTAATGTTAGTTAATATAAATACAGCTGTTCATTGTGTGTTCATGTTAGTTCACAGTGCATTAACTAATGTTAACTAATACAACCTTTGATTTTAATAACGTATTAGTAAATGTTGGAATTAATATTAACTAAGATTAATAAATGCTGACGAAGTATTGTTCATTCTTAGTACATGTTAACTAATGTTAACTAATGAACCTTATTGTAAAGTGTTACCGAAAAGGCTAACTGCAAATTTGGTTTCATGTCGATTGTCGACATGGGCATTGGTTAAGTAATATTTCAAACAGGCTAAGGCCCGTTCACACTAAGCACGATAACTATAAAGATAACGATAAAGATAACTATAAATGCGTCCACACCAACGACCGATAAACGTTCTTTTTATTCTAAGCACGCATGCGCGCGCTGCGGTTTCAGAATAGCGCGCGCGCAAATGACCTGCTGTTGCTGCTTTACGTTACAAATATCAAAAGGAAAAACAGGCGCTTTTTGTTTTGGGTACACGATCGATATCCTTAAAAGACGAGAGGTGTTGGGAGCGCATCTAAACAGTGAATCTAGCATGTCTAGTGTAATAATATCTGGATTTAGCTGACGAATTCAATGATGGGATAAAAAGATCACCCAAGTACTTCAGCAATGTCGTCAACTAGCGCTGGATAGCCTACCTGAGGTAATTTTGTAACACTATGCTAAACTGCATAATCTCATTGTGAATACTTCTCACCGTTTATTCCCAGGATGCTTTCCATATCCATCTTTTTTAACGTATCATTGAAAAGTGGGTTTGACTTGTCAAACAGTGGAGTATTTTTTTTTGTACCTCGACGATTAACGTCTCTGCAATGTCATCTGCACGATTCTGATTGGTTGTCAGTGTTTTATCGTTGGACAGCTGGAAAAAATCGTTCTGAAAGTAATCCCAACAATATCGTTCCTCATATCTTTATCGTTATAGCTGTGGTGTGAACTCTGTTATTCTTTAATATGGAGAACGATTTTTAGAATTATATCTTTATAGTTATCTTTATAGTTATCGTGCTGTGAACGGGCCTTAATTCATTTTCTTTCGTCTTCTGAACACAAATTAAGATATTTGTAATGAAATCTGAGACTTTTCCGTCGCTCAATTGGCAACTAAGCAACTACTAAGCCCCAGAAAGGTAGTGAAGACATCATAAAAGTAAACGCACATTGGAGAATATTTTGCTAATAAAGTGGTAAACTATATTTTTTTGCACAAACAAAGCACTTGTGTCACTCATAAAATTAAGGTTAACCAACTGGAGTCACATGGATTACTTTAATGATTGGGCTTGAAATTGCATAACCGTCAATGCCAGAAAGCTCTCAGATTTGATCAAAAGGTCTTCATTTTGTGTCGAAGATGAATGAAAGTCTTACGGGTTTGGAACAGATTCAATGGTGAGTATTTAATGACATTTTTCATTTTTGGGTGAACTAACCCTTTAATTATGGGTTAAAGTCAGTGGCTCTGACCTAAAATTGAGGTGCCAGAGATGCTGTGTAAAACACTGCGGTGCTAGAATGTTACTGCTAATTGTTTGGCATCAGACAGCCAACCATAAACTAAACGATGCAGGATTCATTAAATACACTTTGCACTGGCACAGCAACTTTCACAGGCTGTTTTTTAGTAAAAAATGTCAGAAGAGATGGCAATTACATTAACTGGAGTGATGAAGAATGAGTTATTATAACCTGTGGCCAATTGCCATGCACTTTGTTAAGAATGTCTTAAGAACTAATTTGGCACACTAGCAATCAGGTAATCAGTCTTACTTTTCTGATTCAAATTAGACTGATCTAAGAAAGTAAAAAATTAGACGACTAACTTTTAAGACTAGTCTAAGCAGTTTATGCAGCTGGCCCCAGAGCAGATTTACATCGCAACATTTTTACAGATGCACATTTAAAGACTTTATGCTTGTTGCATGCTGCGTTCTTAAAAAACCCACTTATTTACAGAAATTATATACTTTAAAAATATTTACTTGAATATGAAGAATGTGATGTTTTTGAACACTTAATTGCACTTTATTTGCAATCAAACAAACATATATTATAGTTTCACTAAGTAAGTGTATTAATGAATGTCAAATGGCAATTTATTATCTGCAGTTCAGTTAAAAAAAAAAAAAAAAAAAAAATATATATATATATATATATTCAAAACAGTTTAAAAAAAAATATATATATAAATATATAGATATATATACACACACATACGTATATATATATATATTAAATTTTTTTAAAACCATTTTGACACACACACACACACACACACACACACACACACCACACACACAACACACACACACACACACACACACACACACACACACACACACACACACACACACACACACACACACACACACACACACACACACACACACACACACACACACACACACACACACACACACACACATATATATATACTCACATACATACACATATATATATATATAATGTATATATATATATATATTATTTATATATACTGTTATATGATATATATATATATATATATATATATATATATATATATATATATATATATATATATATATATATATATATATATATATATATATATATATATATATATATATATATATATATATATTCAAAAACAGTTTAAAAAAATATACTTCTTATTCCCAAGGGTATTCATTCATATAAATGAAAAGTAAAGTATGCCATTTGAAATCTCTTTAGGTCTAAACGTTTCACAATTATTTTTAAATAAATCTAAAAATTACATATAATGTAATATGTTGCTTTCAAAAATCTACCAACATGGTCTAACCGGTCCATGTTCAGTCATGTTTTTGCTCAGTCAATAATAAAAACGTCATAAATGCACAAATAAGCATATTAACTTAATTTACTGTGTGAAATCTGACTCCTGAATGATTAAGCTTAATAATTAATCACCCAAGGTAAAGTATGAACAGTAAAAATATAAAACAGAACAATAAACTGAGAGTATATGATAGATATATTTTGCACTAAGTATAAACAGCAATAAATATATTGTGCAAATAGTTTTAGATGCTGAAGTAACAAATATAAGTAATACCCTATTTCTACTTATTGGTAAAGTTAATAATTAATTTGACAATAAGGTTGGAAATTTGCATTCAGTGTAAATAGACAATGTTGAATTATGAGATTGTTAAGATTTAGCTTTTTTTAATGTGCCAAGAGTACAATTATGCAGGAATCTATTTCAATGCTGTTGTTGTCGTTCTCATTCATTAATTATTGCTGCAAACACAGGTCTTAAGAGGACTATTGTTTACTCCGTATTGATCATTAGGGATCAAATGTAATCAAATGTTCATATAGGCAAAGACCACCAGAATCATCCTATCCAAAATCAGCAACTTAATCAATTCCCCAAAAATAAAACTTAAACATTTCGAAAAGACCATCAAAGATATAAATTATTGAATAAACACTGCATAAATATCCCTCATGATGAATTATGTTCCTTGGCGCATGAGAAACACAACAAGGCACACAAGAATATAATTAGCATCATAACATATTCACTTTGATTCAAATTCAATATGTTTATATGGGGAAAACATGCTTGATTTCAATCCAAATTGGAAAATGATGCACTTGCTGCTCAAATAATTTCTCATGCCAGAAAAAAATATATTATGGAAGCTGTTTTCCCTGCTGAAATTACAGTACACACTCCTACTTGGTTCGGTTGTGAGCACTAAAACGGGAAAAGAGATATGATAGACCATCAGTGAAGTCTTTCTGATGCAGAGTGAAGATAGCTTTTAAAATGAGGGGAAATGAACGCAGGGAACTCCTGTAGAGTTCAGCGCGTGCGTCTGATGGCTTTGTTACGGCACAGATTTCTTTTCCTGGGGTGAAATTAAAGGTCGAAGTCGGAGGTCAGTGGATCAGGGTTTATTGTTCGAAACCACAGAATTCTTCATAAGGTTTATCCTGCCTTCTTAAAAGACAATTGTTTATTTGAAACACAGCAATTCGTTCACAAGTGTTGCCTTGGGAAAGGGATAGTAGTAGTTCACTTTAAAAAAAAACTTTGCTGATAATTTACTCACTCCCATGTCATCCAAGATATCCATGTCTTTATTTCTTCAGTCGAAAAGAAATTAAGGTTTTTGATGAAAACATTCCAGGATTTTTCTCCATATAATGGACTTCAATGGGAACCAAACGGTTCAAGGTCCAAAAGACAGTTTCAGTGCAAACTGTTCAAAGGGCTTTAAATGATTCCAGATGATGAATAATGTCTTATCAAGTGAAACGATCACTTATTTAAAAAAAAGTTTAAGTTTAATAAGCTCAAATGGTCGCCTTGCTCTGTTCTGTGATGCGCATCCGTGACTCTCCTGTTCGAACTCGTTCATCAAAATGAACAAATCTTTTCCGAGTCAATTCGTTCATTTCATTCTTTGAATGAACCAAATGACACGAAAAAAGATTTGTTCATTTTGATAAACGAGTGATTCGAGTGAACGAGTGATTGTTTCGCTTGATAAGACCCTTATTCATCATCTGGAATCGTTTAAAGCCATTTGAACAGTTTGCACTGAAACTGTCTTTTGGACCTTGAACCGTTTGGTTCCCATTGAAGTCCATTATATGGAGAAAAATCCTGGAATGTTTTCATCAAAAACCTTAATTTCTTTTCGACTGAAGAAAGAAAGACATGGACATCTTGGATGACACTGGGGTGAGTAAATTATCAGCAAAGGTTTTTTAAAGTGAACTACTCCTTTAAGTGCATAGCAATCGAGTATGCAAGCTTTGGAACATACACTTCATCACAATTGCGTCTTTAACACTTAGTTACGTGCGTCCTGTCACCATTTAAGCATGCCCTGTCAATCATCTTGTCACAGTTAAAATCACCCACATTCAATTTAATTTCATTTCCTACCGTATCGGAGAGAAATGTAATAGCACGCTGATCTCCCAGTCGCAGGTCTTTCATGAGAGCTCTCCTCGTGTGTTTGCATAATGATGCATTTAAAGGTTAATGACCACGTATCTTCATAAAAGTTCCCACTGCTGTTGCAGATGAAATATAAAGTGGATAAAATTGGATAAATATCTTTTTGTCAGGTTAGATAGCACACTGATTATTAATCACTCAAACCTTTATCTAAACCCTGTCCCTTGCTTTGTGGATCTAAAAATGAATCTGAGCTTCATTTGTTTTTTAGATGTCCCTTCACAGACTCATTTTGGGCAGAGATTACAGTCTGGATTTTTACATCCTTTAATATCCTTTTTGATATTACAGAAGAAATTGTCTTATTTTTGCTTTCTAACACTGGTTCTGTTGTTTTAACGAAGTCAAGATCCACAAATCTCAATTTACAGCTTCAAAACTAATTTTTTTTTCTGCTCTGAATTAAAAAGTCTTGCTGATTATGTACATTTAATGTACATCAAATGTACCCTATGTACATTTAAAAAAAGCAATTAAAACATCCCAGCTATTAAATAAGATTATAAAGTCAACAGAGATACCATGTTTCAATGAGATCCTTCTATCCCCTACTTGAGTCAAAACGAAAGTAATGCAAATTTATTTCTATGCCTTTCTTTTTTTTTGTTTGTTTTGCTATTTATTTAAGAATTTTATGAATTATCTGTTTAAATGTCAATAATCTGTCCCTTGTAAAAAAAAACATGTCCTTCTTGCAAATCTGCCATTTTTGTAGTTTTTTTAACATGTTTGTAGTTCTGATCAGATATAGTGTGCATCGATCTGCACTTAACAAACAAAACAAAACAATTATCTGGAATACACATTTTCAATATTTGGGACATAGCCTATGCTAATTCTAAAACTATTTAGGATGGTACAAGATGTGAATTCGGGGACGCAGCAAGAGTCTTTTCCATATAATAAAAGCATACAGTGACCAGGATACTTAACCAGGATACAAAACATTTCCATTTGTGTTTCACAAAATAAAGACATACATGTTTTGAATGACATTAAGGATGCATAAATTATGTCTTTCCTCTTAAAGGGATAGTTCACTTTCACTGTGAAGATCTAAACATATTTAGATATACAGGAAATCGCAATGGAAGACGATTTCGATATATCTAAATATTTTTTAGTGAAAGGTGAAACTTCCGAAAATCTCTGTGTAAACAATGAGTGAGCGTAAACGGCCAGCCGATCACTACCGGCAGAACATTGGACATGGTTCAGTTGGACATGGCTGTGGTTACACGAGGGAAAGCGATATAAATACTGTTTGTTTTCTCACACAAACCGCTCGTTTCGTGTCTTAGGCCATTAATGTGTACTTACATTTACGAGTCATTAAATCATGTTTAATTTGGACTTCTCTGTGCATGCTCTTTGAGGTGGACCCCATAAACCTCCATTATATGACTGACAGACAACAACGGTTTGACCCAAAAATATCAAAATTGAAAATACTGTGGAAACAAAGACACCTACATCTTGGATGCCCTTGAGGTAAGCTAAAACATACCAAAAATTAATTTCAAAGTGAACTATCCCTTTAAGTAATATTTTGGAAAAAAAATACTTGAGGAAAGACATTATTCTTGACATCATCCTTATGAAATATGGCCTACATAGATTGTCAATTTTGCAATGCTTGCTTAGCTTTCAATAATATACAGCCTTGACTAAAAAAGTCTTTGTATAGCGCTGTTATTTACTTTGAGACCTGGAAACTCCTCACTTCACATGTGAAAACAATATGCCTTCCTCTGTGGCTGAATGGAAATATTGCCTATTCATAACCGCTCTCATTGTTATTGTTCACAGTGTGTATAATAAATGTGAACTTCTGCTCCTATCCAAGGTTTAATGAAGTTGTAAAATTATCTGTTCCTTTTCACAAGGTGATAAAGTTATTGACAATGCCATCTGATCTTGTTACAGGTGTGGGAGTTTTTTGGCTTCCACATTCTGCTCAATTTTCATAGTCTGCTTTTGAGGGATGAACTTTCTGACCCATGCGGGACGGTGTAGTGGTTCCACTGCATTCGTCAGCATCAGGTCTATTAAGGCCGGGCTCCTTCTTACTCAACGGGAACGCTTTGAGCCACATTTGATCATAGAAACACAACACTGAGCTTTGATAGCATTTCGGTTTACTTTTTACTTTCAATGATTTTTACTGCTGGTTTTACATTTTATAACAATTAAATGCGAGGTTATAACCAAGTCTTGTGGGGCAGACCATGCAATTTTTTTTCTTAATTACGCCTAATGCTGAAAATGGGTCAGTTAATGTTTCTGGTCTCTTCACATCAATTACAAATTTCAATACCTGAATCATACAAATTATATTTTCCATTGAAAATTGTAAAATTTGTCCAAAAAAATTTTGTTGTAAAGATAGAAATCATGCTCAGAATCTCTGATTGGATTGGCCAGCTCAAACATTTTGACCTTGATGAACGCTGTTTAGACATCGACGAGTGCTGTTTTGCCATCCTAACAAAAATACGAATATTAAATAGGCTATTGGGGTGGAATATTTAGAGAGACATGCCTCTCAAACTCTAATACACACTAGCCAGTAAACAAATAAAACACATCACAGATTTTGTGAGTTAATGTCAAATACAGATTTCTATTGTTACAGACAGTACCTCACTACTGGGGTGAGATCATGCAACACAGGCTGTAGGATTGATGTAACAGAAGTAATTTGCTGAGATGAGATCCACAATATCCAATTTATGCAAAAATTTCATAAAAAAGAATAACCAGTTTTGAATTAAGTAAACAATTTAAACTGAATAAAAAATATACTGCATTTCTTTAAATTTAACACAAATACAATTGCCTAGAATGTTTGTGCGTGTGTTCATTATCTTTATCTTAGCCTTCTCATGTCACATACGAATTCAAACACTACCACGTATTTTAATGTGGAGATGTGATATAACAGCGCAGTCTCAGACTGTGTTAGATATAACATAAAAAAACGCTGGATAGAAAAACCAAGATGCACTTAAATTCTAAAAACGTGCATAAAAACGTGCACAAAATATTTTATAAATCAGCTTGTGGCGCCACACAATCAATCAATTACAAGACAGCCCAACACAGTCTCATGAAAATGCATATCTACCACGAATGTCATTTCTTGTGGCATTTATACGCCAAAAATGGTTTTTGCGTGTATATGCTACGCACTAAAAACCCTGGGGTAAGTTTAGGGGGGAGGGGGTGGGGAGTTTGTGCTTATTACACGCCTTTTTTTATAAATTTTTTATGAAATTCTTGCATAAATTGGATATTGTGGATCTCATCTCAGCAAATTACTTATGAACATTAAATACGTATCATATGCACGCAAAAAACCGTGTACCATATACACGCAAAAAAAATTTTGGCGTATAAATGGCACGAGTAATGACATTCGTGCTATAATTACGAATTTTCATGAGATCGGGCTCGACAGCCCTCCCTGTATAGCAGGCTCTCTATCGCTTTAAATATAGTTTGGGTGTGAAAATAAGAACACAAACCTTGTATTTGTATGACTTCCTTGTTTCATCAGACGCTTTTTCTTAGATTTCCTGTGGAATCCTCTGATATCCGATTCTAGACTTCCCATAATGAGTCTCTTGTCGAAAAACAGTGTCCCAATTCCCCAATTCAGGGGCTGCAACCTGAAGGCCGAGTCCTTCGAAGTGCGCGGCCGACGCGGTCTTCAAAGGATGCACCGAGGGAAAGTATCTTTTTTTTCATGGCTAGCTTCTAGGTTTCTTTTTTTTTTCTTTTTTTTTAAATGTATTTTATTTCAAACATGTAAATAACATTACATAAAAAGCAGGCATGAGTATCATAAACTCCAAATATGATTAAATAAAATAAAAAATAATGAATCAAATAAAATAAAAAGAGACATTCACAAGAGGGCAAATACAGATTGAGTTTTTTTTTACAATTTTAAGAGACTTTATTACTAAAGTGAATTGAGGGAAAGTAGTCATCTGACAGTAAGTTGCGTCATCGAGCCGCGAATGAAAGCTGTTCCATTTTTTCCCTTTTTTCTTCTGTCCCAATTCAAAGGTCCTTAGAAATTCATGTCCTTTTTTTCCTGTGAATGCATGATCAGAAGGATCCTTCGTAGCCTTGCATACCCCAGTATTCATTGCGCGCCAGAGACGAAATTGCCAGATTACACTTTTAAATGTAGGCCTATTGGATTTCAATTTAATCGAGTAACCTGTTAGTGGACAGTGGAAATATGCACTGACCCCAGAGGATGTCCCGTAGTTGGCAGAGGCCTGTCTCTATTGTGGAGCCCATGCAGGATCTCCTGCTCAACTCAATAAAAGTCTACAGAAATCGGTTTTGTTGTGTATACTGTTAATTTATTCTTATTTAAATCATTTTAATAGTTTTTTTCTTATTTATTTTGTTTTTCTGATCTTCTTATCTAAAAGTAAGTCCACATCAAGATCTGAACTTCATGTTTTGATACATTTTATATATCCGGTAAGTTTTGGTTTGGTTTCACATTGCAATTATGCGAGCGCACTAAAGAACTTTACAAGACTTACTTGCGTCCTGCAACAAATTATTAGCATTCACTTTTTAAGTAATTGTAGTTGCCATTTAGAAGCATATTAACTTGTATTTAGGATCTGTCATGATTTAAGAGTCCTACTGAGGGCAAAATGCAAAAACAATAAATGGCACGTACTGGTTCTATAAAGTCCAATTTGAAAAAGTTCTTTAAAAATAGGTGCCAAAACAAGCATCTCAAGCATCTCAAGCATCCCGCTTGGTTTGTAAACGGACTTGTGTTGTTGTCAAATGGCGAAAAGCTTTGACAAGAATTAATGAACATACGCATATCGTTGCCACTATTGTTATTATTATCGGCATTACTACCTGGAGCACTAACTATACTCTAGGCTAGTTCAAATTCGCCAAATTAACGTTGTTCAAACATTTTATCGTTGCCGGTTGGAAAGGAGAAGACTGTAAGAAATCATGTGCGAAAACCCAGAACCTCCTGTCCAAACCATACAGAAAATGCTTTCACACTAAACGAACCAAACCTTTGTTCAGTTTGATCCGGAACCGAGACTACCTCTTTCATTCGGACCAAATTTAATCTATTTGATCCGAACCGTGGTCCGGGGGAGGTTTCACACTTGTAATTTTGAATCGGATCAAACTTGACAAGTCTGAAAATCAGGACCAGTCAAGGAAGGTGTGAAATACACGAGGCGCTATGCTTCGGTACAGTAGGTTTCACTGTGGGCGGGACTTCCGGGAAATGCATCGCAAAAAATGTAATTCTTACATTAACAGATGATGTATTTTATCTGCGTTGAAAAATCTAATGAATTCTAAAAAGTATTATAGTGAAGAAAACAATTTAGTTTCAGCATTTCCTGATGTCAGCCACATGGTGCGTAAAATGCACCAGTCTATCACAGTCTATCACATTATCTTGGTCATTATCTTGGCAGTGTGCCCTCATCTTAAATTGATGTATTATATCAATTTTACTGATAATCAGCGATGTCTTTGATTTCAAATAGTAGTGGGCTGCTTGTATGGAGAAAAATGAGCAGCTAAAACATGAATGAATGGCTTCAAAACTGAGGGTGATGATTCATCTTTCCTCTGCTCTTCGGAATAACATTCCGCTTAAGTTTCATATCCCCTCGTTAGATAAATCAATTGTATTTAAGTAATGTGATAATACAGAATGGGCCGCCTATACCCGCACACTGTGTGAGTAGATTATAACAATGAATGGGATGAGGGCATGTCTGCCTTTTGTGAGACTAAAATCACATTACGAGTGAAGGACATGACCTTCCTTTAACTCTCTCCATCTGGTCTAATGCACTTAATACCAGTGGATGGTTGGATGGATGATATGCTTAAGCCTATGAGATATATCTCTAATAACCTCTCATTTCTGAATTTTGCTCATTGATTGCACTAAAGGGCTAGTACACCCAAAAATGAAAAATGTCATTAAAAACTCACCCTCATGTCACTCCAAACCCATAAGAGCTTTGTTCATCTTCGGAACACAAATCAAGATTTTTTTTTGATCAAATCTCTGTGATTTCTGTTCCTCCATTGACTACTGACGCAACAATCACTTTGATGCTTCAAAAGATCAGTAAGAGATCGTAAAACGATCTCTGTGGCGTGGTGATGGCGCAGTGGATGAGACACATGCCTTTGGTGTGAGAGACCCGGGTTCCAATCCATAGACACCAATGTGTCCCTGAGCAAGACACTTAACCTCTAGTTGCTCCAGAGGTGTGCGACATCTGACAAATATAGAAATTGTAAGTCGCTTTGGATAAAGGCGTCAGGTAAATGAATAAATGTAATGTAAATGTAAAACGAATCCATATGAATATAGCGATTTAATCCAAAATTTCTGAAGAGACACGATCACTTTATATGATGAACAGATTGAATTTAAGCTTTTATTCACATTAACATTCATTCAGACACATCAGTTGTGGTAAACGCTTGTTTGAGCTTCTACGAGTAACCAGATGATGTTCATTCTTGTGTTACGCAGCACGTTTGAGCTTCAGCAAGAGGTTTTCATTTCATTTTTTGCATCAAGCAGGTTCAACAATGTTTATACTGTATGTAAATAAAATCTTATTAAGTAAAATAAATTATATTTGTTTATTAATATGGTTTATAATTTATAGATTTAATAGATTTATATAGTATATAAATGTAGCGTTTATTATATATATATATCCGCTCACCTAAAGGATTAGGAACACCTGTTCAATTTCACATTAATGCAATTATCTAATCAACCAATCACATGGCAGTTGCTTCAATGCATTTAGGGGTGTGGTCCTGGTCAAGACAATCCCCTGAACTTCAAACTGAATGTCAGAATGGGAAAGAAAGGTGATTTAAGCAATTTTGAGTGTGTATTTCACAATCTGCTCAGTTACTGGGATTTTCACACACAACCATTTCTAGGGTTTACAAAGAATGGTGTGAAAGGGAAAAACATCCAGTATGCAGCAGTCCTGTGGGGGAAAATGCCTTGTTGATGCTAGAGGTCAGAGGAGAATGATCCGACTGATTCAAGCTGATAGAAGAGCAACTTTGACTGAAATAACCACTCGTTACAACTGAGGTATGCAGCAAAGCATTTGTGAAGCCAGAACACGCACAACCTTGAGGCAGATGGGCTACAACAGCAGAAGATCCCACCGGGTATCACTCATCTCACTACAAATAGGAAAAAGAGGCTACAATTTGCAAGAGCTCACCAAAATTGGACAGTTGAAGACTGGGAAAATGTTGCCTGGTCTGATGAGTCTCGATTTCTGTTGAGACATTCAGATGGTAGAGTCAGAATTTGGCGTAAACAGAATGAGAACATGGATCCATCATGCCTTGTTACCACTGTGCAGGCTGCTGGTGGTGGTGTAATGGTGTGAGGGATGTTTTCTTGGCACACTTTAGGCCCCTTAGTGCCAATTGGGCATTGTTTAAAGGCCACAGCCTACCTGAGCATTGTTTCTGACCATGTCCATCCCTTTATGGCCACCATGTACCCATCCTCTGATGGCTACTTCCAGCAGGATAATGCACCATGTCACAAACTTGAATCATTTCAAATTGGTTTCTTGAACATGACAATGAGTTCACAGTACTAAAATGGACCCCACAGTCACCAGATCTCAACCCAATAGAGCATCTTTGGGATGTGGTGGAACGGGAGCTTGTTCCCTGGATGTGCATCCCACAAACCTCCATCAACTGCAAGATGCTATCCTATCAATATGGGGTAACACTTCTTTAGGATGCTTTCAGCACCTTGTTGAATCAATGCCACATAGAATTAAGGCTGTTCTGAAGGCGAAAGGGGGTCCAACACAGTATTAGGATGGTGTATGTAAATGGCAAATTTGCCAATGCCAATCTTTGCCTTCAGGTCACGTTTCTGAGAATCTTCCCTATACGACTCTAATGAGCACACAGCTCATTCCGGATCTCACACATGCAGTCTCATTTCTTTGCAAGAAGGCAAACAATGCTTTCCATTGCCTTCAATAACTAGTCCATTTGTTATACCATTTTCAGGCCTATTGTTCCTTTTGCTCAGCGGTTGGGCACGGAAATGGATTCTTGGTCAAACCGCTGTTATTAATGGACTTGACTGAGCAGAGCTGGCGGATGAAAATGAGAATAGAGACTAAGATGAAAATTGCTTTCAGAAACTTAAGGCCTCCCCATTGATATGTGCCTTCTTCCAGCTCTGTGATTAGAAGCATTAACTTAATGTGAGCCTAATCAAATATTTATGGAGCACAGACACATGCCAGTGTGTATAAATTCATTTCGCCCGTATTTGTGTTCCAAAAATTAATCATTCGATCTGAAAAGACATTAGCTTTGATTACATTATTCATTTATATTTGACCAACAGGGCTTGAGAATGAATGAAGTCTGAGAGAAGAGAGGAGGACTCAAGTAGACCAGAAAGAGGCTTTGAACCAATCAGAGACGTTGTATCGAGGATGATGTTCATCGATTTACCCACATCTAAGGAAATTGACAGCTCATTCAGAGCAGAGTCCATTATGGCTCTCAGAAATTGAGACTTTTTTTACAAACAATTTATCATTTTTAAGTTATGATCAAAACAAATAAGATTACCACATAAACCCTTGATATTTGGAAAGCTGTAATGGTTTTGCCTCACTATTCGGATTCACCAAGGACTGCATTTATCGGTTTACAGGAGAATACAGAAATATCGCATATTTTCCTGCTCTAATGGCAAAACTCTATTTCTAGCTATAAAAACATTCAAAATGATCTCTCTCATACATGATGTCTGCCACGTAACTATTGATTGTGATATTTTCATTGAGCATTGCAAAGAGAATTCTATTCCTACTAAGAAAATACACAATAAACATTTGAGTACAAAGGACGGCAAAGAGAAGAGACAGCAACAAGACGAGAGAAGCGTGAATAAAACAAAAAATGAACAAAAAATATATTTATTTGTTGGTGGATTGAAAAATAGGACTGCGTCATAAGGATGCATACACATGTTTCTCAATGATTATTATTATAGCATTTAGGAACCAACTGTGAATCAAAACACTTCAAGTGTGGTGCATTTTTGGCTATTTTTTCAGTATGATTTTATCTTTGCAGTGCATCACTGAAACGCTGTGTAGTTATGGCCAAAGATACTCACCTGCTTCAGAGCTTGTTTTCTTTCACTCAATGATTCAGAGAACTGTTCAGAAAAGAAATGTTCTTTTAATACGGTATGTTCAATCTATGTGGAGCTTCAATCTCTTTTAAATGTGAATACAACTGAATAAACATTTTATTTCACTTGTCATAAAGTGGATTAATGAGGCACTCATGGTGGTGAGGAGCAGAATGTAAAGAACGCTGCTCAACAAGTGTAGTCTTCGATATAAACACCTAACCAACAATGACAGCATGAGTCAGCAAACTTCTCCATAAACACAATCTTGTCTCCCTCAAACACAACCTCTGCCAAAACTTTATTTGCTTATGGGCCAATTTGCACATTGACCTATTTTTCAAAGCAAGACTTTGAAAATTCTAATACCATAAATTCCAAATCTAAAAAAAAAATGAAATAACATCAACAATTAGAACACATAGCCTACACTTCCGTTAGACTTATACAAATACAAAAGCAATTAGGAATAATTTTTTGTCCGTTAATGTGATGGACCATGTAACGAGGCTGTGAAATACATAAAATAATACAAATCATTGTAAATCAGCCAAATAAATCATTGTAAAATTCTATGTTATTAGTGGTTTTAGGTTGTTTTATGAGTGACAATGTGTGTTTGTTGTGTGTGACATCCTTTAGTGTTTGCTAATTGTTGAGTTGAAACATGAATTAAAGGGATAGTTCACCAAAAAATTAAACTTCTGTCATCATTTACTCACCCTCAAGTTGTTCCAAACCTGTATGACTTATGTTCTTCTACTGAACACAAAAAAATGAACCAAACAGTTGATGGACCCCACTGCCTTTCATAGTATTTTTCTTTTCTTTTTTACTATGGAAGTAGATGAAGTCCATCAACTGTTTGGTTACCCATATTCTTCAAAATACCTTCTGTTGAGTTCGGAAAAGAAAGAAATTCATAGGTTTAAAGGTGATTTGATGTTGATGACCAAATTTTCGGATGAACTATCCCTTTAGGTAGTTTTAGTGCATTTAAATGTGTAATTAACTGCTGTGCCAAGCTGAATGTTGGTTTAGAGAACTGTGTGAAGTATTTGAAATAGGCTGGTGTATTAAGAAATGTGTCAAAAGGTAAAGTAAAAAGATAAATAAGACCCTGTAACAATCAATAAAACATACATTCTGTAACTAAACTTTTAATTTTGTTTTTGCCACTAGAGGGAACACTCTTTAGCTAATTGACTGACTCTCTTTGTTTGACTGTGAAGCGACAAAACTAAAAGGTCTGAATTAGATCTATGATAGTAAGTGTTTTCTGTATTGTGATGTTCTAGTTTGAAGCAATGTGCTATTTTATTGACTGAGACTTCATCTCACTAGGATTCCAGAGTTTCATTCATTCATTCATTGTAAATAATTTCTCGCTACACCACGACTTTCTCCAACATAACTTTTGTGTGCTATAGCTACACTCTAAAATTTGCTGTGTTGTTTTAACCCAACTTTGGGTCAAATATGGACAAACCCAGCCATTGGGTTACATTTTTTTGGGTTAATACAACCTAGCATTTTAGAGTGTAAGAACTGCAATATAAACAATTGTTCAAATAAAATGTGAACAAGTGCTTAGTCAAGTTAAATTGAAGTCCAGTTAAATCAGGTTTAGGCCTATTTGTTGTTCTGCTCATTTCTGTCTAGTGTAAAATATGAAACTGTCCTTCTGGAAGCAAAGTGTGACATTTGTGTTGCCATAAACAAATGTTTTGGGGTTGCATTTGCATGTTCTGAACCATGATGAAACTATCTGTCAGACGCCAGAGTGGAGAACATTTCCCCTGTTAGACAACAAATGAGCACATAAAGACTTCACAATCACTTATATATTCCTAAAACTATCTGACAGCTGTATCTAAACAAAAGCATGGCACTCCAACGTTATTGTTCATCTTCAATATCTGATATTATTTATTGAGCTTTAGAAGAGACAGATCATTATTGGGATTTAAGATGAACCACCGATAGGAGGCTTTCAGAATTGTGTCAATGACTTATTAAGATGATTCGTATCATGCTAACTATCTCATCTTAGCCTTTTGTTTAGCGGTAGACATAAGCAAATCAGGCCATTCATCCAGTACAAAACAATACCACACCAATGGATTACTAATATTTTAGATGACGGAATATGAATGAGAATTGTCTAAATGTTAACAGGTAAGCCAAATGAAGTGAAGTAAGCAAACTAAACTACAATTTAGTAAACTGAGAAATCAGCTACTGCTCAATGATGAGAAAATTAAAAGAAAAAGTTATTTTGCATTGCTGAAAAAATACTCTTTTAAATTGTTTCTATTCAACAGTATTACTCATACTTAGTAAATTTAATTTTATATTTATATCCCTCACTTAAAGTGTACATATACCTAAATTTATGACAAGATTTCATTTGCATTAGTTAATAAACAAGTTTAACATGAGCAATACATTTGTTACTGTATTTGTTCATCTTTAGCCTACGTTCAGTTAAAAAAATCCAGCTTGTTTGTTCATATTACTTCCCAGTGCATTACTAATGTTAAGAAATATAGCTTTTGATTGTAATAATGTATTAGTAAGTGTTTAGATTAACATTAACAAAGAAGATAGGCTAAATAAATGCTGTTGAAGTGCAATTCATTTTTTGCCTAGCTCATGTTAATGTTGTTAACTAATAAGGCTATAACTAACCTTATTGTAAAGTGTTACTCAAGATATTTATTGACTCATGTTTTCCAAGGATAGCTAGACTGAGAGCCATTTATAGGTCAGAAAGTAGCCTACTTCTGTTTGCTTCTTTCACTTCGTTCGGACATCACACTCGTCGTTCACTGTAGCAGCAAGTTAATATAGCGATGAGCTCCATTAGCCCCGCCCACTAGCGCTTTGATTGACAGCTCACTGTGAGGCTGCAGGTGAAATCATCCAGCTTGTCTTGTGAGTTGTTGCGACAGAGTTGAGCTGTTTGAAACTCTGGCGTCTTCAAGTAACTAGAATGTATCTGTCGAATTAGACCCAGAGGAGTGATCTTCAACAGGTAAATCACTTTACTGTCGATTTAAAGAGGAACACGATGATGAATTTAACTGTTTAGTAAGTAAACATTTCAGAGCCGAACTTAATCACAACCTTTTCGACGCACCTCGGCGTCCGACCGTACGCAGGAAACCAATGCGTATCAGGTTTAAAAAATAATAATAATTACATTTAACTAAAGTATTAGTAAAACAACGGCTGTGCTTGTGTGGTTTTTGGACTTCTTGCACTATACGTTACATTAATGTATAGTGCAGTGTACATTACTTGTCGCGCGCAGAAACGTAAAGCATGCTAAAGTGATGCAACAGATGAATTAGAGTGATTTATTAGATTATTGTTGGCAGAACTAGCCAAGCTATATTTGTGTTGTTATCTTACTCATAAAGTCTATCGTACTCTCCATTTATTAGTCACTCATCCCCCCTCATAATAATAACCAGCTATGATGTAAATGAGTTTATTCTTTCAGTTCCAACATGGACTATAAACTACAATTCTGATGCCATAATACAATAAGTGCTGGAATCTAACAAGTGTGCATGCTGTGTGCGCTCATAGTCAGGGAGTGAAAGGATCATGCATTGCCACATTAATCTGACACCATTAATCCAATGACAATTTGTGTTGTCATGCACAGTTATTCTGTCATTTATGTAATGCACTGAAACATCTACTGTCAACCTCTTTTTGTCTCTCTTCTGCATGCTTCATATATCAACTTGTTGCTGTTACTGTCAAGTTTTTGCAATATTCATGGGATTTGATGCATTTTTGCTGTCTCTTTTTGTGCGTTAAGACAAACCTTTATTACACAATCACTAATTAAACTAATATAAATAGCTGCTGTTGCCACAGTGAGACACACACTTGTCTGTCTGTGTCCCACCCGATTCTGCTTGTGAGATGTGTATGGCAAGATGTCATGATGTGATGTTCATAAATGGGAGGTTCTCCTATGCATGTTCAACAGATGCGCTATTCTGACCTCATATTTGCCTAACAAATTGTGCCACATGTCATGGCTTGTTTTCTTTGATAAAGATATCAGGAGAGTTCTAATACAGCTTAGCTTTTCTTTTTAAAGACAGCTTGCTCTACAGGAATAGTAGTTGTCAAATGCTTGGTGCATCCGCCTTGCCAAGTTTCGTGATGTTCTGCAAGAACATGTCAACTTCTCATCCACTCCCAGGTGATTAATCAGTGATTAAAGAATAAAACTCAATGTGCACTGTTGCAGGACAGCAAACAATAATGCCTTATGAATATAATCACTATTGTGGATTAGCCTATTATGAATGTGAATGCAAAATAGTTGACATCAAACAACATCAGGATCTTCTGAAATAGTTAAGGTTATTTTTCTTTTTAATTTTACAATTCAAATCGATTTGATCTAAGATTGTCTAAGTTCCAGATAAAATGAGACAATGTAATTATAAAAAAAATACATTGTCAGAATTATAGGGCTCACAGAGAAAATAACATTCAGTGATAATAAATATTTAAGATATGAGGGTGACAATGCTATCTCAAATATGTCAGATCACTAGGCCTGTTTCAGTGGTTAGTGTTGATGTACAGCTAGCATAAAGAAACACTTAAAGAAGAAAGACACACAATTAAATGTGTGCTAGCAGTGCATGTATTATTTTACTGTTGATTTAACAGCATAAATTTGTTCAAACTGAGTGGTTTGGCTGAAGTATTTGATCCACACTCAATGTATTTGTATATTGTTAAAAAACACTTTACAATAAGGTTTCATTAGTAAACATTAGTAAACTAATAATGAACTAATAATGAACTTAACATTTATTAATCTGTGTTAATGTTAATTTTAGCATTTACTAACTAGTACATTATTAAAAATCAGACGTTTGTCAACATTAATGCACTGTGAAGTAACAAGAACAAACAATGAACAACTTGATTTATATTAACTAATGTTAACAAAGATGAACAAATGGTAACACTTTATTTAAAGGGGTGTGCATAAGACTGACATGACACTGTCATAAACATGAAGGAGTCTTCATGAATGTTTATGACTGTTGTTCATTAAGTGTCATTCGGTAAATTATGACACTTTTGATGCAAATTTGACATTGTTTATAATGTCTTTGTTATGACAACTTGACATAACTATGACTTCTTAACCAAGAAATCATAACTAGTTCAACGTCTTCCACTTTACTTGAGGTAAGGGGAAATATTAATGACACTGTTGTTAAAGCATTTGACAGTCTAATAACATTTAATGACATCTTTATAACTAGAACAATGTGTTCCACTTTACTTGAGGACAAGTAAAATATTCATGTCACAGTTATAATGGTGTCATGACAACCAAAGTTAAAACCAACCATAACATATCAGGGTAATGTAATGCTAACACAAAGCTAAATAACTTCTTTAAGTTTGATAATTAGACCTGTTATTATGACATTTTTGTGACAGGTTGACAGGTTATGATTTCTTGATTAATGATCAAGTTGCCATAACAAAGACATTTTAAACAATGTCAACTTTGCATTAAAAGTGTGATAATTTACCGAATGAAAATGTAAAAACATTTTTTAAAGTCACTATTGTGACCAGTGGGATTAAATGGGTTAATGACAAGTCATAAACATTCATATAGACTCATGTTCATGACAGGTGTTATGTCATGTTTATGACACTGTCATGTCAGTCTTATGCACTCCCTTTAAATGAAGTGTTACCGAACAAATACAGTAACAAATGTATTGCTCATGGATGGTTAGTTTATGTTAAATAACACTAACGTTAACAATGAGACCTTATTGTAAAGTGTTATACACTGTAAAAAAAATTTTTGGATTAAGTTCATTGAACTGGAAAAATTGAGTTAATACAATGAAGGAGATTGATTTAAGCATCAGAAACTCAAAATATTATGTTATCTGAACTACATAAATTATATAAGTTGATTTGACAAAAGAAAGAAATGTTGTGATTACAAATCATGATAATATTTTTTTCCCTGCAAAATGCATTTCAGGGGTCAAATATTGCCCAGTAATTAAAGAGTCAATCGGTGAAAATCAAAACCCAATCTCTCCCAATCGGTTCCTTCAGATGGCCAAACTGGTGGAATCGATCTAGAGATGGATTGTAAACTTATTCAAGTACAAGTTCACAAATTGTCTGACATTTTATATGTATGAAAAAAAAGACATTTTCAGAAACTACACAGTCTGTCCATAGTTCCTTCAATAACCTTATTAGGAACAGGCTTCAGATATATTTTTAAGTTCTTTAACTTCATGTACGTAATAGGATATTTTAAGACACCTTCAAACAAAGTAAGGCATGCTGATGTTTGTGTGTGTGATGTATTAAGTATAGTACTTTTTACATCAAGCAGAGTGTATCTTGTCCTATATACTGTGATGTTACAGATATGCGATATGACATACAAAATAGGTTTAGTCCAATTTGACCAATATACTAAATAGTACTCAATACTAATCTGTGGCATAATGATCACAATGCTTTTAACATACCACTGACAACATTTTTCATGCAATATGAATTATGAATGTGGGTCTTTGAAAACATGCTATTTTATGCAGAAATTATTGGGCAAAACTCACAGACGATCTGTGAAAAAAAGAACAGATCTTTGTTCTGGTTGAACAAAGAGTGTTTCACCACAAAGGCATTCAAATCATTTTCAAACCTTGAAATATAGTGATACAGCATGTCATGTAGTGATTTCCTGGACAAAATATTTATGCATCGGATGCATTATTTATGCATAATAATGCATCTGGACATAATTAACACTTGTGCTACACATGGACAAATTTTGTAATGTCATGAAGCAACTTTATATGTAAATTAAGCTCATTTAATAGTGAAGTGCAAGTAGAGATGCTGTAACGTCTGAACAATATGAGCATCTTGATGTTTCGCTCAGAATCCTGAATGGAAATGTGCACAGATCCACAAATACACTTGAAAAGCATGCCATGTCAACACACACGTCACACCTGACTGAGGGAGAGGAGAAAGCTCCTGTTTCTGTATTGTGAATGTCATCAGATCGGCTCTTATGCTCATGTGCATGGCCTTGTCCCTCACAAAGGTTGAATTGTTAGTGTTTGCTGGATCCTATTTCGAGCAATTGCATTACAGCTGGAATGTGCAGATTCACTCTTAAACCCAAAACAATGGATTTCTTATGGTTCATTTGAAGCAACTGCATATTTCTGTCATCAATCTGGGAATGTAGCATTTTTAGACTGTCCCGGTTGCATCTGTCATCAAGTTTAATTTGAAATGTGGTTTGTGATCTGAGGCTGCTATTTGCATGCCTGTCAAAAGCACTATCACCAAAAATTCAGGAAGCAAGCTATGAGGAGTCTTGATCATTCACTTGTTTATTTATTGGCTTAAGTATGTTAATTAAACTGAGTCAGTATTTTGACAACACAAAGAGGTGTGGAATTGTCTTGTATGAAGGAAACTTGTTTGAAAACAGTCATTGTTGGTTCAGTTCTGTGTGGTGATGTTAGTTGCACGTTAATGACACACCTCACAGAAGGATGTACTGTAAATAACGTAGTGTTACAATAATACAGTGTTAGAATAATATTACAAAGTCATCAGATGTATAAAATAACACAAATATAAGTAAGAGAGTTAGAAGTCTTCTTGATATACACTACCATTAAAAGGTTTCTGTTCACCAAGGCCATGCTCATTTGATCATAAATACAGCAAAAACTGTATTATTGTGGAATAATAATACAATTTAAAATAACTGTTGTCTGTTTGAATACATTTTAAAATGTATTTTATTCCTGTAATGTCAAAGCTGAATTTCTAGCATCATTACTCCAGTCTTCAGTGTCACATGATCCCTCAGAAATCAGTCTAATATGATGATTTGCTGCTCAAGAAATATTTCTTAAAAGTATCCTCAATGTTGTGAATAGATTTGCTGCTTAATATTTGTAAAGAAACCATGATCATGTTTCTTGAACATGTGTCAGTAAGTCAAAAATCCAGTGTTAAATGAACTTTCCTAAGAGTTAATTTGGCTCCAGACTCAAGAGTGTTAAAGTGTTAAAATGAGTGTTAAATTAACACTCAGTAGTATTAAAATTAATGAGCTAATTAAGTGATTGATTGAGTGATGATTGACCATTGTTGATTCTGCTTGTTAACATCTGGTGTCTTCAATAAAGGAGAAATAAAAATCACATTTTAGTCACCAATATGGTGATCGGTATTTGCTTTAGTTGGGTTCTTGATCCTTAAACTTTTAACGTTAGATTTAGTTTGGCTGAACCCCTGGACATACTGGATATAAAAAAAATAAAAATAATAATTGTGACTTTTTATCTAGTTTCATATCTCGACTTTATATCACACAATTCTGCCTTTTTATCTCGCAATTCTGAGAAATAAAGTCAGAATTGCGAGATAGTCAGAATGCGTATATAAAGTTGCAATTGCGAGATATAGGCTAAAGTCAGAATTGGGTGATATAAAGTCACAATTCTGAGAAAAAAAGACAGAAGTGCGACTTTTTATCTCACAATTCTGACTTTTTCTCACAATTCTGACTTTATAACACATAATTATGAGTTTATATGTCGAAATTCTGACATCTTGTGAGATATAAACTCGCAATTGCGACCTATTAGGCCAATTCTAAGACTAACTTTTTGCTCCTCAAAATAGTTTAAATCTCACAATTCTAACTTTATAACGCGCAATTGCGACTTTATATCATGCAATTCTGACTTTTTATCACGCAATTCTGACTTTATAACTCGCAATTCTGACTTTATATCTCGCAATTGCGACTTTATATCACACAATTCTGACTTTATATCACACAATTCTGACTTTATATCACGCAATTTTGACTTAATATCTCGCAATTCTGACTTTATATCACGCAATTCTGACTTAATATCTCGCAATTCTGACTTTATAACACGCAATTGTGACTTTATATCACGCAATTTTCTGACTTTATATCTCGCAATTCTGACTTTATATCTCGCAATTGCGACTTTATATCACGCAATTCTGACTTTATATCACGCAATTCTGACTTTATATCACGCAATTCTGACTTAATATCTCGCAATTCTGACTTTATATCACGCAATTGTGACTTTATATCACGCAATTCTGACTTTATATCATCGCAATTCTGACTTTATATCACGCAATTCTGACTTTATATCACGCAATTCTGACTTTATATCTCGCAATTCTGACTTTGTCTCGCAATTCTGACTTTGTCTCGCAATTCTGACTTTCCATTTTGCAATTCTGAGAAATAATGTCAGAATTGCGAGAAGCAAACTCATAATTGTGAGGAAAAAAGTCAGAATTGTGAGATAAAAAGTCGCAATTACCTTTTATATTTTTCATTCTATGGTGGGAACAAGCTTCCATACTTTCCACCTTTGCTTGATGGTAGAGACTCTGTTTTTCGGGGTTGTTTGATGAACAAAGTTCAAAAGACCAGCATTTATTTGAAATAGAAATCTTTTGTAACATCATAAATTTGTCTTTACTCACTATTGGTTAATTTAATGTATTCTTGCTGAATAAAAAAAGCAATGTTGCCTCTGTAACTTTCCTCTGTGGATCACAATACAAGACACATTGCCACAATGACTAGCACAGAATTTCATAACTCCATACAACTGTGTGCAGTATGTTGCAAGTTTTCTGAAGTCATACCGAAAAAAAGATATATTTGCTGAGGATCTCCTGCTCCATGGCTCTCAGATCTCAGCCTTGATCATATACGGTTCAAATACGGTGCATCGCGTCAGTGTCAAACCCAACATGGCTTTTGTGTGACAGTGAGATTTGAGAGCTAAAAAATGTTTGCCCACTTCCTCACAGAAAGCCATTGCACGACTTCAGAAGGCTTGGAATATTGCATATGAGTCCCATGGACACTTTTATGGTGCATTGTTTGTTTTTGTCAAACACCCGTCCCTTTTAAAGTCCTTTGGTGATCAAACAGAAAGACAGTCATATTGGTTTGGAACCGATATGAGGATGATTGTAAATGATTTTCATTTTGAGTAAACTGTTCCTGTTATGTTTATGTAATAATACCTGACGTATCTCCGTTTTTATCTCACAAATGTGCTATATTTAGATTTCTCGTCAGCGCAGTCTTAATTAGGTCCGAATTTACTCTAGATCCTGGTGTTTAGAGTGTAAAACTTGAGTCATTTTAAGGGAGCAGGCCCCACATCAGGACTGTTTCACTTTCACACAAAACAGTTTAGTGCAGTTCCCCCGAACTGGTAGCTTGGTGGAGCAAGGCTGCAGCCCATTGGCTGAGGCGCTTTTGGTTTGTGGTTTTTTTCTTTCTAAAATCGGATGAAGCCTCAGGAGCACGTGGTAGGGGCTTCCGCTAGCTTGGTTTTACACTGTTCTTCAACATGAAAATCACTCAAGCAGGGTCCCACAGGGAAACAACCTATAGATGTAACACAATTTCATTGTTCTTGACAGCTCGGTGAACTGCTCTTGTGTTAAACAACACAAAATTATTGGTGTTTGACTTGTTAGTTTGATTAGATTTGTGTCTGACTCATTCCTGATTAGTTTGTAAAACTCTTCTAAATCTAATGTATACCATTATAAAATTTGGGTCAGTGAGATTTGATTTGAAAGAATTAATACTTTTATTCGGATAGAACAAATTAAATTGATCAAACGTGACAGTGAAGACATTTATGATGTTACAATGATATTTCTAAAAAAATCGTTTTTTTTTTAAACTCTGTTCATTGAATAATCCTGAACAAAAAAAAATCACAATTTCCACAAAAACATTTAAGGAGTAGTTCACTTAAAAAAAAAAAAAAAAAAAACACTTTTGCTGATAATTTACTCACCACATGTCATCCAAGATATCCATGTCTTTCTTTCTTCAGTTGAAAAGAAATTAAGGTTTTTGATGAAAACATTCCAGGATTTTTCTCCATATAATGGACTTCATTGGGAACCAATCGGTTCAAGGTCCAAAATACAGTTTCAGTACAAATTGCAAACTGTTCAAAGGGCTTTAAACGATTTCAGACGATGAATAAGGGTCTTATCAAGTAAAACGATCACTCATTTAAAAAAAACAAAACAAATTTTAAGTTTTATAAGCTCAAATGGTCGCCTTGCTCTGTTCTGTGATGAGCTTTCGTGACTCTCCTGTTTGAACTCGTTCATTAAAATAAACAAATCTTTTTTAGAGTCATTTGGTTGATTCAACAAACGAAATGAAGGAATTATAAAACGTAAACTTTTTTGTTATTTATTTATTTATTAAATGTGCGATCGTTCCCTTGAAAAAACCCTTATTCATCTTCTGGAATCGTTTAAAGCCCTTTGAACAGTTTGCACTGAAACTGTCTTTTGGACCTAGAACCATTTGGTTACCAGTAAAGTCCATTATATGGAGAAAAATCCTGGAATGTTCTCATCAAAAACCTTAAATTCTTTTCGACTGAAGAAAGAAAGACATGGACATCTTGGATGACATGGGGGTGAGTAAATGATCAGCAAAAGTTTTTTTTAAAAGTGAACTACTCCTTTAAGCAACACAACCATTTTCAACATTGATAATAATAATAATGCATTTTTTTTGAGCATCAAATCATCATATTAGAATCACTTCTGAAGGATCATGTGACACTGAAGACTTCAGTAATGATGCTGAAAATTAAACTGACAAACTGAAAAGTTATTTTAAACTGAAATATTTCACGAGATTGCTGTTTTACTGTATTTTTGATCAAATAAATGCAGCCTTGATGAGTGTAAGATACTTTATTTTACTTTTTATTTTCAAAAACTTCCTCCAAACGGAAGTGTATTTGAAATCCGATTCAATCAGAATTCTGATTCACTCCGACTCATTGGTCCGATAACGTTTCGGGTAGATATTTAATGCAAAGTGCAGTATATTTTTACTAGCTGTGTCCAAATTCACTAATTTTCCTTCACTCTTTCCTCATATTACGAACTACGCGTTAAACGAGTCATTTTGAGTAATAAAAAAAGAATCAGTTATCCTATTTTCTTTCCACTCTGTCAATGACTTTCAGATGTTTTATGAGTCTCATGCCTCTTACACCGATATATTGACTTACACTGCTAAGTGGAAGTTGATCTCCTGATAATTTGTATTTAAATATACTGCAAAATGAGTATCACTTCTGCTGTGCAACTTTAAATGTGTTCCCAACATTTCTCCTTTTAAGAGGCCCCGCTTAACACCTGCTAATGAAATGAGGAAGTGAAGAGCGCTCTCTTACTCACTTACTCCAAAATAAGTCGAGAGGAAATCTGGTCAGGGTACATAAGACTGGGGTGGGGGTGGACTGTGTGTTTGAGTGTCTGTCGGGGTGAACCGCTGTAGTACGTGATGCTACATTTTTAACTCGGCTGAGTCACGTCCTGACATGAACACAAAGCCGGTGTGATGAATGACAGTATAATATCTTAAATCTTAATCAGCGTGTCATGATGTCCGGGGAGAAACCCGTCGTTTCCCAGGCAAGAGCGTCGTTAAAGGTCCTCTCTCTCGCGCAAAAGGTGGGCGTTTTCAGCGTGGGTGAATGCACACGCCCTTGTGCTTTCAAAGCTCTACGTTGACACGGTCTCCCACTCATTTCTCTGATTTCCAAATATGAGAAACTGTCTTTTAAACAACATGAGACAATGCTGATGCCTAATATTAGACACAAGTTCTTCATCCCTTTGACATCGGATTGACTGCATATTGCACTTCTTCATATTGCAATCTGCAGTTCTTCCTTCCCTTTAACCAATAACCTTCCTGTCACACACACCCATGTGATGTCTGGTCAAGTGTCTACTGTAGGGATGGGGAAGTGAGGCCGTTACGGTTAGTTTGCGCTTACATGTGCAGTTGTTCCAGAGCCGAGGGGTGCTAAAGTGAAAGGGTAGATGTAGGGATGTTTGGTATGATGGATAGTGGATACACAGGAATATGCAAAAGTGTGTGTGGGCATATTTCATTTGCAAAGGTCCATGGAGCGCTGGGAAACAATGCTGGTATTATGCCGCTAAAGGGGACCGACTGCACCTCCACCTGCAACAAGAAATTTGTCATGCAGAGTCTTGAATTAACATGTTTCTGCTTGTTAATTTACATCTACGCCCCACAGAAAATCAGGGAAAATATGAAAGGTTATCAAGAGCATGCTGAAACCTTTTTTTTGGTAGAGGCCAGAAAAAGACACATGTACCTTGTATTGTCTCTTTAAAGTAGGTGAGACATCAAAGTATTCCCACCAGAGCAAGTCTCTTTTATCAGTTTCATTGTGATTCGGTTTCTTCCAGAGAATGGAACTGTGACATGATGAATGTCTGAGGAATTGGCTGGAAATTTAAGCCTTTTCTGCCTTTGGATAATGAACCGTGTCATGAGGGTGACTCGTCTACACTCCTAAAACATCTTAAAAGATGCCAAAGGTTCAGATGCATTCATTTGATCAGAAAAGTGACAATTAAAGGAGTAGTTCACTTTTTAAAAAACCTTTGCTGATAATTTACTCACCCCATGTCATCCAAGATGTCCATGTCTTTCTTTCTTCAGTCGAAAAGAAATTAAGGTTTTTGATGAAAACATTCCAGGATTTTTCTCCATATAATACACTTCAGTGGGAACCAAATGGTTCAAGGTCCAAAAGACAGTTTCGCTCATTTAAAAACAAAAAAAGTTTAAGTTTTATAAGCTCAAATGGTCGCCTTGCTCTGTTCTGTGATGCACGTTCGTGACTCTTCTGTTCGTACTCGTTTATCAAAATGAACGAATCTTTTCCGAGTCAATTCGTTCATTTCGTTCGTTGAATGAACCAATTGACACGAAAAAAGATTTTTTTCATTTTGATGAACGAGTTCGAACAGGAGAGTCACGAACGCTCACCACAGAACAGAGCAAGACGAGCGTTTGAGCTTATAAAACTTAAACTTTATTTAAATGAGTGATCTTTCACTTGATAAGACCCTTATTCATCGTTTGGAATCGTTTCAAGCCCTTTGAACAGTTTGTACTGAAACTCTTTTGGACCTTGAACTGTTTGGTTACCAGTAAAGTGCATTAAATGGAGAAAAATCCTGGAATGTTTTCATCAAAATCCTTAATTTCTTTTTGACTGAAGAAAGAAAGACATGGACATCTTTGATGACACGAGGGTGTGTAAATTATCAGCAAAAGTTTTTTTTTAAAGTGAACTACTCCTTTAATACTTGCCTAATGTTACAAAATACTTCTATTTCAAACCAATGCTGTTCTTCTTTCTGTTCATTTAAAGAATCTGAAAGAAATCACAGTTTCCACAAAAATATGAAGCAACACTGCTATTTTCAACATTGTAAATAAGAACGTTCCTAAGCGTCAAATCAGCATTTCTACTGTGAGCATAAAAGACTGCACTGAATGTTGAATGTTCATTAACAACCTACCAATCAGATTCGAGCTCCAGAGACTAGATTCAGCAGCATTAAAATAGGTCAATTTCTTTATTTGCTGCTGTATTTCCACTGGAAACGTACCTAGCACCCATCTAATTTGTCATGACAAACTAGATGGGTGCTAGGTTGCTTTCTATTTGCAATCACGTGTCAATCTGTCCGAGAGCTGTTGACACAGGATGCGTCCTGTGTTTCCTCTGGGCTATTTTTCTAACTGTTGGTCTGTATGTTTTAAGCAACACTATGTAACATTTTTACCTTAAAATAATGTTTCCAAAATCTTATCATCAAGTCATAACAGGGTGAAACCCGACCACAAAGAACAACAAAAGTAAACTGCTTTACGTTAGGGATGGGCATGATTCATCGACGACCGATTATTGATCATTAAGAATTTCGCCGATAGCGTTAATTTATTGCGATTATCAAACTAATCCTGCTGCGTTGCGTAGTGTGAGTGAAAAGTGAACGTGTTCCCCGGGCTGGTGATGTTAGCGCGGAGGTACCAGAAGTTGTATGTGAGTTACTTTAAGTAGCCTAGCCTAATTGATTGTCAGATAGGCTAATCTCTCTCACCCTTTCTCGACTCCGGGCCTTGGATAGTTGAGTTACATTTTGACAAAACCTGTCAGATCTAAATATTTATTATGTTTTTGGTTATTTTTTTATCATTTATTATTTTGGAACAAACAAGGGTCTCACGAGGGCCAACTCGCAGCTGCAGGTTCAGTTGCGTTAGAGCACCGCCGCGCATATCTTCAAATTTAGCCTAATAACCGAACGCCCAGTTTAAAGGTTTGTAGTCAGAATTGAAAAAAAACTTTTTTTCCAAATTTTTTTAAACTTTCTGTATATATCAATGCATAATTAAAATCTAAGTACTCTGAAAAACAAAGTATAAAAATCGAGTGTCTGTAGACCTCTCACGACTGTTTTAAAGACAGCTCATTATTTCCATTCACTTCACCCCCTCCCTTCTTGGCTCCTTCCAAAGCCACGCCCCCAAAACACATGAACGCGCAACTCCGACAGCTGAGCTGAAGACGCATTATTTACCTCAGACGAGCGGAGAGGAGAGGAAGAAGTGCATGTAGTGACATCATGTCAGAAACACATGTAAATAAAAAATCTAACTATCATTATGAAGATAAACAAATAAGTTGGATTTTATTACTCTCTATCAAGCTAGCATATTGATATTGGTAAAGCTTACAATATTGATTCGCTAACGAGCTAGTTAGTTATCTATAAGTCAAAGCTAAAAACAGGTTGCATGATACACGTTTTCCATTGCCATCATTTACACTGTGATGAAGAGGAATTTCATGTAAGATTCATTACATATATATGGTGTTCTGTTCAGGGCTGGGCGATATGTCAGAAAATATTTTATCGATAATCGCCTTAAAAAATATCGCGATATCCGATAATATCGTCTACCCAAGCCCCGCCGCCCAACACGCCCCGCACGTGTTGTAGGCCATATGTCATGTTATTTTTAGTCAGGTATGAAGGCGCGACTGCACACAAATCACCTCAGATAAGCAGCTGAGCGTCTAAGCCAACGCGCCGCAATCGCAAATGAAAGTGAAAGTAAGTCGCAGAATCTTAAATCTTCATTAAAAGTAAAGAAACAAAATAATCTGACCCACCAGGCAGTTGGCGCTCTCTCTTATTGCCGTCTTTTGTGATTTTGCTGAGTGATGATGATCAATAAAATGCAGCAGCATCTGTTGCTTTCAGAGTAACGTGCACTTCATTAAATCTGTACATTGCGCGGAATTGAAGGTCGGATTTTAGGCAATCCGTTTTGCAGAAACACATTTATGTGACCAGGTGTAATGGAATCGTTTTGATAAATCAGAGTTCAGATGAATCAGCTATCCGATATGAGAAAACGCATGAAGTGGCAGGTGTAAACAGCCCCGATTAAGTCTGGCTGCACTTTATCTAATGATAGCCAGGAATTCAGCTAATTTAATTCTAATGATTGGCACGTTAAAGGTTTTACTTCGCTTAGTTTGAGCTTGAACGAGCATAAATACGATTAGCTTTGTGTGGTTAGCTAAAAATTTCCACACTGTTCTTATCACATCGCCTATTTGAAACGAATTTCGTTTGCGGAGGAGAAATGATATATAATATAATTCATATATATAATGTATAATTCAATATATATTATAGCTTACAATATTGAATAGACAACAGAACAGAACCGAATTTGATGATTGTAAGAACAGTGAATGCGTGTTGATGTCAAGGTGACAGGTGCCTTTTTGTTTTAAGGTCCGGTCTCTTTCTTTTCTTTTCTTTAGCGTTATCGACTGATTTAATGATAGCCTAAGTTAATTTCCTAATTATAACGTGCGCTTTTTTAAAACTTGTATTCAAACTATAATATATTTGTTATTTTATTTGTCTAAAATTAGGTTTTAAAACCAATTGTTTTGTTCTGCATGAGCAAAAACTTAAGCCGCTCAATAAAAATTACTGCTTTATTTATTTAGAAACATAAGTTACTAATAATTAGGCTATATATTTGGGTATTTTATTTATGTGTTTTTGTTCATGTTTTAATCTAAAGCAAAGTATAACGCTCGATATCTGTAACCGACCTCCCAACATTACAAACTCTGAACGCGTGCATGAGATATTCAAAGCAACGCAATTTCTTCATCCGTTTGCAATATAACGAAATTTTAATTTTAATTACAATGGTCATGTTTTTATTTTTTTAGAAGGCCTGTTTATTATGTGCAACATTTAAATTAATATTCAGAAACGGGTAAAGTTACTTTTCTGATGAACTTTTATACTAAACCAAAATAAAATATTGGAGATGTCTGCTATTCTGAATTAACAGGATTATTTTTTTTCGTCTGTAGAACGAAAATATAAAAATCAAGAACTCCAGGAAAAAATGTTTAGCAGAATTACGAAAGTGATAAATGATCTTTGACAGGTAACGCATCTCAAAGTCGCATGCTGAGTCCAACACAGACTCGTGTTGCAGTTGGAGCAGTCAGCGCCGAACAACAGGCACACAATATTAAGTTTAGGCATAGGCTGTAAAAGTTCAGCGAGAGATTTTCTTTATCCTTTGTTCTTTTATCAACTTCAAATATTGGCACCGAGTACAGGCTGTCAATGCACGGATTCAATAGACACAGGCCTGCTTACCGACTCTGTTTACAGGTCGGGGATATTTCGAACTTGAAAAAAGATGTGTAATGACGTCTTTCCATGGTTGAAACAATTCTTCTGATGTTTAATCATGTTTATTATTTCATTCTATAAATTAACAAGAAGTATATGTGTGTGATATTGTATGCACATTTGTCCGTGCACGAGAAGCGGCTGTGTGCTGCTCAGTAAACAGCGCTCATGCAGAAGTGTTCTCTCGCGTCTTGCGCTTAAAGAATGCTATCAAGAAGAATCGATTTTCTATTCCTAACCCTACTAGCCTACAGAAAATATTTAAATCATGCTATTGCATGTAAATAAATATGTGTATAACTATAGGGCTATGTGAAATATGTTTGTCTTTTTTTATTTTTTTATTGACGATTATCGTCTGGAAACAGACTTCGATATCGATATCGCGATACTTGCAAGACATCGTCGATATACGATAATATCGTCATTTCGCCCAGCCACAGTGTTCTGCATGTAAGAGTTTGCTTGATGAAAGCATTGTTGATTCTGATGAGGACTACACACCCGAGACAAGTAAGTTACCCATAGACAGTATAAGACAGCAAGTACCGCATTGTCAGCTCGAGGACAGATCCGTGGTCGAGGGCAAAGCAGAGGATTTTGCTATTAGGGTCCGAGGAAGTAGAGGCCGAGGACGGGGTAGTCGAAGTGCAGGGCAAGGAGCACTTTTTAGACAAGAGGACCTGCGTCGGGTTTTGCATCTTCAAGCTCAAACAAGCACGCGAACAGGTACGATCTGGATACGCGCAAGTGGGCAGGTCCTGTGTGGCAAAAGGGTGGTTGCCATGGTTGCGAGAGAGTGACAGTCGCCTAAGCCAATTGTTTCGTCCCATTGTTTCGTCCCGGTTCGAACTTAATGAGCTGCGTTTAGTGCAGATTAAACGGTCTAGAGTCACTCGATTTTTATACTCTTTTTTTCAGAGTACTTAGATTTTAATTATGCATTGATATATATAGAAAGTTTAAACAAATTTGGTAAAAAGTTTTTATAAAATTCTGACCTTCAATACCTTTAACTGCCACAAGTTGATCATCTTGTAATAAAAATCTAATTGAGGAAAATCACGCTGTATTTTTGATTTCAAAATTTAATACATTTGAATGTAAAAATATTAATGATTAATCGATAGTCGATCGTTAATTCTTCCGACGATCAACTAAGAAAATTTAATTCGAATGCCCATCCCTACTTTACGTCAAGCGCTACATTAGTCATTTTTTCGTCCAACCAGTAGGGCGACCGAAGAGAAAAAGTTCCATGGTGTTGCTTTAAATGGATAGTTGACCCAAAAATATCCTTATTTTTATATGTATATATAGGCTATATTGAGGCATTTCTCAAAATATCTGCTTTTATTGTGCCTTATACCTATTAGGGATGGTAAGATTCACCGTTTTGCATCAGTGCATCTGCATAAAAGCTAACAATGCGATGCATCGATTTAAATAAGTGTGCATCGGATACAAGTTGGCATTTACCGCGATGCATCGTTTCAAACATTCTGCAATGCATCAGTAAAACATGATTAATTCATATATAATTATTAGTAGATGCGCTATACTTTTACTATTTAAAAAGTTACCAATCATTTGTGACCAATATTTTATTATGCAGCCTGTGACTGCCAATAATTGTTTTTTTATTTATTTATTTTTTACATTTGAATAGTTATGAAAGACCTGTTTGTGAAAGTTTTTATTTTTGTAATTGTTTGTTAAAACAGCACCTGCTTTTATTTAATCTTTTGGGTTTTGTGAAAAAAGATGAAAGAACTATGCATTAAAAGTCAGATGGCACTTATACTTTATGATTTGCTGTGTGTTTGAAAAAGAGAAATGAGTTAAGTATCTATACTATATTGAAATGCATTATATTTTTCTCCATTGTATCATATTACATTGAATCACATCGCGTTGAATCGAATAGAAATCAGATCGCACCACATCACATGAATCTTTTTGCAACGCATCGGTAGCATACTTATAGTATCGTATCATTGCATCGAATGCGTGATCGCATCGGCCTCAGCTATGAAGATGCACATCCCTGATACCTATACATATCAATGATCTCAATGCTCTTCATTACATTAATAAGCCCCTTAATTTATTAATCTAGTATGCAATTAGCAGCAAGCATTCATAAATACTTGCACCTCCTCACTTTAAAGGGCTTTATTAAAATTTCATTGAATACATGAAGTGTTTATTTAATTCTTTAGAGTTTTGTATTATTTATAGCCTTTATGAGCCATCTGCAGGCCTGCTCTCGGCATTCATAACATTGCACTGTTAATCACTGTGCCGCAGTGCCGGACCTGTACACCGTTGACTCACGCGTGTATGTGTGTGTGTCTGTCTGTTTGAGCTGCAGCCATCAGCTATTCAGAAGACAATCAGCTCAGGTCAGCAGTGGAGACAAACTCTTTCACATCAGCGGTGTGCTGTGACGTCTGTACAGCCGCTGTCCTCAAGGTTTAAAAAAAGATCTGGTTTGTCTCGCCTCTGCTTAAATGAGGCAGTGTGTGGTAGAACCCAAAGCATGCCCACCACAGGACACGAATGCCACACAGCTGCAGCTCACTCTTGCATCAGTTGTTTTATTGTTGATAAGATGATATTATATGAATAAATGGCTATTAAATGTATTAACAATGAAACAATAATCCTTGTCACTGAAAATGGATACAGTTAACAATAAACTATAATTAACCATTAAGCAAATACATCTACATAAAACCCTGTTTGCAGATTTAAAATCTCTAATGTGAGTGAAACAGGAGATTGTACTGTGGTTTTATAACATGCCAGTTCAGCTGACAAAAAGTTCGATTTTCAGTAGCTAAAAATACTATATAGTTTTGAAAATTGCGAGTTTCAAACCACGTGGGATGTGTAAAATTGTATATCTATCCATCACAGCCTCGTCGTGTTAAATTGATTGTGGCATCTGATTTAAGATTATTGGCTGCACAGGTCAGTGACATCAGCAGAAAAGGAAATTTAAAAAATATATATATATATGTGTATATATATATATAAAGATTATATTTAAAGCCTGTATGGTTTGGCGAAAAACTATTGTATTAGCAATTTTTCTGATAAAATTTCTGTTTTTTTTTTGTGTTTTTTTTTTTTTTTTTGGTAGGGCTGCACAATTTGGCCAAAAATTTGGATTATATATAAATAACATATAAATAATAATTATGAAGACGATGCTTAATAAAAATAATCTTAACACTTAATTGTCATCAGTTAACATTGGTCAATTACTTTAGTAAACATGAACTAAGAATCAACAATAATTCTACAGCATTTATTATTCTTAATGTTTATATTAACATTTGCTAATACATTATTAAAAAACATGTATGTTTTTTGGTATACATATCTTATCAAACTTATATTTTGGTGTAAATCAAACTTATATTTTGGTATACATATCTTATCAAACTTATATTTTGGTATACATATCATATCAAACTTATATTTTGGTATAAATCAAACTTATATTTTGGTATATATATCTTATCAAACTTAAATTTTGGTGTAAATCAAACTTATATTTTGGTATATATATCTTATCAAACTTATATTTTGGTATATCTTATCAAACTTATATTTTGGTGTAACTCAAACTTATATTTTGGTACACATATCTTTCAAACTTATATTTTGGTGTAAATCAAACTTATATTTTGGTATATATATATCTTATCAAACTTATATTTTGGTGTAAATCAAACTTATATTTTGGTATATATATCTTATCAAACTTATATTTTGGTGTAAATCAATTTTATATTTTGGTATATATATATCTTATCAAACTTATATTTTGGTATATATATCTTATCAAACTTATATTTTGGTGTAAATCAAACTTATATTTTGGTATATATATATCTTATCAAACTTATATTTTGGCATACATATCTTATCAAACTTATATTTTGGTGTAAATCAAACTTATATTTTGGTATATATATATCTTATCAAACTTATATTTTGGCATACATATCTTATCAAACTTATATTTTGGTGTAAATCAAACTTATATTTTGGTATATATATCTTATCAAACTTATATTTTGGTGTAAATCAAACTTATATTTTGGTATATATATATCTTATCAAACTTTAATTTTTGTGTAAAACTGCAGTTAGCCCTTAAAGCTTTTATAAGAACACAGGTGCTGTGTGATTTTGTTTTTATTTCGATTTATCATTCAGCTCACATCTATCTTTGTGCATGCAATAACAAGTTTTAAATTTTTTTTATCTGATGTACTGTCAATGCCGTGGGTGTGAAAGTGAGTGTCGAAATAGCGTCTGCAACTTTATTCTCCCTCATTGTCTCATAGGGGCCTCTGCAGGAATGGAGAACGGAGGCTTAATGAATTTTGACTACGGGGAGTCATTGTGGGAGAATGCAGAGAAGAACCGCTACATCTTATGCCGTTTCATCAACCCCAACAAGCTAACCTCATATCTGCGGCAATGCAAGGTCATCGACGAACAAGACGAAGACGAGGTGCTCAACTCGCGTCTGCTAGAGTCCAAAGTCAACCGAGCAGGTATTACTCAGTGTTCTTGTGTGTGTTACAGCACTGTTGATGATGTGATACGGATCCGTCCAAGGTTGGTTTCACTCTCTAACTCGGATTGAGGAGACATCAACATTCATAGATGCCAGTGACAGAAAATACTAAACACTGTGGAATATGGAAATGCAAATTCCATGCCGAAAACATTTACATGCAAATCACATCATCAATCAGTTACTCGGTCACCCCATCTTTCACTGTGTTTTTTCCAGTGGTGTAATTTGATGATGAATGGACGCTTTAATCCTGTGAGCCGCTGCTGTAGTTTTTCTTTCCGAACGACTCCTTCCTGAACCTTCGTATCATTTTTCAACTTCCGAACGGCCAGAGGCAGAGCGGATGACAAGGATTTCGCCGAGCAGCTTGCTAAAGTCTGCACTGTTTGTTTGTCACAAAGCAGCTCATCAAAATGCTTGTTTACCACGGCTGGGATTTTCACAGCCCCTTAATGATTCTCTTTTGCCTCTGGGACTAGCAGTTTGGCAAGTAATACAGAAGATCTTTCAAGTACTTTTTGTGCCATGATGTTCTCTAGCGAGTTAAAATACAATGCGTTGCTTTTATCAAAGACAAGTCTGGACTTTCCTGTTACAGTGCAACAAAACTACAAAGTATAATTCCAGCTTCAAGCGATTCATCTAACAACACCAAATGTGACAAAATAAAACAAGCTAATAAATAAATTACAAATCACAGCCAATCAGAATAATGTGGAGCTGAGCTTCCTCTGCAAGTGCATTTCTGCCTCGTTTTAATATAACGCAGATCACAATCAGTACCTAAGCTGTCAGTTACATTTGTGAAATGAATTGAGATTTAGCGGATGGTGGTCCTGTGCGTCTCTTTGGAGCCTCTCAAGGGTTGATGGACTTTTAATCCCACTTTAAGCAATACACCAAGTCTGATTAGCTAGTATAGTTTGTAGAAGCTTTTTTGCAGGATCTTGAAAGTCTGAGGACCTGAGAAACTAAATTACTGACTCATTTTTAACATTTAAAATAAATGTCATCAGCGATAATGGAACATATAACAAACATTTTTTATAATGTGGAAAGAATATGATGGTTTCACATAATGTTGTGTTCATGTTGATTGTTCGAAATGTTGATGCAAGGCGCTATGTACAATAGTTTTTCCCATATTGTGATGAACATCTGAGTAAAACGGATTCTTGAAAAAAAGAGAAAAAACGGAGGGCAGTTGTTGATGGCATGGAGTCAGATCTGAATGTGAGCTGATTATAATAGAAAGGGCGGGGTTTAAAGGGTTAGTTTACTGTAAAATGAAAAGATGTGTCATTAATTACTCACACTTGTGTCTCTCCAAACCTGTAAGACTTTCATTCAGTCTTCGGAACACAAATGAAGATATTTTTTATGAAATCTGAGAGATGTCTGTCCCTTCATTGGCAGCCTACAGAACTACAACTTTGTCACTTCAACAAGTTTCATTAAAATATCTTGGTTTGCAGTGTTGTGCCTGAACGTGTTCAACGATAGAGGCAATGAACGCTGTTCATATTTTGGGCGAACGTGAACTCGACGTACTGTACTACTGCCTGATGAACGTTACTGTGAACGCAACGTGTTCATTCTGGTGTCAGTGAACGACACGTTCTTCTCAGTTCAACTTCGTACAATAGGTTGCCAGATTTCTAGAGCCTTCCAGACAAAAACCCGGCTTAAACACACGTAAACAGGCCTTAATATGTAGCGGAAAAACACCCAATCTGGCAACACCAGCCACCAGTGTCGTCTCGACAAAGCAGCGAGCGAGGAGGCGTCACATGATCATTTAAACGGGATTTATGACGAGGTCGGTGAGGATGGGACAAATCTTACATTTCTGTGCAAACTTGTTCATTTTAAAATGTGTGAACTGAACTTTAAACTAGTTCATGTAGATTTGTGTTCACTGTTGGTTCACTGTTGATTTGTGTTTTGAAGATGAATGAAATTCTTGGAGTAAATGATGAGAGTTTACATTTGGGTCCATCAACCCTTTAAGCGAATTGAATGATTGTAGAAGTCCAGCATATGTCACTAGAGAGAAGTTTGATCTTTTACTGGAAGGTTTATGCACTCTAAAAATGCTGGGTTGTTTTAACCCAACTTTGGGTCAAATATGGACAAACCCAAACATTGGGTTCGAAATGTAATGAAAAAATGTAACCCATTGGCTGGGTTTGTCCATATTTGACCCAAAGTTGGGTTAAAACAACCCAGCATTTTTTAGAGTGTGACATTTTGCATTAAGAGGTCAAAACCAATGCATGGATGAATTATTCACAATAAGATCACTAAAATGCACTCAGACAATAGATGGGGTGAATTTCAATTTTATTCTGGCTAAAAAAAAAAAAAAAAATATATATATATATATATATATATATGAAGAGTTCAGATGCAAAAGCCTCTAAATGGCATTTGAAATTTTCTTCTAAAATGATAATTTTTATCAAGCTTGTATATTTAAGTTCAGTAATTTCACTTAAATGACAATTAATAGGTAATCTTCATTGCCATTTAAGTGAAATTACTGAACTTTAATATACAAGCTTGATAAAAATGATAATTTTAGAAGAAAATTTCAAATGGCATGGCACTTAGAGGCTTTTGCATCTGAACTCTTCATATATATATCAATATTTGCTTTAATGTTTTTGTCTTGTCAGCTACATAACTAATCTAAGATGTTGTTTTATTGAAGAACAACATAAACAATGATATAACATAAAATAATGACTAAATTTGATGTAAAAAAAATCAACTGTGTAAAAATATTGCCGCTGCTGCTGTTTGATATAAGTGATTCAATCTGATCCTATTAACAGATACTAAGTGTTTTTTAAGGGTCACATCAGGTAGAAAAAACACATTTTCTCAGTTCAACAAGTGTAATGCTGCAGTGTTTTTTGTCTCAGGTCGGTTGTTGGACATCCTGCACACGAAGGGAGAGCGAGGCTATGTGGTTTTTCTAGAGAGTCTGGAGTTGTACTACCCTGACCTCTACAAACTCGTCACAGGGAAGGAGCCCACTCGCAGATGTTCCACTATAGTCGGTGAGATGCTTGTAAACTAAAATGCCACCCATATAAATGACCTACGACCATGGCTTAAAATTTCTGTTGCCTTCCACCTGCTTCCCCTCTAGGATGAGCATCTGCATTACAGGAGCTGTATGCAAGAAATTTATTTCAAATAATCATAAAATGTCCCTGATATGTTACTAGACATTATTTTAATTTCAAATACTTATATCACTGACAACAGCAGAGTAGCCAGGATATTGTCATTTAAAAAGTGAAGTTGCCCTAAACTGATGTTGATGTTGTCATGTTGTGTTTTGGTCTGATGCTCCACCCTCCACTGATCTACCAATCACGGAGTCAGTAGTGTTTCAGCATCCGGGTTGCCAGCTCTGCTGTAGTTACAAATGTGTCGGATAATAAAATGTTTGGATCCTGCAGCCTATCTGGCAACTTCGGAGTCAGGGGGAGGGGATACACCGCTCTACAGTAATTTGAAAGTGATTGCAGTACCAGTTTTGGCCACAATCTTACATACGGCTCCTTTAAATCTGCAGTAGCCTAATAAACCAGTACTGTGGTGGTACTATGGTGCACTAATGGTATCAGAGGGTATTTTGGTGATAAATGATTACCATACTCATACACTGTGGTATTTACATTATATCTTAATAATAACGTGGTACTTTGTGTGCAGTTGTGTTTCTTTGACTGTATTTGGTTGCTTTCCTGTAGTGGAAGAGGGCCAGGAAGGACTCATCCAGTTCTTAATGAATGAAGTCATAAAACTACAGCAGCAGTCCAAGGCTAAAGAGGTGCAGCGAGTGGATATCTTGTCCAAATGTCGCACATTAGAGGATGACTCCAAGAAGCTACGGCTGGCCAACCGGGAGTTGCTGACTTTCCAGGATCGCTACAATAAGATGAAAGAAGAGCGCAATAACTATAATGATGAACTTGTAAAGGTGAAGGAGGACAACTATCAGCTGGCCATGCGGTACGCTCAGCTCAGCGAGGAGAAGAATATGGCCGTGATGAGGAGCCGAGACCTTCAGCTTGAGGTCAGAGTAGCTTCTAAAAGCATTGCAGGATGATTTGAGTCTCTGTCTCCTAGATTTACTAAAAGCGACGGGTCACTCATATTTACAGGTGTTATTTGTCTATGTGGGATACAAATGTTGGCTGCTGTCTCTCCATTTCCTCCAGATTGACCAACTAAAGCACAAGTTGAACAAGTTGGATGAGGAGTGCAAAATGGAGAGAAGGCAATCTCTGAAATTGAAGAATGACATTGAGAACCGGCCTCGGAAAGAGCAGATATTTGAGCTGGAGCGGGAGAATGAGGTCTTGAAGATCAAACTGCAGGAGCTGCAGTCCATCATACAGGTGAAGACCCTTTCTGCATCACAGTAAATGGAAGACAGTGAAAAGCAAACAGTTGGGAAAGGTTATTCAAAGTTTTCACAGTTGTTTTGTTTCTTTCTCGCATAGCCCGGTCCTCTACCTGATTCAGACAAGGCCATCTTGGATATCCTGGAGCATGACCGACAGGAGGCTCTGGAGGATCGTCAGGAGTTAGTCAACAGACTCTATAACCTGCACGAAGAGGTCCGAACAGGCTGAGGAGCTTCGGGACAAGGTCAGGACTAGCCTTATGCCTTGGATAAGCATTTCAGCATCAAGCTCCTTCCCAAACAATTGCAAATTTACATGTTGGGTAAAATAGGCTATTTTTAATTAGATCAAAATAATGGATGCTTTTTAAAAAAGGCTTTGCTAGGAAAAACGTTTCAATCATTTAATTGAAATAAAAAGTAAGTGAGCGGGACTCTTCTGCTCACCAAGGCTGCAATTTTTTTATAAAAAATACACAAAAAACACAGTAATATTGTGAAATATTATGACAATTTAAAATGACTTTATTTATGTTAATATATATTAAAATGTAATTTATTCCTCTGAAAAAAAGCTGAATTTTCAGCATCATTACTCCAGTCTTCAGTGTCACATGATCCTTCACAAATCACTCTAATATGATGATTTTATGCTCCAAAAACATGTATGATTATTATCCATGTTGAAAACATTTTTTTACATTATCATAACATATAACTTTATAAATGTCTTTACTGTAACTTTTGATCAATGTAACTCATCCTTGATAAATAGAAGTATTGATTTCTTATTTATTTCCCCCAAAAATAAAATACAAATTCTTACTGACCCCAAACTTTTTAAAGGGTAGTGTTTAATGTTACAAAAGCTTTCCAATTCAGATACAAGCTGTTCTTCTGAACTTTCTATTCATCAAAGAATCCTAAAATAAAAATGTAAAAAACTGTTTTCAACATGGATAATAATCATACATGTTTTTGGAGCATAAAATCATCATATTAGAGTGATTTGTGAAGGATCATGTGACACTGAAGACTGGAGTAATGATGCTGAAAATTCAGCTTTTTTCCAGAGGAATAAATTACATTTTAATATATATTAACATAAAAAAGTCATTTTAAATTGTCATAATATTTCAAAATATTACTGTGTTTTTTTGTGTATTTTTTATCAAAAAATTGCAGCCTTGGTGAGCAGAAGAGACTTCTTTTAAAAACATAAAAAATCTTACCGACCCTAAACTTTTGACTGGTAGTGTGTATATATATATATATATATATATATATATATATATATATATATATACCTGAAATATTGAAATGAATCAAAAGTGACAGTAAAGATAATGTTACAAAATATTTTACATTTCAAATAAAGGCTGTTCTTTCAATCTTTCTATTCATCAAAGACTCCTGAAACAAAAATGCATCACAGTTTCCATAAAAATATGAAGCATCAAAGCTGCTTTCAACATTGTTGACAATGGAAAATGTTTCTTGAGCATCATGAAGCTTCTGAAGGATCATGTGACACTAAAGACTGGAGTAATTATGCAGAAAATGTAAAATTACATTTTAAATATATTTATATAGAAAATGGTTATCTTACATTGTAAAATATGTCATATTACTGTTTTCGGATCAAATAAATGAAGCATTGATGAGTGTAAGAGACTAACGCTCCCAAGACCGACAACCAAACCTTTGAAAAATAGTTATCAATATTTATCAATTTTTCATGATACAATACAAGTAGCTTGTATTCATTGGTGTGCTAGTTGTAATGCGTTCTGGGATTACCTTATCTGCAAGATATGCAGTTCTTTTTGCCAAAATTAGTCAATCACTGCTTTTAGATCAGTCCTTATGTCATGGTGCATTAAAACGCTGTCTGGATTGGCAGCTCACTTTTGGAAGAGAGCTTCAGAATGGGGTCATATTGGTCACATCCTGAATGTTTAAATGTCATAATGAACATGCCAAATGTGATATTACACTGGCATCATGGGGCATTAAGTGTGTTTAATATGGACTAAGCATGAGAGTTTTAGTTGATGGCTAGAAATAATGAAGTGTAGGCAAAGGTTGTTTTTTTTCTTGTCACACATGAACGAGAAGTGACAGAGGCTGATGAGGACTGGCTGCTCTAAGTGGCTCCTTCTGCAATGTGCCGCAGCTCTAATTAGAAGTGCATCTGAAGTGACGTGTGAAAAGTGTCAGAATTCAGGGTAAGGCAGGAAGGGGGGAGGGTAGGTGGCAGTGACGACTTATCACAGTCAGCTTCTTTTGGAGCTTTTCAAATGTCCCAATTCTTGTGTATTTTATAGCGTTGAATGCCTACTTTCGGGCCAAAAAAAGTGTTTTAGTTAGTCTTACCCGCATCTCTCTTAACCAGCCATGTTTAATACATGCAGAATGCTTGTCAAAGCCAAACAATATCTTCCACCTTCCCAAATAAATCTTTGGTGTGTGTTTGTTTATTGATGGAAAGTAATCCGAGCTTGAGAGGATTGGTGTGCTATACTGAAATTAAATTTCTGCTACAGCAAAATGTAAATGCAAGCCGTAGCAGAGCTTTTTCTCTGTAAATGATGAAGCAGTCAGCATGGCTTGAGCTGCATAACACCATTGTGAAGTGTGAAATGTTGTTCTGAGGGCTAGGTATTAATAATGTGCTGAAAAGAAGCCCTACAAACTGTTGCTTATAAATCATTTTTACAGTTAAGGTTCCCTCTCAGGTTCATGCTATACAGTGTTGAATGATGCCATTGTGCTCTTTATTCTGCTGATGGGTTTAAATGACAAACGTTTAATCTAATAATGCACAGTACCTGGAAGAGAAGGAGGACCTTGAGTTGAAGTGCTCCACGTTGGTGAAGGACTGTGAAATGTACAAGAACCGCATGAATACAGTCATGGTGCAGCTGGAAGAGGTGGAACGTGAACGGGACCAGGTTGAGTACTAATGTGTTCCTAGCGATGGCTTTAGATCAGTTCACTTCCTGTTACTTGAGAGCTATAGTATTGCTTTCTTGGTCTCACAGGCTTTCAAGTCAAGAGATGATGCTCAACACCTCGTGTCTCAATGCCTGATTGACAAAGACAAGTACCGCAAGCAAATACGGGAGCTGGAAGAGAAGAGCGATGAACTTCAAATTGAAATTGTACGCAAAGAAGCCAAAATAGTCAACCTGGAGTGCAAACTGAGACGGTTGGCCAAGGAAAATGGTTTGGATCAGGTGAGACTTTATCTGTCCGATAGGCCTACGTCACGAAAAAATTTAATACCTAGGGCCTTATAATTTCCGTGATCACAGAATAAAAAGCACACTCTTTTTACAACTAAAATTACAGTAAAGGGTAAAAAAAAAATTTCCCAAAAATTAAAACGGAAAAAACAGACTTTGCAAAAATTAAAATGGAAAAAACGGAATTTGGGAAAAAATAAAATGGAATTTGGGAAAAAATAAAACGGATTTTATAGGGCTCTAAATACCGATAGTACGTCTTTCAGTATGGATAGTCCGATAGATACCGCTGGACCAAATCTCTCCGCAACCTGCCTGAAGTCACATATAATGATGTGGTTCGGATGGTAAATGAAAACTCTCAAGTGGGAAAGCGTGAAAGCTGAGGTATGGCTGTCTACGTCCTGATGCAAAGCAACCCGGTACACTACAACAACAGCCGCGGGTAGCTCTAGCCGTTCGCCAGTAAGGTAAACGTTTCTATGGTAACAGCGAGTTGGACCAATCAGCAGACGTTGCTGCTACACTTAGGATTGTGGGTAGTGTAGTTTTTTTTTCATAAGATCGTGGATAAAACATGTTTTTCTTTAAACAAGGTTGATTTCATACAAACTTAGGTCATGTGTCCACCAAAAGCGTTTTTAGCCAGCTGAAAACGCCAGACGCTCTGCTGAAGACGCTTGAGAGCGTTTTGGCAGCGCAGCATTTTTTCCGTTGACACGTTTCGTTGCTATGATACAGAATATCCGCAGCACAGTTTACTTGTAACTGATTTCGCAGATAATTTGTTTCATACTAAAAAATCATTTTTCATTTATGTTGTTCAGTTAGCTCTGTTAGTTGATGTCGTTGTACAGAAAGAATGTTGTGACAGTTGGTCAGTGTTGTTTAGCCCCGCCCCTCCTCCAATGTGATTGGACGGCTGGATAAAGGTGACAGTGATGAGCGCTGCGTTTTACCCAAGCTGAAAATTTTTCAATTCTCGCGACCAGTAAAAACCGCTGGGCGCTCGGCGCTTCAGCGTGAAAAAAGAAACGCTCAGCGCCTCGTTACGCTCATGGCGTTTAAAAACCGTGGCACTCCCATTGAAAACAAATCAAAACATACGCCAGGCGCGTGGAAAAACGTTTTGGTGGACACATGGCCTTATAGCTTCAACAGGAGCAAAAACCTTTGTTTCATAGCTCATGGTCAGTCTACCTCAGATGGTTTAGACATTAGGGCTGATAATCTAAATCCTTATCGAGAAATACTGTTGACCGGAAGTTCTGTATCCCTACTCCGCGTTCCGGAAGCAGGAAGTGTGACATAGGCCTATTGACAAGTTGTTGTTTTTTTCTATTTTGAAACTTGCCCCCTCCCTCGCCTTTCTGCTTTGATGTCACAATATCAGTTGTTGGTGTATTAGATATATGCGTTATTCCAAGCCACTGAATATTTCTTCTGATTTCTTTCATGATATTTTCCCCTCAGAGTCTGCCACGAGACATTACTCCACTAATTATAGCTCAGCACTTTGGGCAACCTGATGCAAATACAGGAGGTCCTTCAGAGGACTCTGGAGAAGAAGCTGTTGATGATCAAGAGTTTAAGCTCCAACGCAGAAGTAACCTCAAGGGCAGAGTGAGTAGAAACTTCTCATTGAATGTCTTTGTAATTATTATACGGGTATAAGCTATTATTTTGGCATTTCAACTTTTGTCATTCTCATTTATTAGGTCAACAGACCAAAATCTCCAGCAGCTGGACCCAAAAGTCCTCAATTCCAAGGTAAAATGTTTATTAAAGAGCTCTGGTGCTGTATGCAAACTCGCAGTTAATATGTGGTTAAAGCATGATAACGTTCACCAAATGTTTGCAATAAGAATGAGCTTTGGCTTCTTTTAATTTCATCTCTAATTATGTAGCCGTGCCTTTCACCAATGGAGATCTGTCAGAACATGCAGCCTCTGACAACACAATGATTTCTCCTGCAGAGATCTTCTGTAAAAATGTAAGACTCGTTTTCATCTCATTTGTTTTTTTTCTCTCCAAGTAGCTTTAATTTGAAGGCAACTGTTGTGTATGTGTTAATATATATGTATATTTTTTTAGCTGCGTCTCCGTAACGACAGCATCTTGTCCACTGCGCCAGAGCCTCCGGGCCCTCAATCCATTGTCAGGAGGATCAAGGAGAACCCGAACTCTCAACACAGGTGGTAAGTGTAACACACACATAAAACTTTAGCTGTATATCTAAGCTGTGGCTATATTGTGGCTACTTTTATAGATTATTTTCACTGCATTTCTACAAAAAAATACCATAGTTAACGCAGTACCAATCGTAAAGTCATATTGAATTATTGTCGGTTGGTATTATAGAGTAAAATTGTACTGTCCTGAATCTGTCTTTTAGTCTTCCCTGTTCAGAAGCCGCAGATACTGACAGTGGAGACAATGCTGACATGGGTATGAACATGCATAAATCATTTATTCCACCCACTCACCGTCTGAATCATACACTTAAGTGACTCGTCTTTGTAAAAACGTCTCTTTCTTTTGCTTTAGATGACCACGACTTAGACATGTCCTCCTACGGGCCTTCATCCATCCATTCATCTTCGTCTTCCCACCAATCTGAGACAATGGACTCGTATGATCTGGAGCAAGTCAATAACATCTTCAGGAAATTCTCTTTGGAGAGGTTATTTTGTTATTTATAACCATTCTTTGAACACTGCAGTGAATTCCTTTATGAAAAAAAAAAAATCTTTATGTCTCCATCATCTCAGTTCGTCTTTACAAAATTACAAATCAATATTATAACTTCTCTTTTATTTGATCTGTGCATGTCTATCTTCTTTTTTAGACCATTTCGCCCTTCATTGACCTCAGGCCCTCAGCGAAACTCATTGCGGCCTGTGCAGAGCCTTTTTCTCTCTGGTGAAAACCTACTGTCAGAAATCACTATGATTGGTGGAAATGATAGTGGCATCTTTGTGTCCCATGTCCAGTCTGGCTCTGATGCAGAACAGGCCGGAGTTAAAGTCGGACACCATCTTTTAATGGTAAGTTGAACTCCTTTATTTGTTCCACAACCAAAAAAAACCTGTAGTAATGGTGGTTTCACCCCCCCCAGCTGGAGGGAAGTATCCGTGGAGAAGCCCAGAGTGTGGCTTTGGACACCTGTACCAAGGAAGAAGCTCACTGGACCCTTCAGAGATGCACCGGACAGGTGCATCTCCATTACAAGTCAAACCATGATGGTGAGTCCAACTTTCAGGTACGAGGGTCCAATATTTCGAAAAGTCTTGGGAAGAGCCTAACATATGCAGACTCTAAAGAAAAGACAGGGCTTTGGTCTTTCAGCCCGCAATTCTGTCTGAATCAAACGTGCTGCTGCTCTGTTTGGTGTAAAAGTCTACTCTGAGTCCATTGTATTCAGTGTAGTGTTGGGTTGCATTCAGATTCTAAGCACTTTAGTGGCTCCTGTGCTCGGGTGTTATTTATTGGACCACAAAATGTCCTGTTTTGAGCCCGCTTTCTTGTTTCCAGGTTACAGACGGCTGCTGAAGGAAATTGAAGATGGCGTTGTGGTGTCTGGAGACTCCTTCTACATACGTCTCAATCTGAACATCTACAGTCAGTCGGACAGCTGCTCACTGAACGTTCGGTGTGACGAGGTTCTCCATGTTTTGGACACCATGCACCAGGGCAAATGCGAGTGGCTGTGCGCTCGTGTGGACCCTTTCACCGACAAGGACCTGGAGAAAGGCACCATACCGAGCTACTCCAGGTGAGGACACTGAACAATGAGTGACCATTATAGTGTCGGTTTCAAATCCAGTGTGAACATTTGTCTATTGTCTGCTGCAGATTGTTTGTCAGTGTGTGGGTGAGTGTGTGGGCGTGCATTTTTATATCTGTTGACTGTGACGAGAAGCTGTTAAGCGAACTTAGCTGTCACCTCCTCCCCAGAGCCCAGCAGCTCCTCTTGGTGAAGATTCAGAAGCTGATGTGTCGAGGAGGTCGAGAGGAAGCCGAAACTCTGAGAGGGCTCCGGGTCAGTTCCTTATGGATTGTTGCAAGAAATGTGCCCACTTTCGGCTTTTACATTTGTAGATGAGTCAGAACTGACGGGACACAACTTGAAGTGATAGATAAAGAAATATAAAGCCTTCTATCATTTTGAAGGGATAGTTCTCCTATTAAATGAAAATTATGTCATCATTTACTCACCCTCATGTCATACTAAACCTATATGACTGACTTTTTTACTTAATGACAAAACATCCTTTGTGTACTGGTCAACTTTAAGTCTAAAGGCCCGTTCACACCAAGAATGATCGCTATAAAGAAAACTATAACAATAACAATATTAGCAGCATTCTAATATTTCTGTCAATTATAAGCACTGCATTTTGTCATCTACCAAGCTCTTTAAAGTTGGTGGATTCTGATTGGCTATCAATGTTTTTATCAGCAATATTGTTCTTCTGTTGTTAATGTTATAGATATGATGTGGATTGCACATTTTTTCCCTCTGATTCCTTGGCTAAAGACAATTTGAGGCCATTTTCCGTCATGCGCGACATTTTAAAATTTTCTGAAAAACCTACTTTTTCAAAGTCCTCCTAGGCCTTTGCTCCGATTTCACAAAAACTTGACCAACTCATCTTCAGACCATGCCAACAAAAATTTGGTGATGGATTCAAGTTGATTTGTCAAACCCTTCTCAGAATAATGCGCAAACGAATTCAATGAATTCCGCTTCAAAATGAATGAGAGGCTATATCTATGGAATGCTTTAGCATGTTATGACAACCGTGACCTGAGGCTACCTGCACAGTTTGGGGGCAGTGCTACCTAGTGGTCTGGAGATATGAAAAACTATACATTTTTTCTTCAAACCTTGGAACTGTTTGGCCAAAAATCACGAAACTGGTCTCTTTAGATTCAGTGCATCATCCCTTGTCGAACAATACCCATTTTTTCCATATCGGCCATTTTGAATTTGTATTGAATTTTGTTGTTAAATGCTATATTTTACGAATGCATTGGCGTATCGTTACGCAACTCGGTATATGTATTCAGCGCCATGCCCTGACAGTACTCAAAACATTTCTGAGCAACGCCAATTTGTGGTCATAAGTTAAAATTTACATTTTCAAAAACACTTTTTAATAAATTAGCCTATTGTAATGACACCGGTCCTAATAGATTCATTTGGTCATGGTGAGAACATGGATACCAATTTTGCCATTTTTGGCCGAACTTCTTGTCCGCCATTTTGATTTTCTTTTACTTTTTCTAACTCCTCCTTTAGACTCTGCCGACAAAAGTTATGGATTTTGTAGCTCTGTATACCACAACAACAAATTTAAGGCATGATGCCAAAATGATTCTGAGGCTGTATCTCAGCAATGCTTTGGCATGACACCAAACTTTGCATGTAATTGTCACATTACTCTGAACCACACCACATCAATTTGGTCACAGCGCCATCCATTAGTCGGAAGTAATAGACAACTAAATCATTACTAGTGACTGTATTTATGATTTTTCTGGCATTTTGCCAAAAATGATCCTAATATGCCTTAAATTGATCATTGTCCTTGGTGTAAACAGGCCTTTTTAAGTCTATTTATAATGTCAGTCAATGCCTCTTGGACCAAAACAGTCATAATTTGACCATCAGAATTAAACAAACTGTTTTTGCTACTGTGCCTCTGTTATGATTGGCTAACCTCCATATTAAAGTTGTTCGCACTGTTGTTGATCAGTGTTGCTCAATACTTTGTAGGTGTTGATGTGTGTATGGTCATATGTCAGATTATTGATAGTTGTGATGTTATAGTCTACCTACAATGGCTTTGGAGATGTTTTTCAGGTTAGTTTTCAAAAATTCTACGGGAAAATCTCACTTTCCATGTGCTCACAGAACACTCTACAACCTGAGGAACCCACACCTTCTGTTGACCCCAAGTCTAGTCCACGTCTGTCCAGAGCCAGTGTCTTCATCTTTCAGTTATTACAGGTAACAGGTCCTCTTTAGTTTGCTCACACTGCCATAGGGCTGAGGTGTTATATGCAGACAGGAAAAGAGTGGAGTCTTGCTGAGATTAAAAACGATCCCTGGTGTCAGTTTGTCAGCAGGGTGGATAACAAGTACAAGAGGATGAACAGCAGTGAGCGTGTCCCGCATTGTCAATGGAGGAAATCCATCATCAGTTTCCAGACCAGGTTTTGAAACCCTGAGGCCTGAGGGTAAGACTGCCCACCCTTGTCTTTACTTGTTTATTTCTGCAAAGTCTCTGCAGTGGATGCCATATAGACGGGTTTTTGTACTAAATATTAGGCGATTTTGTTTTTAAAGCTGGATTTCCAGGACTGAAAAATTCATGGAAATGCAATTGGAAACTGAAATTTTATGCTCTGAATTGTTTTATCAGCTAGTAATGGCCCTTTTTGAGTGCAATCTCCCAAAAAATATTTCCAAAATGTGTGAATGCCTGGACAATGTATTGGTTAAAAGAGGTCATGTCCATTTCTAGTGTTTATGCTGATTCACATTTGACATTTAGCAGTATTTTTTTCCATTCTTTCAGACACATCTGACCCAGAGAGCGACATAAACAAGAGCTTGAATCTGATCCCTTACAGTCTAGTGACTCCACACCACTGCCAGCGCAAAAGACCCATCCTCTTCACCCCCAACATCCTAGCCAAGACCATCGTCCAGAAGTTCCTTAATCTCGGAGGGGCTATGGAGTTCAATATCTGCAAACCAGGTAAAAATAGCTGGAAGAGGTTTATCCTTCTAATTATAGCAGCACACTGTGGTGATGATGATAGAGATATCGTTCTGTAAACAAACAGTGGCTGCCAACTATGGGTCACGTATATGATATGCTCATCTGAACAAATGGATCCTTATTTTAATTTGTTCCATGACTTCAACTATTATGTCACAGGCAGCAACCCACTCAGTCCTTGTTTTTGCAAGATATTTGCATAGAATTTGTAATGTATGTAATAAACCTTAGTAAATATATTAGATAACTCCAGCTGTTACAGTTAGAAATGAACTTTATCAGTTATTAATGTAGAGTGGGTTTTAGTGGGGCAGGGCATAGAGATTGACTGGTGTTTATGCGTAAGTACCTAATAACCAATATTCAGGACTATGTGCAATTATTTTTTTGTTTTTGTTTGTTGTGTTTATTGTTAATTTTCTGTTTTGTTTTTTACATAACTGAATCATTTCATTAATCTGAAGGTGAACAGACTGCTTTATGAGACTTCTATATTAAAATAACTTACGTCAGTTTCCCGGGTGTAATGGCATTTTTGGTTTTTAATTTTAAAAACTCATTAGATGGCACCATTTATTAGTAATGATATCTATATATATATATATATATATATATATATATATATATATATATATATATATATATATATATATATATATATATAAATATACAGCTATGGAAAAATTAAGAGACCACTGCCAAATCACAGTTGCTTGGAATTTATTATTTATATTATAAATAATAAATCCAGAGCAACTGCTGATTTGGCAGTGGTCTCTTAGTTTTTCCATAGCTGTATATAAATATATAAATATATAAATATATATATATATATATATTTATTTTAGGGATGCACCGATATGAACATTTTGCCCGATACTAACTGATAATCATATATATTTGAAAGCCAGAATACCAATATATTCGGCCAATAAAATCTAAATCCAAGCTTTTATATAAATTTTTGAAAGCCTGGTTGCAAAAACAAAATTCTCACAATTAAAATCCGTCCCCAATACAATTTTAATGTTTTCATAATAATTTAATGTAGCCGATATGCACTTAACTATATATATATATTTTTTGATTCCAATCATATTTCAAAGCAATTAAGATCAATCATGTAGAATATTTATTTATTTATACATTTATTTATTTAAACGAGTAAAATAAATTAGAAAAAACATGATTTGTGCTATACTGACTCTGCAGCGCCATGGCAAAGAAATAGTTTGAGCTTTAGAAATTGTGCTAATCTGAATGGGAAGGTGCCATAGTCATATACATGAAAGAAATTAATCTTATTTCTTGGTCTTTTAATTGTAATAGTGCTTCTTCAAAAGTACCAAATATAATCATAAATGTAACATTAAACAAACTGGAACTACTTAAGAATAATTGAATCAGTACCACATCCTTGCGATTGTCGGCCCTGTAAGCAATGTTTCCCTTACATGCCTGCTTACAATCACTATAAATTCATCTTCTTTCCAGACATTTTGACAAAATAATGAATTCCTCATGAAACAGAAGATAGAGCCCATCATTTATTCCAAGGAAAAGCAGGCAGGCACATATGAATGCATCACCCCAGAAAATATCGAAGCAGTTGCCTTTAAGGTACAGTAATAAATGTTCTTTTGAGAATAATTTAATAATAGCTAAATGATGTTTTTGCCTTTATGTGCTGTCAGCATCTTCTGCTCTACTCAAGAAGCTTGTCATATGTGTGTGCTTGCTGTTTTGCCAAACAGTATCATTTAGAAGAGCATCCTTTTGGTGAGTGCTTAACCCTTTTCTAAAGACACCAATGGGATTTCACACTGAGCCCTGGCCCTGGCCCAACTTCTAAATACTAGCAATGTTTCACACTTGTCATTTTGAAAAGGGTTCACCTCAAAATCCTTTACTTGACCCTCATTCCAAATCCCATAAGGTTATCCATAATAACCTGAGAGGTTTCTGTCCCTCCATTTGATAGTTCAGGTAGCCAAAATTTCAAAGATCCAAATAGGTTTAATAAAACAAATCCACATGAATTGAGCGCTTTAATCCAAGAAATCGCTTTATACTGAATGATAAACAGATTTAAAGGGTTAGTTCACCCAAAAATGAAAATTCTGTCAGTAATTACTCATCCTCATGTTGGTTCAATTCTCAAGTACCTTCGTTCATCTTCGGAACACAAATTAAGATAATTTTGATGAAATCTGAGAGCTGGATCACTCCTATGTAGTCCATAGGCTTCTTGAGGGATTGAAACTTGCTGGACTTGAAAAGTTATTAAAGACATCGTTAAAACAGTCCAAGTGGCTACAGTGGCTCAATCTTAACTTTATCAAACGACTAGAACATTTTTGTGCACAAAAAACAACAAAATAATCGGCTTTATTTCAACTATTCATTTACTTCTCTCTCTGCCTCGAGTCAGGTTACTAATTTAACAGCGTATGATCTGTTGTTGTACGTCACACGCAACACACGCATGACCAGCGTCAGCCATATAGTGAGCCTACGTGTGATGTAGCTCTACGCTATCACACTACATTAACTGACTAGAGGCTCATAGAGAAGGAAGTAAATAGTTGAAATAAAGTCGGAATTTTTGTTTGTTTTTGCGCACAAAAAGTATTCTCGTCGCTGATAAACATAAGATTGAGCCACTGTAGTCACTTGGACTGTTTTAACAATGTCTTTAATAACTTTTCGAGGCCGGCAAGTTTCAATTCTCAAGAAGCCTATGGACTAGTATGGAGGAGTGATCCAGCTCTCAGATTTCATCAAAAATATCTTAATTTGTGTTCCGAAGATGAACGAAGGTCTTACGGGGTTGGAACAACATGAGGGTGAGTAAATACAGGGTTCCTACAGGTTTCTTCAAGTTAAATTCAAGTCTTTTTAAGACCTTTTTAAGAACCATTTATATAAAAAATCAATACCTATTTCACGTCCCTATCAGCAAAGAAAAACAAAATCCTTCAACTTGTGTTCATTTATTTTTCAAATGTGGAATGGGTAAAAGATGCACAATCAAAGCAGGTAACGTTAAAATAAAAACATTTCAGTTGGCCACAAGAAGATTGCCAAACAATGTTAAGTTGTGTTTTAACATTAGCTACACACAGGCAGGACATGAGTATCTGACTTGATCGCTTCCCAGATCGACACTTACTATCTAACATTTTCATCAAGTTTTTATTCATTGACGAAAATGTCAACAAATTTTCGTCATAGTTTTTGTCTTTCAAAACTAGCGTCTCGCTTCGTCAGTGAAAAAATGTTGTTGAAGAAAGGTTTTCATCATTATTTTCATCAATGGAATTAACACTGACATACAGCACAATTTTTAAGACCCAGACATCAAAATTCAAGACTTTTAAGACTTTTTAAGGTATTATTTCCAAATTAATAAATTCAATGCTTTTAAGGCTTTTTAAGACCCTGTAGGAACCCTGTAAATACTGATAGAATTTTCATTTTTGGGTGAACTATCCCTTCAACCTGTGCTCTATATGTGTGTGTTGGTCATTGCTTTTATGTAAAAGCCTATCACATATCAAACTCAAAAGGTCTCTCTTTGAGAGGGGAATCAGCAGTAGTATGTAGGAGAGACAGACAGCTCCTGATGGCTGCAGATGCAATCTGCTTGTTGGGGTTTTATCAGGTGGTTAGATGAGAGGCAGCATATTGTTTTTTCACTTGCTAATGTGTCAGGAGATGAGTCTAATTTTCCACTGCAAAACTTGAGCTGTGCCGAAAACAGGACAAAAACGAGAACCAACACCTTGCTGGATGAGTTCTCAATTCTCCTTTCTGGTTTAAATTATACATGAATATTTACAATATAGTTTGGCTTTAATTGTTAACGCATAAATACAACAAAAGTGTATTACCGTTTTGCTTCTTAGAATAAGCACTGTCTTCTGGAAGCTGATCTGAGCTGTGTGAAAGACCTGTTGAGGAGAGAGATCTTACCCTATCGTGATCTTCATCAAAATCTGTGAAAGGAACATCAAAAAATTTAAGGCAAGCTCTCTTTGCACTCTTGAATGCATGTCATATTGAGTATTCAGCTCTAGTTTGAAGATTCATTATTAATGAGTTTGGGATGTTTTCTTCGAGCAGACGGTCTCCCTCTGAAGGTGGACTCCTGAGGAGGAGTTCATGAAGATGTGTCGCTCCAAGGAGAAGGAGCTGGAGACGCTGCTGTGCTTGTACGCGAGCGTGGAGCCTGACTCGTGGGGTGGGGTGGAGGATCTCGTCAAGATCATTAAGGATAAGATTTTCGAGGAGCAGAAGAAGACGGTCTGGGTGGAGCAGGACATGCTGTAACCTGATCACGGCAAGCAGTTTCTGCACACTCCAAAACTCTGTTTGCATGCACACATGTGCAAACAGACACATGCTTGCGAACAGGAAGTGACTCTGTCAGAGGCCACAGCTTGGTGAGGTGCGTGTGTCAAGAAAAGGCAAGGTCGAGGAACGGCTCCATGTGTTGCACATGTGGTTCACATAGTAAGCCGTGGAAATGTTCTCACCCCTAGAATCGTATCTATTATGCTCCTGAAGCGAAGCTGTTGTCAATAAAACATTATCCTTCCCAGCGTTCACCTGCAATGCTCAATATAGTGCTTCAGTTTTATTCTTAGTCGATTTGTGTATAACTGTAAATTCAATCAGATGCAATTATTGTTGCAGTATACAGTATGTACTTTTTATCTTTAAGGCACAGTACATAAGTTAATATAGTTTGTTTGTCACTTCTATATTTATTTTAACACAAGCCCATATTGTGATGTGTTTTCTAAGTTCTAAGTTAACACACGTGTGTTTTTAACTCGGTGCCCATTTCAGCTGCTACCTAAAATACTCGCATACTGTGGTTCAGTGGCATTATATGTATTTACATGCTGAGCTCAACTTTGTGTTTTTTTATGTTGGCATTATTTTGGAGTCTAAGCTGTCATTGACGTCCTAAACTGGGCTCTCATGTTCTCTACGATGTTACCAGTAACGAGAGCTGTTTCTGATCATCCAAATATTCTTATCCATGTACCGTTCTTTACTCTTAGCCATTTATACACACCATGATTTACGGGTAGCTTACAAATAATAGGATTTTTGCATTTTAGGTTAATGTGAATGTATGTGGGAAAATTTATATTTTAGGTGTTTATTGTTATTCACCCCCTGAATGTGTGAAGTCATTAAAAACATCAAGTGTAATAATTATAAGAGTTATGAAGAAATAATATTGAATGATTGACGTCAACTATACTCATTATTCTGACCCACAGCATACAGATGTGTGTATAATTTTATATATATATTTATTGTTGAGATTGATGGCAGCCTTATCATCCATATAATAAAACGAAACAGTGATTATCTAAATGACAGGATGTGTTTGTATGGCATCTTATCCAGGGTGTACATCCTTATTTTTGAAGGGTATCAATTTTGGAAAAACAAACATATTAAAAAACTATTTACTAGTAGGACTATCCTTTCCTATCATATCCCTACTCCAAAGCCTTGATCTTAATGATATATACATTTTGTTTTATAAACTGACACAGCAATGTACTTTGCAGATGACACAACATTGCATGGTGTGTTTTATGTAATAAAAGCATTTGAGAAGCAGCATTTATGGGTTAATACTCACTTTTCACGCACATGTGCTTCAGAAAGAAACTGACACACTTGTGCTGTTGAAATGAGAAGTGAAAAACAGTAAAAGGCCTTGAAAAGAGGAAAAATCCTGGAGAGAGTGTGTCACGGGCAGCGCAGTGGAAATTTCAGTTGGGCCCCGACAAGCAGACTTCTTGTTGCTTTATGTGGTGTTGGTGGTGGTTCCTCTCAGAGTAAGCGTCACTCGCAGACAACAGACTCTGACGGTAAACCAACTTTCCACTGTGATTGTAAACACCATAGAAGAGACTCGGGATCTGTCGCCGCTCGCTAAAACAAGGAGACATACAACACAACACATCACATTAGATGTTTACGACCTGAAAAGACTGGGCATCTTGTGTTCAGAATGAAATGCTGTGTTTGCTTCCTTTTATATGCGACAGGTTTTTGTTTAGGATTAATGCATATGTAAAAGGCGTAGAGATATAGAAATATAATTTGCACATCAATGCAAACACATTATGTTTTGAAAAGTCTTGGGCAAACAAACGTTAGAGATTATGCACAAACTAATTTATATCCTTTATCAGAATATATTCAAAAACCACAACATGAAAATCCAGTCTATACAACTTGCCACACTTCCAGCGGTTTTTGTTTGTGTCTTTCTTACACAGAAGATCACTACAGGAAGTGTCGCGTACGTCTCGAGCGTGTCAATTTGCTGTGACAGATGGCTTGCCAATCTGTTGAATGCAGTGGTCCCTGCATCTATCAATCAAATCTGTGAGGAGCACCGGCGCTGAAATGTCATAATGGACTCCATGGAGGAGTGTGTCTGTCACAGACATCAGAACCTTTGTGTCTCGGGCCATCTGTATCTCCCTATTTCACCCACAACCTTATAAGCGTTTCACACAATGTGTGCTTTGTTACAGAACTTTAACAGAAACACATTTTCAAGATTATTGGAAAGCTTTTGCTCATCAGCTGCACCCTTGGAAGGTGTTTAAAGTCACCATGAAATCAAAATGAACAATTCTTGTTTCTTTATGGAATATTGCCGTATTTTTTAAAGAATGATTTTTTATTTTAAAAAATGTGACCTCATAATCTTTGATCAAAATAACTTTTCCTCCCTCTTGCATCTCTTCTCTGATGACGTGTTTACTGGCATAAGGGCGGGACAATCTGACTGTCACTCACATGAGTTCAACCAATAGCAAACCGAGCCCGATCTCATGAAAGTTCGTATCTATACCACGAATGTCATTTCTCGTGCCATTTATACGCCAAAAACAGTTTTTGCGTGTATATGGTACGCGTCTTTGCATGTGCATATGATCCGCACTTTTATGGCGTATAATACGCACAAACTCCCCTCCCCTAAACCTACCCCTTTTAGTGCGTGAGCGTAGCAAATGCACGAAAAAAAAAAAAACAAAAAAAAAAAAAAAACATTTTTGGCGTATAAATGCCACGTGAAATGACATTCGTGGTATAGATACGCATTTTCATGAGACTGTGTTGGCAAACCACAACCATCCAATCAATTTCCATGGACAAAATCAACTTTTTTTTCTCATTCAAGAAGCCGCTTCACTCACAATACGTCACAGGCTAGGGAAGAGAACAGATTATATAATAGGGAAGAAAAGACTATCACAACTTCCGTTTCATGCTGACTTTAATGTTTACATATGCTGCTGCTCTTTATGTTCATATTATCACGTCATTTATATGGTATCTGCTCGTTGAAAATACAATGCTATTTTCTTTCAACCTTCTTCTGATAAACAAAGATGTTTTTTTTCTTCTAGCCTCCCTCAGTCTAAAAACATTGTGGCCATCACGATACGGACTTCTATTAATGACATACACTTTTCCATATGAGAGTCAATATGCTGGAATCAAAGAGTAGCATAAATTGAATTATTTGCTGTTTATTTAATTAGACATTTCCTTCTAGTCCTCTGAGACCAGATGCCTGCTGGGTTCAGAGAATTCTTATCTCACTTAATTAGACTGGACAAAGCTTTGAATCTGTTTTATTTTTCTGATTCCCTTGCTAAATGTGTTTCCGCAGCATTTGTGCCTGAAAACATTATTTTATCCGTTTTGTTCTAAATGTTCTTAATAAATAGTCTTAAATAACCTTTAAAAAACACAGGTAAAGGATTAGTTCACCCAAAAAATTTACATTCTGTAATCTCTTTTTTAAGCTCTTGGCCTATAACAATAGGTAGGAACATAGTAAACGGGGCCAAAACCAAAAATCAGCATAAAAATAGGACTTTTGCATTACTATGTACTTGCTTGAGAAAAGAAGAGCTTCATAAAGATCCCTTAAAAATTCTCCTTTTGATATACAGGTTTTGGAACAACATGAAGCGGAGTAAAAAAAGACAAATATTTCGATTTTCGCGCAGGCTTGTCCTGCTTTAACCCTAAAACTGTCTCTTCTGGACAAATGTGGGTAAAATGGTTTTGATTTGTTAAAAAAACAAAACAACACTTTCCCTTGATTCTGCGCGGTACAAGACTTGGCCAACTCTTTTCTGAAAGTTTGCCTCCTGAACACACACATTTTTTTTTTTTTTTGACTCAATTCTACAATGTTAAATGGGTGAAAAAACAACAACAACTCCTTAATCTTGTATTTGGGTCGATCAAATGGGCACCCATCAGAAATGAATGGGAAAAACTGTAATTTAGGATTCTAAAATAAGCCAAAATAAGAGCACCAGGTGACAGCAAAATCACTTTCATCTTTAGGTTTTAGCTCTAAGAACTTATTGGAATGATATTTTAATGTAGTTTAAAAAAATAAAAATAAAACATAAAAATAAGCATGACTCACATTATAGAAAACATGGTACTTTTGTAAGACTGATAAACTCAAAATAGACCCCAAAATAAAAAAAACAACAACATAAATCTATAGACAAAACTTTATAGAAGATAGTGATACAACATTTATAATAAATAAAAATTAGGATCACACCTGAGTCCTCTGTTAACACAATTACAGGATTAAGGGATATAAAGTGAATACAGTTTGAGGGCTACAGCGACTGCTTATTATCAAGATTTTTAAAAGGCTTTTAAAGACTATATTTTTAGAGAGTAAATGCGGTTCTGATTTCTTATGTAAAATGCATGCACAAATTAATGTTTTTTTGTTTGTTTGTTTTTTGCTGACATAGAAAACACATGTTCATTGGTCAGAAAATGCAAAAGACTCACCATAAGACAATAAATTTGACTGCTACATAAAAAAGAGAAATGAAATCTACATTTAAGGCTATGTATCTATTCAGTGACTTACCAACAGTTGCCAATTATTAGTGCCATAATAAATAAAGTGTATTAGAACATTAACATTTAAAAATTTGAATTAAATTAAACTCTTGCTTTATCCCATGAATGAACTATATGAATACCCAAAGTTATAGCACTTGGTGCTCCATTGCCACTTTTGCATGAAAGCAGAGTGTGAAACATGGATGGCGGTGATATTTTTTCAGCTCTCCTCAACAAAATTTCCAAGAATGCTATCATGTGCAATTTACTCCAATGAGAACAATGGATTCTTGCATTTCTGTGTTTCTTTCTGATTTGGTGATGAAAATGTGTAATCATGGCCGTGTTGCTTTCTGAAAGCCTCTTCAGCTGCATTTCGTGTGCATGTTGATTTCATTTTTCCTCCAAAAACCCAGTCCAATTAACCTCCTGCTTGAAAATCAACTTGAAAGCTTTTCCATTAAATGTTTTCCTTGCGCACATCAACTCGACAAATAGGTTTAAGAACTCTGCGTTGGGACCACGGTAATCAGAGAGTGTTTTTTCCAGTGCTGTGAATGGCATTGAACTATCTACTTGGAGGAGGAACGAAAAAATTGTCACTATTTATATGCTAATTTCAGAAGCCCTGATTTTCATATGTAGGTGGTCAGTGGGACTAAAATAGCCCGCTCTACTTTGCTGCACCTGTGGTTTTAATAAGAAAAATGTGTTTGTGATACTGGGCTGCATGGGCTAACATTTAAATATGAAATATTATTTTAGATTGTTGACCGTATATATGTGTAATCACATGTCTTATTAGACAAAATAGATTGAAGCCATCCTATTGATGACTGATTTCCATTCAAGATGTTTTAATAAACAAGCTCATTATGTTTTTTTTTACGTGCGGATGAAGCTATAAACTTTTCAACATTATTGATCTGACCGTACTGACGCTGTTGTATGAGAAATGAACTGAGCATGGACAATGACAACATTTTTTGCAGAATAGATGAAATGGATTTGAAAGTAATGAACTTTACAAGACAACTGAACTGACTTGAATGCATCATTTATCACTATAAAGCTGCTTTGAATCAATCTGTAAAGCGCTATATAAATAAAGGGAACTTGTCTTTTCTTTTGGCTCGACATGTGTGAATCTAACAGATGGAGCTCATTTTACAAAAAGAAACCAATGATGTACATGCACTAGCAAAACATGACTAAAAGGAAATGTATGAATGTATGCGCAGGTTAACACTGCCCTCTGCTGAATGAACAGTTATTTTTTTATGAACCTTTTCTGTCCCTATAACAACCCATGCAAATATGTATATATAAAATATTCGTCAGGCATGATTAAATAAGTGTGAGATAAAGTGGTATTCAGTTGGCCATACCAAATCAACATTGCCGCTCACTTGAGGTGACACGCTCAAATATTAATGCAGGAATTGATTAGCCGATACGAATATGACTAATGAGATTGGGCATCATAACTATATGTAAGAAAAATGCACTGTAAAAAAGTTGCTGCCTTAAATTTGTAATCAACTTGGATGTTGAAGTTATTTCAACTTAAATTACATTAAACTGAATTTAAAAAAAAATGAATCAAGTCTCGTATATCATTAAAAGGCTGAAAAAAGTAGCTTTGCATAATATTTTTCTATGATTAGCAGTGAATCAGATTTTGTTCAAATTATTAATATTTGAAAAAAGTTTGTCAATCAAAAAGACACTTTGTTGTCATGTGATATTGGCTGGGTCTCCATGATTCACAAGCTCTTGATTTGCCTTATTCGCTTATGTTTTGGTATATTTAGTGTCCATTTTGCTTACATGTTAAGAAATCCTCACTGCTAATGCTGGATGGGCAATGTTTAAGACTATTTTAAATCAGATCTTGTCATTTTGAACCATTCATTAAAGCCCCCCTGTAGTCAATAATTGTATCCCTTAAAACTCATCTTTGATCCCCAAAATTACATATTTAAACATGTTTTTTTCCCTTTGAAAAAACAAACAAAAACATCTTCATGCCTTCTAGCTATGCTAAAAACTTGATTTTCACCACAGAGGGACTTTAAAATAACCAATTTAAAAGAATCAAATTAAAATGTTTTTTTTTTTGCCCTTAAATGTTACACTGCTGACACAGACCTAACATGTAGGGAAAAAATATGACACCAAAATGGAGATTTGTCAATTTACATATCAGACATTCTTATTTGTCACTGATACAGGTGCTTTGTACAGAGTTTATTTTAGCCAATAACACAGCCTACCCTTTTTATACTCCGTTTGCTTGAAAAACTTGAAAAGTTTCAAGTTTTTGTAAGCACTGCCACACAGACAGTAATCCATGACTTACTTGGGGCCACTGTATGGCATTTCTGGCACTGGAATCCCCCCTCAGGTCTATTCAAACGCCCATTTCGCTGGCGCCCCCTACCGACCACGCGCTACACGGCAGGAGGGGCATCAGAGATCAGTCCAGCAAAAGAAACTTCCCACAACTGAGAGGAAACATCAGAAAGCCGCTCGCGCTCCTCCAAATGACCTTTTGGGACTTACGTCGCTACCAGATTATAAAGGAATACGTGTTTCAGCTAAATAACATTTCCTGACAACATTTACCGCTTGATGCTTTTTCATTATCACCACGACCAACGGATTTGTTTATCAGGCAGCTGCCCTTTTTCAAAGTTTCAACGGACAGCAGTGGTCGCTTTGCTGGGGAAGAACTTCTTCAGTGTCAACGGTTTTTCTTTCACAAATGTCTTTATAATGGAGGAAAATGCAGTTTGTTATTTGTTTTAACCGCTGAATATTCGCAGATAGATATTTGCCTATTGATATAGTATTCCATGTAACGTAGATTTTGTAAGTTACAAAACATAAAGTCAAGTTCTCGGGCACTTTAATGAATACATCAGGTGGTAACGTTAACTAACCGTGTCGAAGTTGTATAGGATGGCTGGCGTGGTGCGCACCCTGAGCCGGTGTCTGCTGCCCGCTGAGGCCGCTCACGACGACAGGAGTACCGGGAAAGAACGAGCCCGCGAGCGCGATGTGAACCCGGAGCGCGAGGCGAAGCGACGCAGTCGCGAGATAGATGCCATGCTCGCGCGCGAGAGGCGCTCGGTGCGGCGTCTGGTGAAGATCCTGCTGCTAGGCGCCGGAGAAAGCGGCAAATCCACATTCCTCAAACAAATGAGGATCATCCACGGAAAAGAGTTTAACCAGAAAGCGCTACTTGACTTCAGGGACACGATCTTTGAGAATGTCATCAAGGTAACGGTCCCATACATGAATGTTTGCGTGAGTTTTTGTTGTTTCTGACGTCATATTTGTCTGTTTTGTTTGTCAATAATTTTGTGTATATGCTGCCTTTTAAATTTAAGTCATACACTAAATTAGATGACCAATAATATTGTTCATTTATACAAACAACGTGAATTAATCTTAAAAGCCGACTTGACTACGAGGATAGAGAAAAAAATTGCCTAATTAATTGTTCAAGTTAGTGATAGATAGGTTGATTTAAATGTTACTCATATAAATATAAATTACTTTTTAGTTTCTAAATTATATATATACAGTAGGCCTATTAGTTATGTCTCGCATCTAACAGAATACTTAGCAACATCTAAATATAGGCTAATATGCACTACATATTATATACACATTAAAACACATGTTTATGTTAGATGTGATTAAAGGAGTAGTTTCACTTTATACAAAAAAAACTTTTGCTGATAATTTACTACACCCATATCATCCAAGATGTCCATGTCTATCTTTCTTCAGTCGAAAAGAAATTAAGGTTTTTGATGAAAACATTCCAGGATTTTTCTCCATATAATGGACTTCAATGGGAACCAAACGGTTCAAGGTCCAAATGAGCTTCAAAGGGCTTTAAACAACACCAGACGAATGAATAAGGGTCTTATCTAGTGAAACGATCGGTCATTTAAAAAATATAAAAGTTTAAGTTTTATAAGCTCAAATGCTCGCCTTGCTCTGTTCTGTTCTGTCTCTGTTCGTGACTCTCCTGTTTAAACTCTTTTTTCGAGTCATGACTCAGATAAGACCCTTATTCATCGCCTGGTGTCGTTTAAAGCCCATTGAAGCTGCACTGAAACTCTCATTTGGACCTTGAACTGTTTGGTTCCCAATGAAGTCCATTATATGGAGAAAATCCTGGAATGTTTTCATCAAAAACCTTAATTTCTTTTCGACTGAAGAAAGAAAGGACAGTGGACATGTGGATGACATGGGGGTGTGTAAATTATCGGCACAAGTTTTTTTTTAAAAGTGAACTACTCCCTTAATTACCCGATTAATCGATTTGACAGTGCAAATACAGGCTACATGAAAAATACATGTAGTTTTGTAAATTATTTAACCAATATTTATAATTTACTCAATCTTGAATTTACAGTGGACATGACTAAATAAGATAGTAATGGATGGATTTCATTAAATGCAACTACTGAATCAATAATCTTAATAAAATAATACTTTTTTATAGCATCAAAATTCAAAGCGTCTTAAAGTTATGTGCCAGATTATTTAGTTAAGGTCACTAAGGACAAGTTTCTTTTGTTTTCTGCTGAGACAGGCTCTGTTCTCATAATAAGTAAGCTAAACATGCTCCTCACAAATGAGAAACACAAATAAATGCAATTTTGCATTCAGCATAATTAATACTTCCTCAATGTCTGTGCGTCAGTCATCAGAAAGTGCTCACATGAACTCCCGTCACATGTGCTGTCGAACATGCAGACTCATATGAGTTGCTATCAAACCAATTCTTTCTTCATTAAGGCCTATATCAGATCAGACTAATTCTAGATGCCCAGATCAGTATAATTAGACTAATTAGGACACCCATGGCCATGTGTAAAAAATGTATTATGTATCTGACTAATTAATTTTACTGTTAGTCATGTGATGGTTGTTTTAGCCATCTGCTCTACCGCACAGCAAAATCCATGGATCATTCTTGGGTCATTTCCCTAAAAGCACGTCTATTTAAGATGCCTGTGTTTAATGACAGTGGTTTGACTCACAGCTCAGAGTTAACGGGAAATTAGTGAAAATGCGTCCCAGAATATGTGTTTGTGAGAAGATATGGGCCTGGGGCTTGTTGGAGTTGGTGAGGATCATGAGGAACAATGTTTGGCCTTCTGGTAGAAGCAACTTTTTAATGTTTTTTACCAAACCAGCAATCGCAAATCAGCAACTTAACATTTAGGCTGGCAAATGTTCTCCAGAATTATAAGACTAAGTTTAGCTGTCCTTAAAATTAAGCAGTACATTGAGTCACTTTGTTTTGTCTAGGTTCATCCCTCACTCCGCTATGAACGGAGAGACTGTGCCTGACTTATCATTGTGATCAGCTCATGTGCTTTCCGAGCTCACGTGTCTCCGGATGTCTCAATATGTCTTGATAAAGAAGACTTCTGTTATTTTCCCCTATCTGTTCTGTGTGCTCTTGTGTCTTCCTCTCTTAATCTCTTACTAAATTTCACATTAGGTTTAGGAAGTTTACTAATGTGATACATCTGATGTGATCATAGTAAAGACTTTAAGATGAGCTGCTGATAGCAAAAGACATGCACTCCATGTTACAATAGAGAAAAGATCTAACACTCTTTATGTTGTTCAATACGCCCATGTGCTTAGCAAGCAGTTAACGGAGTCCGAATTTATCTGTGGCGTTTTGTTATAACAGAGCACATCCATTGTTAAACAAATCAGTGTATTGTGCATTGTCTTGTCATTGTTGTCTTTGATTTCATGTTAGAAATTATATGATCAATGTCATGATGCTCATTCTAGCCTTATCTAATAATTTATTAATAATACATAAAAAATGCTGTTTATACAACATGCAGTAATGCAAAACAGGAAATGATATCATAGTGAGGAGGACCCGTGCAGACCTTCATGACTGTATGTTGAGGTCAGTAAGTCTAGGGCCCTATAAAATCCGTTTTATTTTTTCCCAAATTCCATTTTATTTTTTCCCAAATTCCATTTTTTCTGTTTTAATTTTTGCAAATTCCGTTTTTTACGTTTTAATTTTTGGGAGTCATTTTTTGTACCCTTTACTGTTATTTTACTTGTAAAAGAGTGTGCTTTTATTCCGTGATCGCAGAAATTATAGGGCCCTATAAGTCAAAATATCAGACCGTTTTACCTTTTTGACAAGGCCGGGTTAGTTCAGGTTGTAAAATGTCATGTGGTGCAACTCCCCAAACATTGATAAATTATTAGTTAATAATTCATGTTATATTTAAAAAAGAAAACACCTTTTACTTTTATATAAATGCAACCAAATTAATCATCACTGTTATATTGCATCAAAACATCTTAAAAATTATTATTAATTATTCTAAGGTTACCAAAGCCATGTTTACTTGCCCAAACCTGCTTGTTTCCTGTCGCCACATGCATTTTTGTCACAGTTAAAGCAAACATGGTCCCCACACAAATGAGAAACTCAAATAAATGGCATATTTTGAAAGTGAACATTAAGATTTGCACACTTACATGTAGGCGTATTAAAGGAGTAGTTCACTTTTAAAAAAACTTTTGCTGATAATTACTCACCCCATGTCATCCAAGATATCCATGTCTTTCTTTCCTTCAGTCGAAAAGAAATTACGTTTTTTTATGAAAACATTCCAGGATTTTTCTCCATATAATGGACTTCAATGGGAACCAAACGGTTCAAGGTCCAAAACTGCAAACTGTTCAAAGGGCTTTAAACGATTCCAGACGATGAATAAGGGTCTTATCAAGCGAAACCATCGCTCATTTAATAAATAAATAAATAACAAAGTTTAAGTTTTATAAGCTCAAATGCTCACCTTGCTCTGTTTTGTGATGCGTGTTTTGTGACTCTCCTGTTAACTCGTTCGTCAAAATGAACAAATCTTTTCCCGAGTCAACTTGTTCATTTCGTTCGTTGAATGAACCAAATGACACAAAAAAGATTCATTAATTTTGGCATATTTGAACATAAACAGCATTTTAAGCCCTTTGAACAGTTTGCACTGAAACTGTCTTTTGGACCTTGAACCGTTTGGTTCCCATTGAAGTCCATTATATGGAGAAAAATCCTGGAATGTTTTCATCAAAAACCTTAATTTCTTTTCGACTGAAGAAATAAAGACATGGATATCTTGGATGACATGGGGGTGAGTAAATTATCAGCAAAAGTTTTTTTTAAAAGTGAACTACTCATTTAAAGGTTTAAAGAAAAGTTAGGCCTATATTATAAATGATGACATTTTTAGAGTCATTACATTTTAGTTTTTAAAAATGCCATAAAGTTTATCAAACCAACTTTAATACAAAGTGCTTTTCTGCTCTACTGAACACAAATATGTCTGTATTGTGGCAAACTATGGTGATCATTTATTAAGTTATTTAACTGAAACGATAAATATTCCTATCCTTGGTCTTGTTATCTTAGCCACAGTTTGGACAAAAGCAGGGCTGCCAGATCAGAGGTTTGGCTCAGTGGAAGAGTTTTGCTTTATATGGAAAAGGATATGTTTCTCAGAGTGTCAGTGCAGAGGTCCACATGTTCCATCTCCATGATTCTTGTCCACCAAAAACTTTGCCAAACTATCAGGGATCACATCATGCTTTTGTTTAGACTCCAGAGGCCTCATTTATAACCGTTGTAACCGTTATAACCATTTATAACCATTTATAATGCACAAAACAGGCCCTGAAAGAGGCGTACACCTCTTCCACATATAAAAACAAACTCGACGGGAAAATGTGCACACCTGCACGCACGCAAACTCTGACCCATGTGTACGAATGTTTTGGAGATGGAGCAGTTTAGTTTGGCAACACTCGAATGGTGAGCTGGAGTTAAATGTCTTTTTGGTTACTTTTGGACTGAAAATGTAAAGAAAATTATACATATACAGAAACATAATACAATAATTTTCACTCTCCAAGGCTATCACTTGAAGCAAATATCCATTCCTTCTTAAATGTCCGCGCCAGTGACGTCATTGGGCTGTTTAATGAAACTAAAGCTAGCCTTAGCCTCTAGCTAGCCTATCTAACGGCAGATGAAGTAAAACTGTAAATCGTCATTAAACTATTAAAAAAACTACTGTTTTATAAAACTACTGTTTTACTTCTGATATTTCATTTAAGATTAAATAGGCCATTCTCATTAATTGAGTTAAACCCTTAAACTACATGAAATCATTAATACATGAAATATTTGTTGTGGATGCATCATGCAATGCTTTTGAATACTTTTCCCGTTGGCATGCTGTGTTTTAATGTTTTAACTACAGGGATAATTGCTTATCATGATAATAGCACAGCAGATTGTCTGAGAAAATAGTTTAGTGCGAATAATGCACAACAAGGTCTAGCCTATCTGTTTCCATCAAAAATATAAATTTAATTAAAAATACTATTTGGCCATTGAAAAGATTGAGAAAACTTTCTCTGAAATGTATTTTACACTACACTGTAAAAAAGTGTTCAATTTACTGTAAAATACAGGCAGCTGTGGTTGCCAGAAATTTACTGTATAAAATATAGGGCCCTATAAAATCCGTTTTATTTTTTCCAAATTCCATTTTATTTTTCCCAAATTCTGTTTTTTCCGTTTTAATTTTTGCAAATTCCGTTTTTTCCGTTTTAATTTTTGGGATTCTTTTTTTACCCTTTACTGTTATTTTAGTTCTAAAAAGAGTGTGCTTTTATTCCGTGATCACAGAAATTATAGGGCCCTAAAAATACGGTAGCAAGACTTTACGGTAACAAGGTTTTTCAGACTTAAAATTTACAGAAAAAAAAACGTATTTCATTATCTGATATAATGTGACACCATATCCGTATTTATATTTTCCTAATGTCTTATAACATGTTATCACCTGGATGCGAATGATATGCAGATGAGAGGATATGCATAGTAAAACTAGGCATTGTAAGCTCCATATATGGTTATTTGTATGGGGAGGAGACGCATGTGCGCACATTCTTCCGCTGACTGGGATTTATAAAGGGAATTCTGCGCAGATTCTGGCGTACGCATGGTTTTACAAGTCTTTATGTTTTTTTGTACACCCTTTTTGGCTATTGGGCTCACGGCACGTACACTTTTAGTAAGGATCCTAATGTACAGTTTTATAATTGAGACCCCAGGAGAATATGTCGTAAAGTGACACGACTGAGACAGAGCTAAAAGATTGACTTTGTTCCACTGGGACTGATTGCGATCAGATCTTCTTCTAACCCCACGGAGGACATGGGGAGCAAAGCTGCAGAACTGAGCTTTCTTTGTGCAGATGATGTCATCAGTTTATTTTTAATAAGACCCCTTCACCACAAAGTAACTAGTAGGTCGGATCTTTTTAATTAGCTTCAGAGGCAAATGTTGAGGTCTGCGTTTTGGAGCATCTATTTGTATGATAACTTGAAGTGAGTTTTATGACTAGTCGCACTAAACGGCCTTAGTGTATGTGTTGGCACTGATTGCATGGTTCACTCACTGCCCTTTCAGTCAAGTGAAAAGAGCAAATGGGCATGAAGAATGTGCCTAAAGTTTTGTGTTTCTTTCTAAATGGTTTACCTTGGATTCTTGTCACCATTCATTAACTGTAGATGTCAAACTGCTTTATGAAACAACTTGTGTAGATTTGAAAAGCTTAGATTATCAGGGTCTAGGAAGAAACAACAGAGCAAAGGCCTATTTACACTAAATACTACGGTAATGATAACTATATTAGAGTTCACACCAACGGAGAGTAACAATATTATAAACCTGCCACAGCTATGGCACTCTAAACTCTAAAGCATTCATCAGCTGGAAAAAAAAAACATTCTAGCAGTGATTCCAACAATATCATTACTCTGTGTCGTTAACCTTATTGAATAATTTTATGAGAATAAAAACTACTTTTATTCAAGTCAAAATATTTCTTGGCTGAATCAAGGTTACAGCAACAAAACCCGTAACCCTCTAATATGCCCTTGTGGCGCAATTTTAGCTGTTTCCCCCACAATGTGTATTTTGATGACATATATTTACTAAACGTAGAGATGATAGACTAGCATAGAGATGACACATTTTGACTAAAAGCCTAAAACTGAATTGGTGTGAATAATTTTATAAAATTGGTTGGGTATTTCATTTAGGTTAGGTTTCAAACAGTCCATTACTGGGGCAAATCGTGTGGTGTTTTTTTTTTTTTTTTTTAAAGTAAAACGTGTGATAATACGTTATTTCACAGCTCAAAAGATGTGTGAATTGGATGCGGAGCTGGACTGGAGACTTTGTTTGTTAGCGATGAAGTCAAGGTCAGATTGGAATAGCTCCACAATGGTGGTCTCTATGGGCTCTTGGTATCGCACAGTCCACAGAGCCAGAGGAAATGCCTCTCCTCAGTGCAGACAGTGAATACCGCAAACAATGGCGATTTAGTCATGCCATCATCTCCCCTCTGACCATTTGTCATCGCCCTGTTGTTCAGCCCATCCCTCTGTAGGCTTTAGGATGATGACAGTGTCGGTTTTGTTTGTTTCACTGATACCAATTTGGAGGAACCCCAGGCCAGACTTTTCCTCAGGGGTGGAAAAAACATGAACACACAATTAGAGAGGTTAACAGTTGCATGAACAAATCTTAGCCTATGTGCTGATCGAATTATTGGTTATTTTAAAGATAACATTATCTTCATTTCAGCCACTTTACAGTGGCAAAAGTCCAGGACATAGTCCTCTCAACTCCTTCCTTCAATGCCTTTTGGGTATTACGGCACCATTTGCCTGTGGTGATCTGGAAAGAATGTAAAATATTTTTACGATCTGTGATTTTAAGTTAAAAGTTAAAATCGAATTTAAAATAAATTCTTTATCATTCGTCCCAGGACATATTAGGCATGACTTGTAAGTGCACATTATTGGAAAAAAGGGAGGTAACACTTTACTATAAGGTCTAATTTGTTAACATTAGTTAATGCATTGACTAAAGGCCATTGCACACAGTCCGAAATTCGCATTCGAAATTTTCGCATGTTAAAAAAAAATCGACCTCATGTTATGTCAACCACGCTTGCACACCGCCTCCGAAACTTTCGTCCGTCTTAAAAAAATTCTGATCGGGTTTGATTTTCTGTGTTTTTTGCATTCACAGCCAGCATTTTGAGATGTTTTTTGACAATTCAGGGCCGGGGAGCTCTTTCGCATATCATTCCACATATGCGCAGTGCTTTCAGTTTCAGTTTTCAATTCAATCAAGTGTTTTTGTTTCTTCTCTCGATTGGATTATGAAAGGAATAAACATCCCCTTTCAATCAGATTGAAATTTCGGATCGATTAAGGTGTGATTGAGCAGCCAATTTGATAACTAATGTATTATTTGGGCAACAGCCTATACAGCTGTTCTGTCTGCCCAGCGCTTCCACCGGTGTGTGTGTGTCCATACCTTAGACATACTGCCAGTTTCTGTTCAGAATCGATTGGTTCACAGAAATTGGTGGTCTTGGGCGGCAGTGGCTCAGTGGTTCATGTAGGTTGTCTACAAACCGAAAGGTTGGTGGTTCGATCCCGGTTTCACCTGACCAAGTGTCCATGAGCAAGACACCTAACCCCAGCTGCTCCCGACGAGCTGGATGGCGCCTTGCATGGCTGCCGTCGCTGTCGGTGTATGAATGTGTGTGTGAATGGGTGAATGTGAGGCAAATTGTAAAGCGCTTTGGTGGCCATTGGGTCTATGAAAGCGCTATATAACTCAGTCCATTTACCATTTGTTTTTAATATGTGGTCTCCAGAATCGCAAGCAAAGCATCAAACTTTTCCATTGACAATCTAAAGTAAAGTAAATTTATGTTTCACTTGTCCATGCACAAAAGTCACTTGTCCAGGTAAAATGTATAATTTTATCTAGGGCTGCATGATTTGGAGAAAATGTCATACTGCGATTATTGAGGTCAATATTGCGGTTGTGATATGCGATTGCGATATAATAAACAAATGGTTTCATGAGTCAACTTGTTTGGTTCTAAACCAAATGCACACACAGATTAGTGATCATTTTGAAATTAGCAATAACAACTAAATGATTGATAACACCTATAATGATCAATAAGCCATTGGTGTCTGGATAAAAAATTAACTGTCTAACAGGTAGGACATACAGAAATTGAATAAAGTTATCAAACAGTCTGCGCTGCATAAATTATATATAGACTACTCCTTATTAAAGCTACACAAGTTCTTTAGTCAAGAGCAGTGAGTAATTTTCTCTGTTCCCTTTGTTCTTTCATTAACTTTACTGACAGAACGCTTTATTGGTAGCTGGCCCTTTAAGAGCAGCCGCTGTGGACAGAGTCACTTGGTCACGCGCACTCACACGCGCCTCAGTCCCTCACGAATCACAACTCTTTATGTCCATCATAAGACTGCTCTTATGTTATGAAGATACTTGACAAATGACATTTTGGCTTAATTGTGTGTGTTGTTGAAGTTCGTTCAAGCGCGAAAGAGAACTTCTGGCGCGCGGTCTGTGCATGCGCATTATACTGGCGCGCGTCTTTCTGTGAGTCACATTCAGGACAATCACAGGCAGTGCGAAAAATGTGTTCGTTTCAAATCGGTAAAATGAAATCTGTAATATAGACGTAACGAGTGGCACATAACGTGAAGTAACATGGCATTTTATTTTGTTTGAAATTTAACTTGTCCGGTTCGGACAACTAATTTTCTCTTCTACTTGTCCTACAAAAAATCCACTTGTCCCGGACAAGCGGACAAGCCTTAATGTCGAGCCTTGGAATCCATTTTGTATTTTTGCGTTTTTTTTTCACAAAGGTTTAATAAATACGCATCGGACTCGGTGTGCGAGGTTTTTGTGCGTGTCTGCGTGACAAATTTTTAGGCTGACGAACACGAAAATACGCATACGAAATTTTGTACTCAGTGTGCAATGGCCTTAACAATGAGCAGTATTTTTTTACAGCATTTATTAACTTTATTAATGTTATGTAGTAAAAACGCTGTTGTTCATATACTGTAGTTGACAGTGCATTAAGTAATGTTAAAAATGTATTTTTAAATAAGATTAATAAATGCTGCTGAAGCATTTTTCATTGTTCATGTTACTGATGTAGCTATGATCCAATCCAAAACTAGATGGATTAAATCAAAACCCATCCTATACTCCCATAGCTATTTCCCAATTTAATTTACAAATATGCATTACAAAAGCTAAATGTGTTGTGTGAGTACAGTCTTTAATGTCCAGTTAAATGATTTGAAACACCACAGTCAGTCTTTCCTTTCCTGCCTTGTTGTAGTTAACCCACTTTGAATAGGTTGTGTAATCTATGTTTGGGAATTTATTACTTCCTAGATCAGTAGCTAGCTATCTATTCATTACTGTTAACTGTTTGTGAGAGTGATTTAAAGTCTGACCTGAGACTGACATGACGTGTCGGGACACGATAAAATCTCACCTCAGTTTGGCCCCTAGTACCCCTCACTTATCATTTGATCCTCCAAGAGTCAATTTCCCTATTGCTACGGTCTCTTGTGCAATGGGACACCACTGGCATTGAAGCATTTCCTCTGTTTACTACATCCTTGAGAAAATAGTTGCGGTATCCCAGAATGTGTTTTTGCTCCATCATCCCTAGGAGAGCGCGTACGGAGGGGCAAATTACCAATAAGTTGTGCCACACTGAAAGGTCTGAGTTCATGCGTCCTGTTTGCAAGATGTTTGTGGGGGAGGATACAGGAAGTAGCTGAAGGGTGACACAGGGAGCAAGCATATATCAAGCCCATCTTCCTGTGTGATAAATCTGAGAGTTCCTCTGTGACCGAAGTCTTGGGAGGCTCCTTCACTGGTGGCTTGTTTATGGCTAAAGAGTTGTTGCTGATTTAACTGTGGTTGCTCACCGGTGGGGAACCCATGAGCGGCTGCCTGGATTGCTCCCCACATCTGCTTATGCTGCAAAATCACAGTGCTGCCATTACCACCACTAGAGTAATTACTAACGCCTGACACGCAGGGCCCGTCTAATGCATGTCAGATGAGGGCCGATGGTTAGGATTCGCTGTCAGCTGTGTCTCTGGGCAGAAACCAATATCCCTGAGTTTCATTTTTACTCTTTGTTGACTGAACATTCAGGAAATCCCCTGCTTTTTCAACATACAACAATGAATTTTGTCTGTTTTAGACTTGGAAAAGTTTGTGGCTTTTTGCTGAAGATTTCAAAAACAAGTCGCTTCGGAAGATGCCATTCAAAACAAACACTGAGGGCTTGTTTTCAGGAGGTATTCAAGAAACGCTAGGAGACATACTCACGGCGAGGTGAGGTTTTGGTGGTTTTCAGAGATATTTTTGGGACTTTGCCACTGCTCAGGAAGAGATTGGAAGGCCTGCAGCTGACCTCTCCGCTGTGATAAAGCCGCCTCACCGCTCTCTCTCTCCTCTTGCCCTGACTGTGTCAACGGATCAAGCCAAGGAGGACAGGAAGATACGTCTACGCTTCCCAGATAGTATTGCCCAGAAGTGGGTGAGAGGTCAGAGATGGTTGGAATGGTTTTCTGGGCAGCCTCTTGGAGACAAATAAAGGCAAAGTGGAAGTGAGTTTAGGAAAGAAGCACCCTGAACCAAAGAACACTATTAAGATCATTAAACCTAACTAGTAGGGATGACTTGAGCATGAACAACTGTTTACATTTGTGAACTGTTTGATGGCTTGGGAAATTTTGGGAGGTGGGGGAATCTGACGGATTTGATGGAGTCAGCCAGACTAACTGGACTGTACCACATTCATTTCCTGTCGCTGTCCTGCTGTTTTATTGGTTTTGCAGTACATGCGTCTTGTGTTGATATGCATATCACTAGTACATGCGGACAGACTAAGAGTCTCTGTCTGGCGTTTACGCCCAACCCAATGACCTGTCATGCTGGAATGGCAATAAACGGACTTGTCCGGTTCACGGGTCAAATCCCATAAAGCACCTGTGCCTGAGGAGCCCTTTATCTTCTTTGGAGGCAAAATCTGGCTGGACGGTCTAATTACTGTAGCATACATTTGCCTAGGGCACTTTTGAGTGCTAGTGTCGATGATTCATATGTGGCCCTGTAGAGCAGAAAGAGACCCCTTTCTGGGACCCTGAACATCAGGATGTTATTCCAGTGAAACAAAAGGAGGGTGAAATGTGCTGCAAAGCAGGATTTTGCCTCGGTTGATAGTACTGCAGTTATTATTGTGAAAAGTCAATGGCCTTATGTTACATTTACAAAGCGTCTCATGATATTTCTGCTTGTCCACAGAGCCCAACCCTCCTGGTTACTGCCAAAGAGTCTCAGTTCACGGTTTTGTGTATTCAGTGTTATGCTTGGAAGTGAGGAGGCTCATCACGGAAGTTTAGTTTCAGTGCATTTGCTGTCCTTAACGGGGCTTTTTGGAGATGTTTTTTGTTTTTGGCTTCAGAGTGGAGTGTTTCAGGCATAGACACAAATCTTGTGTTTTGGAAATACATGTCATGACTGAACAGCAGCAATGGACGAACCAAATGCAGTTCAAACACCCTTCAGATTTGTCACTGCTTTAACTAACAGTGGGGCTTATTTAAAGGGACCATATTATTTTATGTAATTTATACTTCTTATTTTTATCCTGAGGTACAAAATATAATGCAAGGCAAAAGCTGTTTTTTGCAGCAACAGTAGTAGTTTTAAATGTTCGGCACAAAAATTCTGTATGATTGTCACATGCGATTTGTCTGTTCAGGCTAATATATATAAAATGCCTCTTATATGATTGACTAAAACTTATATTGGTGTAGTTCACATGGCTGATAATCATTTTATTCTCATTGCTGAATACTGAAATGCAGTGGTATGGGCTCATGACTGTATTTTTCCAAAGCCTTTTACATAAACATGAGTTGGTAACTAGTTTAAACAGAGTCAGAATTTTAGCGTGTTTAAAGTGTGCTGTAGGTAGCGTGAATACATTTCTCATATCTTTATTTTATCTCCAGAAGAAATGCTACATGCAGCTTCCTGCTTCCAGCTCCAGAGGACACACCCTGCTGTTGTTATGCACCCTTTTGACACAAAAACATGGCATTCATCTTTCTCTCCTTCTCTTTGTCTTTTTTTTTTACAAAAAGGGGATGCGGGTACTGGTGGATGCCAGAGACAAACTTGGCGTTTCCTGGCAGAACTCAGAGAACGAGAAGCATGGCATGTTTGTGATGTCCTTTGAGAACAAAGCAGGCATGCCCTGTCGAACCCTGTACCTTTCAGCTATACGTCCCGGCCCTGCAGGCGCTCTGGAATGACAGTGGCATCCAGGAAGCCTACGGGCGACGGAGTGAGTTTCAGCTGGTGAGTGTCATCATAATACATTTCCTGACAACCTGTGCCATCTGGATACTCATACACTTCACAGGAAGCACCACACAGTTCTTTGCGTAGTTGTTGGCGAGTGTTCTCATAAAAAAACTGATGTATTATTTACATGTATTCACCTGGGTTAAGTGCATTGCTTAAGGGCACAGTGGTGATTGCTCATGGATAGCCTGCTATAGTGGAGCTTCAGTCTGACTAACCTTTGAAATGTAGTGATATTATTTAGCTAAATTGTGACAGTGCACCCATTTATGAATTGAAAGATTTCTATTTCAAATAAATTCTGTTTTTATTTTTACTTTTAACTTAAAAAAAAAATGTAAACATCAAAGTATCCTGGAAAAATGTATCATGGTTTCCACAAAAATAAGCGGCACAAATGATTTCAACATTGATAATAAAAATAAATATTTCCTGAGCAGCAAACCAGTATTTTAGAATGGATCATGTGAGTAATAATGCTGAAAATCCAGCTTTTCCACCGCAAGAATGAATTCCATTTTAAATGTATTAAATAAGGCCGCCAACATCACTATCGCGATTAATCCATAAAATAAAAGTTTGTGTTTACATAATATCTGTGGTTGCACTGTGTATAATTATTTTATATATAAATACACACACATGCATGTATATTTAAGAAAAAATATTATTTATATATAAAATATGTATATTTATATAATGATATAAATTATATATAAATCTACATACAGTATATACATGAAAATATTTCTTAAATATATACAAGCATGTGTGTGTATTTATATATATAAAATAATTATACACAGTGCAACCACATATATTATGTAAACACAAACTTTTATTTTGAATGCGATTAATCAGCATTAATCGTTTTGACAGCCCTAGTATAAAAAAAAAACTAAAAAAACTGCTATTTTCCATTGCAATAATATTTCATATTACTGTTAATAGTAACTTAATATAATCAATCAAATAAATAATAAGAGATTTCTTTTCAAAACATTAAAAAATCTTACCAACCCCAAACTTCCGAACAGTGGTGTATATTCATATAAAAATAAATAAATATGTTAAGTCAAATAATATACTTCCTGACTATTCAATACATTTTACTTGTATGTGTGTTCCCTGGGAATCAAAACCACAAGCTCCACCATTTGATATGTTAGAGGTTACGGGAAATACAGTAATATTTCATTGTCATTTAGATGTAAATCGTTGGCCTAGCTATTAAAGCTAGACACTGGGAGACCTTAATTAAACCTGCTGAGTGCAGAAAAGCAGAGGAAGCTTGACTTATTTATGTGCATCTCATCTCAGCGTGTACGTTGCCACAGGACTTTAATGAGTTCAGAAGCTGTGCACAGGAGTCTCTCGAACTTGAATCGCTCTGACTGTGCACTGGAGCCGATGCAATTCACATACACGTCTCTGTCACAGCACCTCTTGGATCTTTATGAATTTTTAAACTTTGTTGAGAGTCCTGAAGATCTAGGTCAGTGGTGCGGGATGGAGGACAGGATAGACCGTGAGGAAACCTATGAGGAAATGGCACAATTTTCCCTTCATGCATGAGATGGTTTGACTTCTCACTGCTCACGTTTTTCATCAAATCTGCTTTTTCTCTGAAATTAGGAGCATAAAGTGTCTGAACCATCTCATTGATTATTTTGATGAAGTGACTTTTGATCTTTTGCTATGATCATACTCATTTCAAAGGCTGAGAACAGACATCTGTAATCTGCTAAATCAGATTTATATCTTTGGCTCTGATGTGATGAGCTCATCTGTTGGCAGAGCTCCACTCCCAAAACCCCTTGTCTTTTTCTTTCTTCTTTACAAGTGGGTTTACACCATCAGCCTTTGCTACTGTGATGAAACACAGATGGTCCTGATTAAGGACGTGTTTACTTGTAATGTTCTTCAGATAAAAGTTAAAAAAGTTTAAAGATATTTAATATATTACTCAAGTTGTCCAATTTATTGTGTATTATAAAATGGTTAGTTTGAATCCTTGATTCTGATTGGTCAAGAACTGTGCTTTATTCACGATAAAACACGGCTACGACCGCTTCACCCAACGGTTCTCATTGATCGCTGCGCAACACTGCGGTTCTGTGTTGTTTTTATTTGAGCTTTCATGCATTTTACACATTGGAACGTTGTTGCTGTTCATGCTCAGGGACTATTTTTTCTAGCGGAAGGAAGGCTTTTGGTGATTTTAATTCAAGAAATTTGCACTAATACATTGTTTTTTACTTTAATATTGTGTGGCAACCGTTTTATAAAAGCAATAAGGTACTCGAGGCAAGTGCTGTATCGAGAATAAGTAACAGCTGAAGGGCGTTGTTAGGCACAATGCGAAGCAGAGTGCCTGCAACCCCTTCAGGCACAGCCTCTCGTTCCTTATTGCTTACTTAAAATTTGATATACTTCCCAATTAAAGTCACAGTGATTTTGTCAAAATTGAAAAATGTGAAAACTTTTTAGAGTACAATTAGTGGTCGAATGGATTTTTTTATTTACAAAGTTCAATATTGATATCTATAGTGCTGATATAGTCTGTAATACGTTTTAATGATAGTAGTTGATATTATTACAAAATGCTGCAATTATTTAAATATTAACGTTAAAAACATAACATCATTTTGAACTGTCGACGCCCAGGGTGCGTTTTCGAAAGCATCGTTAGCCAACTATGGTCGCAAGTTCCGTCGTTATCAGCATAGTTCAACGAGTCGGTGTTTCCCGAAACCATCATTCCAACGAACATTCATAAACAGCATCGCAAAGTTGTGTAGTTTGAACGACAGCTCTCGACCTGTGGTTAGAGGCATCGTTTCTATATCGCATGACATTTGGAGGTAATAAATCCTTATCTTGAGCAAAATAAGCTAGCTGACATTCAGTACAACCGGTGCCTTTTATTATAGAATAAATACAAATGGAATTTACATCTTTTAGTTTGTCAAAAGATTTAAAGTAACGTGTTTGAAGAGTGCGCATGTGCGAACGTGCTCTACTATGTAAGAACGAGCCAAATATTGAGTCTGGTAATAAAGCAAAATAACTGAGAACAATTAGAAATAGTCCTCAGATTACATGTTTGTAATTTATATAAAAAAATCTAGCTTTAATTGGATCTTAAACAGTTTCATTAAAAGTAGTGATTATTCCACCACGTGCAAAACCAACGTGGTTGAACGATACTTTACAACAATGGGTTTCAGGAAACAGTCGTCACTAGCTAGTTGATTTCTCCAATCGATGCATCGTACTATGGTAGTGAAGCAGCGAACTATGTCGTTGTACGGGAAATGCACCCCAGAATGACAATTTTATTCTATAGTATGCTAATAAGTAAAGAAAATGATATATTATATTACAGTTATATGGCAGCAGATAAAGAAGAATGCTGTTTTTGTTTAATTTATTTAATTGAATAACGTGAACAGATCTCAAGTGATGTCTGTTGTCTTTTTTCCCATTGTGAGAACAGAATAAAAAGAAAAGCTGAGACACCCTAGTACTTTAATGAAAGATAAAATAGACCTTGACAGATAATTTGAAACCCCATCAAAGTGATAATTTACTGAGAAGAACTAAGAATCTCTTTAACATTCAAAATCTATCTGGGTGAGCTTTTTAAATGCGCTTCTGTCATTTTAAAGCCATTATTTGCATATTTTTGCCTTAATGAAACATATGTGACGTCTGTGGATTTTGACCCAGCTGTTTTTCCAATTCGGTCCGTGACATGAGTCTTTTGACCCTTTAAGGGTTACGTTGAACTGGCCGACTGGGCCAAAGGTTTGGTGCCCCTGCCTCCCTCAGTCTCTTTTGTTCTCTATGTACTGTGAAGGCCTGTTTGTTTGTGAGTTAATTCAGAATCCTGTGAGTGGGAGGACATTACAGGGCTCAGCCTGTCCAACTGAGCAACTCCCGTTCCCTTTTGACCAGAGACCAACCATTAACCCTGTCCTACAAGTTTTAGTTTCTGCCCCAAACAAAAGTGCGCCTGTGGGAATGCTGCTTTTATTTCCCTTTGCAGAAAGTCTCTTTCATCAGTCCTATGAAACATTGAGTAGAGGACAATGCTATTGAGACCAGAAACCATCTACAAATGTAGTAAATTTAGGACTTTGATCAGATGTTTCGATCAGATGTTCTTTGGATCATCTCAAATCATACTGGAGAACATATTCATCGGGTTTGACTTACTTGTGGAGTTCATGCATCTCTTTGTGAGAAACTTGGCCCGGATCTCACCAGTCTCTGTTCCTTTGGCTCTTGGGAGGATTGTGGTGGTTCGAGGGCGGTCCTTCATCCCTCAGTTGTAGCCTATTAGAGGATCTCTTTAGGGAAAAAGTATTGGCATTGACTATGAGAAACAAGCATAAGACTTTTTGTCAGTATGTAACCCTAAATTAACGTCAGGATTCAGTATGACCATGGACGTGAGGGATTGTATTGACTTGGTTGAATGGATCTTGACAAATTTGTGTGATGTGAATTTAATGGTTGAGTGAAGGGATTTGTGCTGATATGTAATTTCCTTCCACTAGCATTTATATGAGGAAATTTTTAAAGGAAAACTGGCTTTTATGTGTGTGAGACTTGCACATTACCATACAAAAAACAAAGAAAATGGACTGTATCCATTGTCAGTAAGGTTGCCAAAATCCCAAGACTCGCCATTAGCGGAAGGCGGCTCTGGTCATACTGTGATTGAACACAAACGTTGCTTTGCTTGAAGGCTGCGGAGAGTTCATGGACAGGAAGTCTCTATTGCTGCTTTGTTGAAGGCTGATGCCGCTGCCCCTCCAAGAAACCACACTAGATCTCACGGCCCAGACCTGCAGATCTGTATGAGCAATGCAGCTTCACAGCTGTTGAGTCAGAGCCATCATAAATTCCTTCCTGGCAAACTCACCATAATCTTCACATGTACTCACAAAAAAGGGTGGGTCGCTTTGTATATCAAGTAAAGTGCGACACTATTGAATAATCCTTATAAAACTTCTCGAATATTTTTATGATTTATAGGAAAGCTTAATTCATTTCAAATTAAGGTGTTTGGTTTGAAACTGAAGACCAAAACTTGAGTAAAGACAATGTTACTAGTATTGGCAGAGGCTGTGCATCCACAACTGGGTGATTCTCCCTGAGATCGTATTGGATCATATTTCTTCTCAATATAAACAGAAAAAAGGACATTGTATTTTGCATAAAGAAAATAGAGCCATTAAAGGGATAGTTCTCCGAAAATGTGCACATTATTTACTCACCCTGAAGCCATCCTAGCTGTATATGACATTCTTCTTTCAGACGAATACAATCAGTGTTATTATTTATAATGGCAGTGAATGGCCATCTGTCGGAAGCTAGTTATCTTAGTTGATAAAAGTATTATCAACTTAGTTTTAAATATGGATATAATTGGGTGTAGTAAATCATGGGGTGAATTTCATTTTTGGGTGAACCATCCCTTTAAGACTTATTTGCATTTTGACATTATTTTCATTAATGAATTAGTAAAAAATAAATAGTCTTTTGAGTTGGAAATGAAATACACAGAAGCCAGTTTCTGTATAAATAAAGGTAATTGTCTCATGATTGTGAGTATATTTCTTTTAATTGCATCTTTTCCTCCCAATTTAAACTTAAGACTTACAAAGTGACTTAATATACCACACTATGATTTTAAATCTCTGTAATTGCGACTTAATATTTATTTATATATTTAAAAAAAGTCAAACTTGCAATACAAGTTTATATTGTGGGTAAATATACATAATATACAAATCTCTCTATGATTTCTCATAATTGTTACTTTATACACTGTCACGTTACTTTTGTAAAGTTTATTTCACAATCTTTTTTTTACCTTTTACAAGCTTCAATAGAAATATAACCTAGATATGTTCTTGACATGGTGTTATCATCTTATATTCTGATGTTGTTCATCCTAAGGACATGAAGTAGACATTTAATTTATCTTTTTTTTTGCCCCGTGATGGTCGGGATCTGATGAATTGATTCCAATGCATTTTTTAGCACATATGTGAGAGCTTTGTCAGAGGACAAGATCTATGTTTCTTAATTGTCAGTTTCTTAAGTCAAGGCCCAGCCATATATTCATCCTTGAAAAGCCACCTCAACCACGAAGGGAAGCTCGCTTAGCGAAAGAATCTGCAGGAGGAGTAATGATGTCTATTTGTGCAAGAGAGGGAGGGCTGTGTCATTAACACAGAGACACCTTTCCAAAGAACAGGGGGTCTTGTCCTGCGAGCTTCAGCACATATAACCACACACAACATCGTTATACCATTCCATTAGTAAGCTTCTTATCTCATGTACACAAAGAGCAGAAATGAAGACATTTTTCAGGTTTCACACATCCGCCCCTGCATAAGAACATTTCAGGTCGAGCCCCAAGAAAGATATCCCTGCCGCTGCCCAAGAGCTGGGCGGCATTCAACATTCCTCAGGGAGATTGATGTTGCTGGGATGTGTCTTAAATTCCTCACGGCTGAAAATAAGATGGGTGCTGGTAAGCTTCTTGTTACCTAACTTTTTTCTGTACGAGATGTTTTAATGAGATTCCTGGCAGCAGACCGAGCGACCGTGCTGTGCACATTGTTACCCAGAAACAACAATTTTAAGGATGATCTTTAGTAGTTTACGATGCCTCCTGGCACTCTCGCCAGGTCTGGGCCTGTCTCGGACTATTTTTCTGTTTCCACTCTGTAAATGTAGGGGCCATTTGAATTGTTTGATGGTCTTAGAGGGCCAATCCAAAATATATAAAGTGAATCCATACAGAGGAAGGGTGTATTTGTTTACTGAGCGAGCTAGGAGCGATGGCTTATAGCAGAACATAAGCCGTCCTCAGAAGAGTTGGAGATAAGCAGAACAGCTCACATTCCTGAGCAGAGTTGATCTCCAGAGACCGGTCCACCTCCCCAATAACACACTCAGCCTAGACATCAGCAAATACAAACACAGTGGGAAAAAAAGCATAACTAGAAGCCAATGCATGGCTATTTCTATCAAAAACTAGTAGTACTTATACATGTTTATTTATTTATTTAAAGGATTGGTTTTCTCATAATGACAAATAAATTAACTCACCCATGTGACGTTTCAAACCCATTTTGAAACCCATTTCCTTTTTTTGTGGATAACACAAGGTATATTTTACAGACAAGCATCTTAAAGTGTTTATTTGAAAATATGCAACCGGGAATGAGTTGAAATAGGGTAGAAAATTGCAGCTTTAAAGGGGTGATGAACTGAGAAATGTAATTTTCCTTGAGCTTTTAACATCTAAGAGGTCATCATATTATAAGAATATCCTGTAAGTTTCAGAACTGAAAACGTCCTTGTTAGTCCAATAAAAGCTTTTATTGACACCAGCCTCAACAAACGACTCGTTTTTAAAAGTAGGGAAATATGACGTCAAAGTTGTTAAAACACCACCCCGCAGAAGAAGATCAACGCCTGCTTCAACACGGCCGGTTTAGCCCCGCCCACCGATTCACGCATTACACGCATAGCTAAGTAGCCTAACATACATGCTTACCTCGTGATGACAAATCGGATCCAGCTACCGAGCAATACAGAATATTGTGCAGTGCCTGGTTGTGGAAGACAGTGGCTGCATAAGCTTCCTGTGGATTCCAATAGGACTGCATTGATAAACTTTTTTTTAATGACGTTCCAGCTGATGAGGTAAAACATCGCCATCTGTTCGTTTCATTTCACTGAGGATTGTTTTGTAAACAAGACTGGATTTGCAGACCGATTAAGAGTAAAGAACGTGCTGTGCCGTCTATATTGGATCTGACAGGAATTGTACAACACACGGACTCTTGGTCGAACATGTATGGGTGAATCCGGTTGCCATTTGACAACATTGGACGTTTCCCCCACGTGCACCGACGGGGTGAGTTATACTCATTATAATATGCAAAACTGTTATCCACTCACAGCAGTGGGCGTTCATTTCCAAGTCTTCAGTGTGACACGCCCATAAAAACCGACCGTTTTTCAGGTAGGCTCACAACTTGGGTACAAAATAGCCTATTTCTTATTCATTTTGATGTTTTTGAATTCAAAAACCAAGCGAACGTCATAAATTGACCTCAGACAACAATATAATAAAATTTAAAAAGCCAGTTCATGACCCCTTTAAGTTAAAAACTATGCTAAACTTCTCTTTGTGTGCTCCTCTAAACCAAGTTACATTAGTTGTGTGTAAGTTACAAATTAGCCTAACTGTGATGTGAAGGGACACTAATTTACACACTACTGATTATTTTACACTACTAAATATTTTGCACTATTCAACTTTTCAAACGCAACTCTCATGTTTAATATAAATTTGATTATACTTGTTTCAGTGAAATCTCCAGGGTTTCCGTGGGGTCTTAAAAAGTCTAAAAAAGTCTAAAACTTCAAAATCACAATTTTATTGTCTTAAATAATTTTAAACAGGTCTTAATTTTCCTACGTCCATGTAAATCTCATTGAAATGTTTCCGCAGCGTTTTGGAATGTTTTTTTATTTCTGTGGTTGTAGTTCTTTATTTTGCTATTTGTTCAAATATAATTCACTGTATTACGACTACAAAATAGACCAACATGCAACAGCCAATCAGTTTTGAGGTTTTGTGTTATTGGCATGTATCTCAGATACCACAGACAGACATAAAATTGATTTTATTCAGCCATGGGGAAGTGGAAGTTTAGTGATGCTTGGCTTGAAATATCTGAATTTTGGATCAGATTTTGCTGATTTGGATATTGCCAACACTAAAAGCGGAGGTGCTCTGAATTCTCCACACGGTGACAAGACACCAGTCCTACATTGTTTCAAACAATGTTTCCGGACTCTGACATCGTTAAATCCTTCAGGTGTGGGAAAGTTAAAACGTCCTACATTACCGCGCTTTTGGAATAGGAGATTTTATAAAAACAGAAACAGAACTATTTTCCAAAATCATCGGATTGTTCGTTCTGATTTTTGACGAATGTTCAGTTTGAATAAATTAAATTACTTTGCGAATAATTTTGAGACTCGTTTCCTTTGTACGTTTTTTTTCTTTTTTCGTCGTAATGGTCTTAAAAATGTCTTAAAAAGTCTTAAATTTGACTTTGTGAAACCTGCAGAAACCCTGATTTCTTTTTTTTTACCATTATTTACACAAGGCAAAAGAAAAAAAATCAACTGAAATTCACTGTTTCAACACTTCAAACTTCTAATTCAACTTCTTATTTGATGTATGATATTGTATCATTGAATTAAATATATATATATATATATATTTTTTTACAAAATGCATTTTTACATTTAATTTATTACAGCAATTAAAATGTTTGACACTATAAATGTAAACACATGTTCCCATTTTGATATTATTGACAATTATTTAATTTTGTGGGAAAAAAAAAATCTATGCTTCCTATGGAGGCAGTATTCTCTGTAAACCTGCTTTGGAACAATATTTATACTCACTTTTTAAGAATGAAACCAAATAAAATGGATTGAACATCTTTTTTTTTTGGATTGAACAACATAGTCGCTATTTGTCGCTGAAAATAATGTTTGTTAGTGCCATTAAATTGTAGTTTTATGTAGCAGCTGTAGCTCTAGACATGTGACCAAAAGCGCAAGTCTTACTGGTTGGCCAGTTTTATTTGCAGAAAACAGTTTGGAACGACCATTCAGCTGAGTAAATGATAACACACTCAGCCTAGACATCAGGATTCCTTTAAATCCTTTTGAATCAGTACAGTTGCATGTTTCATATAGATCTCATTGTGGATATCTTCCAATTTGGCTTGTGACATCTTAATTTGTATCGGCACCTCTCCAGACTTTGCGCTTTCGTCAATCCTCTCTTCTTGTTGAATCAATCTGGCTTCTCCCTCCAGCGGATGTGGCTGCGATTACTGCTGAGCGTTTGTGGCCGCTGGAGCCGAGTATGCTTAGTCAATAGTTTCCTGGTTTTTACACACTCTGTAATTAAAGCAAATCCACCTAAGAGTGTGTGCAATAAGCAGTAATATAAGTGCTGAGCTGTGGGAGAAGTTTTCTCGCTGAGTCCCACCACTCCTTTGGCTGTGGCCAGGGTAAATAATGCCTTATTGTTGCTCAGTTGACTCCCGGTCAACGGGTAACACTCTCCACCCCGGAACACAGCCAGACTTATTCACACAGCTGGGATATAGACACTGTACTGGGACATTCATAGCAGAGTCCGGTTTGAAATGTATGAATAAATGGAGGAAACGCAGACATTCATGGTTCAGAGAGGGTTACGGTTAATTACTGCAGTTAATCGCTAGTGGCAAGATTGATGAAGGCATACTGACCAGATGTTTTGTGGGTTTTGGCCGAGAGATTTGCTGAGATCATTTCCAGAAAACATTTTATTAATTCCTCAGGTTTTTTTATTTATTTACAGAGAGCAAAAAAGCACATAATGAGGGAGATGTAGACATTAGATAAATAGCTTTGCTACTAAATAGCTAAATGACTTTGTTGCTACTTTCAAACCTCAATTGTTTGTGTTCATCCACTGAATTTTCACATAGGCTAACTAATCTATACAAATAGCTTTAAAGCAATTATAATACTTCCCCTCTGTTTAGGGCATCCGGAAATGAGATGAAAATAGACTTCTTTATATTTCACTATATTTGGATATCTGTTATGTAACACTTTTCCAAACACACACTGGATTTTTGGTGGAAATTTACAACAATGCATCTTTGATGCATCACACTTCTGTTCTTCTGAGACAAACAGAATAGTGTTTTCTTGCAGATTAAGGTTTTACTTGCAGTAGGAATCTTACAATCGAAATGTTTGGGTACTATTTCACCCTCAATCCAAAGGAAAAAGTAATGAATTATATTTTGCATAAAGGAAATTAATCATATTGTGACTATGTAAAAATTCTCATTCGTTTTGTGAGTTTCACCCATTCAGACTTTTATTTTCAGGCCCATAATATCCTCTGCATCTAAGGTGAAATGGCTTCACTTTAGAGGTTTTCTCACTGAGAATGTTTTCATAGTTCCTATAACTATTTGGCGGAAGTACCCGCTTTTTGAACCGCAGGAACTGGGAATGACTTTAGTTATAGGAACGCCTTTTGGGGGAACTAAATTAGCTCCTATTTCATAGTCTAACCCAGCACAATAGGAACTACCAGTGACGAAGTGAAATGCACATTTATTGGCCGAACCCCAGACAGCAACATAGTGTCGGCCCAGATCCGGGCCAAATCTGGTACATGAGGATTTCATGCGCACCACATGGCCTGATCTGATGTTGCTGTCTGGGATGCAAGCCATACGAGAACACCTGCACGTGCCATTTTTAAAAAGCCATTCGTGTAAACACACAGCTTGCATATACTTACATTTAGTTGATGTTACATTTACATCAACTTACATTTAGCACATAAATATATAAAAAGATAATGTTGACGGTATTTACTGGGCTCATTTGTCTGCGATGTTGTGTTCTTTTTCTCAGCATTGATGATTTCGTCTCTAAGCCCTCTTTTAATTGCATAACTTATACATCTATATTCAATTTCCATTATTTCCATTTCGAAACCCACGAATGGCGAAGTACATTTTAGTTTTTCGCTTAGTAGGTAAAACGAAGTTTAAAAGACATGAGCAGTAATATGCTGTTACCGAACATCCGGATGCCACCCACACTGCTGAGAGCTATGGTTAGATGAATTTGTTAACAGGTGCTGTGTGTACAGGTGTACATTTTTTAAAACAGCAAGCATTTTTTAAATGTAGCATAAGAAAAGCATCGTGGATATGTTTGCACGAAGCTCTGCAATTCGGCACTCTAGTAAATTTAAGTCATGTTTATTTATAGCACTTTATACAATGGATTGCTTAAAATCAAGCAAACAGTGTCAGTGACTTGTTTCATCAGAAGTAGGGGAGAGCCGGGATGGTTGAAACACTTTTCAGATAAACGTTGTTTTCTAAGATAAGGTTACAGATAGATTTTTCTTTGTTTTTGTAATCAACAACTCACATATGTGTTCTCTTAGTATCATGTGTAATTTGGTACAAATATAGAATGATTTAAGTAAAAATTGACCATGAACGGGAGTTGTGCTTGGGACGGATGAAACATTACAGTTTAAACCTGTTTTACACTTAAACTAAAAAACTCTGATATTGCACACTAAAGGATGTGTTGCAGTACTGATACTCCTTTCATATTATTATTACAATGGCACATGAAAACATAAATACAACTTATCAGTCAAAAAAAGTACTGCACCAAAGAATTCACTATCCACACTCAAAAACAGCTTTCCGGTGTTCTGACGATTCGTGCTGCCTTGTCGAAAAATGCTACTGTAGTGCGAATCGATCACAGAAGATGTTGATTAATATTAAATGAAATACAATTATAATACAATTCAAGTTATGAGTAGCTACTGTATACTGTAAACTACTGTTTTTATTTTTAAAACATTGTGAAAAGTAAAAATTATCATCAAATATTCATCTTTGACTTGTCAAAGCACATCTTTCCTTAATAACTTAAACTTTCAGTTATTCTTGTTCAGCTGGCTTACCGTACAAATTTTCATATGGTAGTTTTCATACAACATATGGTAATGTTTTCGCGGGTCTGAAAGGCATTGCGTGCTGTACGTGCTGACAATTTTACGTAAATGACGCGAGTTGTTTTCAAGGAAATCACCTGTCCCGCGTTTCAATCGTCCCGGCTCTCCCCTACAACTTTTTCTATTAAAGCAGCTCTCCAGTGTGTTAATGTTTTCACTCGCGGACGTCTGACCTCAACAGACTGAACAGGAGACATTAACCGAAAAGATTTTCACGTCGAAGAAGGCGCTCTGCAAGACGCAGCGCAGTCTCATCCCAATTCGTCATATAACTGACGTTTTGGGACGTCTTTTGACCATTCGTCAATATACGACTATTTAGGGCCCCCTTAAACGTCGGTCGGTAGATGACGTTATGGGATCCTAACTCTACCCCATACCTAAACCTAACCCTAAACCCAACTCGTCACCTAACTGACGTTAAAGGTAAAGCGTCAGTTGTACGACGACCCGGGATTCGTCATCTACCGACGTTTAAGGGATGCCTAAATAGTCGTATATTGACAAATGGTCAAAAGACGTCCCAAAACGTCAGTTATATGACGAATTGGGATGAGACTGTGTTGGCAAGACGTAATTCGAACACGGACCAATGGTAGTACAAAAGTGTTTACCAGCCGTAGGAAATTTTCCATACATTTAGCATTGGCAAGCTGTTTCGAACGGCCAATTTTGGCCTGATTTTGTTTGATATGACGTCACATCAGTCTGTTCTTCAATTTCGCTGAAGTACATGTTTGTGCTGCTAAACATTTTAGAACTTGCATTAATTTATAGATCAGCCCCTCTTATCTAAAATGAAATAAGAAACACAGAGGCACAAAGAGTTAATTTAGTCAAAAATCATAATTTATAGACCTTGACCTGCAATCCAACATCTCAAACAGCACTAAAATCAATTTTTCAGATTCCTATCATTCCTACATCCCTTTTCTGGCCGTCATGTCCTCGCAACATCACTATAACCCCTCATTTCTCAGAAGGCATAATAGAAGTGACAGCGCAGAAAGGCTTTTGACTCTGAGAGGTGTCACTGGTGCATTCAGCCATATTTCTTCGACTGCTCTGTCATCTGTCATGTGCTATCTGTAGACAGACTGTCAGGAGCGATAAATGCATGCTCATTTTGGCCTGCTCCTCCAGTGTCCTATCTGTCTGTCTGCCCTATCTAGGCCATTATAGTACAACTTAGTCAAAGTACTCCAGGCATTGCTGAGGTTTGATATGACCATGACAAACACTTCTATTGCCTTGACATTTCAAGGCTGGAGATTATACACCATTATACCATTATAGTGGTATCAAGGTTATTTCACTCCTTATAATGGAAATGAAAGGTTTGTGCATGTGTCTGCAGGTGGTTTCCAATCTAAACTCACATTCATAAGTTTAAAATACCATACTATGGTAATTTCTTAAAAAATCTTTCCACTATCAGTTTTTTTTATTCAATGAATGCAGCCTTATGGTACCAGCTCGACTCGACTCGCCTAGACTCGGCTCGCTTTTCGCTGTTTCCTTTTCATCTACAGACAGTACCGCCACAAATAGTACCCGGTCGTCATAGCGACGCCTTTTGTTCCTCATTGCCCCATCAAGTTCTCGCTGGATCCTCTCTTCGGCAACCAAACAAAGGAAAGTCTGCACCTCCTCGATTGATCACGGCCTATTCTTCCAAGTTGCCATAATCATAGTAGTAAGTTTAGTAACTATCTCTGGCCAAACTATTTCTGGTGTGTGCAATGAAGACGCAGTGAATGGTGACGATTCTCTCTGACCAATCAGCAGTCGGCATTGTTTTCACGTCACATTTTAGTATCGGCTCAGCTCGCCTTAGCTCACTCAAAACCTCGCCGGAGGTGATACAAAAAAAAGTTCCCGAAAGCAGGTACAGGTACAACTTTTACACAGTGGAAAACCAAACAAAGGCGAGCCGAGCCGAGTCGAGCTGGTACTGTGTAGTGGAAAAGCACCATTAGTGAGCAAACATTAAAAAAATCATACCAACCCCAAACTTTTGTACTGGGGTGTACATTATACATTATCAGTGTTGGGGAAGCTACTCTGAAACTGTAGTTTGACAAGCTACAATCTACTCATTAGTTAAAGTAGTTTAACTACAGTCAGAGCTACCCGTTTAGAAAAGTAGTTAGTTACACTACAAGTTACTCAAAAAGTAGCTAGCTACATTGAAACTACTTTTGCTTTTTCAATAACGTATATTATAAACAACTGAATAAGTCTCTGAGGAATGTTTTAAGTAAAAAAATTTGTGTTTAAAACAAGGCAATGCAATTACGATTTTAAAAAGTATTGTTTTATTACACACAACACTAAAATATCTCTGACTGTTTGTCAAAAGTGCAAAATTGTAACAAATAGCCTACAACATTGCAAGAACGAAATATACATCCAACGTAAATTGCATGTAGTAGAACATTTTCTCAAAAATACTGATTGAACTTGGACAAATAAGGCCATGGGAATTAACGTTAGTTGTTTCTCCATCCTCCAAATCTGCCGTCACGTCTTGCTATATAATCATAATATGGGTGCGTCAACCCACTTCTGTACGTCAGTGAACCGTTAGCCGCAAGATTCGTGATTAAACAACAGGTGCCAGGTAATGGCAAAAAAATTTGTTTGTAATCTAAAAAGAAGAAGAATATCCTTGCATTGCGCTGATTCGTGCAGGCTCGACAATGTAGCAATGTAGCTTTTGCTCGCGCTACACCGCTACTTGCTGCAAAAAGTAGTTAGCTACTGGAAAAGCTACACTGTTTAAAAAACAACTGAGCTACTGCCAAGCTACTGAAAAATGTAGTTAAGTTAGTAGCTACGCTACTTGTAGTTAACTACTCCCCAACACTGTACATTATATACACACACACACACAAACTTTAAATTCCAAAATCACAATTGATTTCTGAAAGGTCCTCTGGGAATGATGTGCTCAGAGAGACATTGATCAAATTCATATTGCTCCATCTGCATGTTCAGTAAAGCTCAGGACATAATTTAATACCACATTCATGTCCATGAGAAAAGTGTGAGGATTAGCAATAGACATTAAGTTTTGAGTCCCTGTGCAACAGATGGCGAGTGGGCTGTTCTTTTTGAAAACAGACCCAAGGGGAGCACAGTACTGGAAGAGGAAAAACGGACTTTACAGGTAGCCGTGTCCTTGGATGTTTGGCTGTTGTTGAAAACATCATACACCCACACTGTTTTTTTTTTTATCTCCCTCACTGTTTTTATTCCACCCGTCAGTGGTTTGTTTCCAGGCCTGTCTAGGGTCAGTCTCCCTGAGGGGACCGGCCATTAGGCGAATGGATAAGATAGGAGCTGAACTGATTGAGGTGAGACACAAGAGAGAAAAGTGGGAAATGCCCACCGAGCCATTGAGTGCCGAAGTAGGAACAGACACAGCGACACGGCTCTTAGTCTCACGCTTTTTACACATTCTCACATTACAGAGGACTTGACTGACTGTGTCTGCTGCTGAGGTCACAGCCACACTTCATTTAAAGGAAATGATGACACTAGAGCTGCAACAATTAACTGATAAAATCAATCCAAATCCATAAGAAATGTTCTCTGTTGAATAGTTTCCATTTTCTTGTCCCCATTGATGTCACTTTACAATTGTGAAAACCGCATTTCTATGGATAAACACATGACCGATATCGTCCAAAGCATAAGCACTTTAAATTAAACAATTTTTTTTTCTCTCCAGTGGATAACTTAATTTATGTTGTCTGTAAACATTGTAAATTAAGTCATTATCTGTCAAGAATGAAGCAATAATTGTGTCTTTTTTATTAAAATTGGTTGTGTGACATTAAATGTAATGTTTAAAATAAATCTATTGATTATCATAAAATCATGTAATTATATTTTTATAAGAAGAGTGACTAGTGGCATTGTAAATAAATGACAATAAATAATTACTGACATTTACAGTACAAACATAAGAAATGTCAGTAATAGCACTGCTATTTTTGCATTGCTATCTGATTTATATAGTAATATTTATATTTGAAAGGACAAACAGTATGTAGAATACACAGTGATTTGCACACTACTTAGAGGATGTGAAATAACATGCTTTTTCGGTATTATTGTGAAAATCATTTTTTTCAATAATTAAAAAAAATATATATTTTTTTAAATCAAAGATGTAATTGCCAAATTAATCAACAGTATTTTAGTTCCGGCCCTTGCTTACACTACATTATCTTGTGGTTTAACAGGACAGGTGTCTCCTGTTCTTCTATTACTGTTTTGAACGAGAGCAATGCATTAGATTGACAGGGTGTGCATATCTTCTGCTTGGAAGTGACATTTCTGTCATGGTATTTTTCAGCAGTAGTTGCCATCCACTGCCACTAATGTGAGATGTCAGAAACCTGTGGACCGATTTCTCAGGTCGTCTGCCCATGTGTTTGACATTGAGTGAGCAGCAATGTGCCACTTAAAGATATATATTAGCTGGGACTCTGGAGGGTACGGATATGGACAGTCATGATAGACCCATCTATCAGGGTTGTTCCACTAAACTTAATCTTAAAAGACAATTTTAACCAAATTTTAACACACATAGATATATATATATATGTGTGTGTGTGTGTGTGTGTGTATACATATATATATATATATATATATCATGTGTTTCTGTTCAAAAGAACAGCTTTTATCTGAAATGGAAAGCTTTTGTTACATTAAACACTACCTTTTTAAAAAGTTTGGGGTCAGTAAGAATTTGTATTTTATTTTTGGGAGAAATAAATAAGAAATCAATACTATTCATCAAGGATGAGTTACATTGATCAAAAGTTACAGGAAAGACATTTATAATGTTAGAAAAGATTCTAATTAAATAAATGCTGTTCTTTGAACTTTCTATTCATCAAAGAATCCTGAAATAAAAATGTAAAAAACTGTTTTCAACATGGATAATAATCATACATGTTTTTGGAGCATAAAATCAGAGTGATTTGTGAAGGATCATGTGACACTGAAGACTGGAGTAATGATGCTGAAAAATTCAGCTTTTTTTCAGAGGAATAAATTACATTTTAATATATATTAACATAAAAAAGTCATTTTAAATTGTCATAATATTTCACAATATTACTGTGTTTTTTGTGTATTTTTATAAAAACATTGCAGCCTTGGTGAGCAGAAGAGACTTCTTTTAAAAACATAAAAAATCTTACCGATCTTAAACTTTTGACCGGTGTGTGTGTATATATATATATATATATGTATATACATATACACATATATACATATATATATATATATATATATATACAATTTAAAATAACTATTACACAATTTAAAATGTATTAAAAATGTATTACTCAAGTCAGTGTCACGTGACCATTCAGAAATCATTTTAATATGCAGATTAAATGTTCAAGCAACATTTCGTAATATCAATGTGCTTCTTTAATATTTTGCTGAAACTGTGCAACACTTTATTTATTCGATGAATAGAAAGTTCAAAAGATCAGCATTTATTTGAAATAGAAATATAAATACTTATTATACTGTCACTTTTGATCAATTTAATGCATGCTTGTTGAATAAAGGTAATTAATTTCTCACTAAGCCTGAACTTTTGAACGGTAGTGTACATAAATAATCAGCGTTAAGGTACACAGTTCTAGTCTTTTGTTTCTAGGAGCACAGCTCTTGTTATTGCTAACATACCTCTGGCATAATGTAAGTCTTCAAATTATTTTCAGAGTTCCCTGACACTCATCCATTTTCCTTCTTCTGGTCTCCTCCAAGCTCAAAAATCTTAATACGAGTCTATCCGCAAAGATAAAAGGCAAGGTGTACGGTTACAGCTAGATCAACAGTGTGGGAGCAGCCCGAGGTTCTGTGAAGCTCTGGAGGTGAAGGAGCTCCATGTGGGGGATTAATATGAGTTCTCTTCTCACATCCAAACCAAACAGGCTATCCCACTCCAAGGACCGGGAAATCAAACTCTGTTTGTTTTGCGTGAGGATTATTTACATAGTCTGATATTTACGGAGGCGAGGGCAGACATTGTCACTACAGAAGAGGGATTTTTTTTTTGACTGAAATGAACAGATATGAATCATGGAAGTTTTGCTATGGTCTTCTTGATATTCGGCAACACGTTACTCCCATTAGTTACCGTTACTTAATGCATTCACCAGCATTAACTAACAATGGGCAGTACATTTGCTACAGCATTTATTATTCTTTGTTAATGTTATTTGAAATATAACTTCAGCTCAGGTCCATTAAATAATAATATGGGAACACTTTATTTTCATAGTCCACTTTAGACATTCTACTTTTTTACTTTGCAAATAACTGAACCCTTACCTAAGTCTATACTCTAATGAGAGTTAGTTGACATGTAGTTGCAGTGACTTATAGCTCTATCTTAAGTGGAATGGGACATCGAAATAAAGTGTAACCAGTAATATTAACAGATACAACTTTTGATTTTAATAATGCATTAATATGGAAGCTTGTTTCTGCCACTGAATAAAAAAAACAACAACTTAATTGCGATGTTTTTAATCTCACAATTCTGATGTTTTTCCTTGCAATTGTGTGATATAAAGTATAAACTGGCCATTGCGGGTTATAAAGTCAGAATTTCAAGTTTCTCTCAATTCTAACTTTTTTTAAGTGGTTTTTTTTTTAAGGAACTGACTTTTTTTTCTCAGAATTGCGAGTTTATATCTCACAATTCTGACTTTATAACATGCGATTGTGAGTTTATATCACACAATTCTGACTTTATAACACAATTGTGAGTTTATATCTCGCAATTCTGAGAAAAAAAGGGCATAAATGTGAGATAAAAAGTTGCAATTACCTTTTTTATTTTTTATTCTGTGGTTGAAACAAGCTTCCATAAGTAAAAGTAACATTAACTAAGATTGAGAAAAGCTTTAGAAATATTTTCCATTTGTTATATAATGTAAACTAATGGAACCTTATTGTAAAGTGTTACGTGACATTTTTGACATTTCCATCATCATTTACTCTTTCTTTCTTCCACGGAGGAGGTTTTCAAGCTCCCACAATGATAATATTTTGTATTGAAAGTCCTCTTAAGCTATACATGTTTAATTAGGGCTGTCAAACAGATTAATCACGATTAATCACATCCAAAATAAAAGTTTGTGTTTACACAAAATATGTGGGTGCACTGTGTATAATTATTTTATATATATAAATACACACACATGCTTGTATATTTAAGAAAATATTATTCAAATATAAAAGATTTATATTTATATAGAATATAAATTATACATAAATCTATATACAGTATATACATGAAAATATTTCTTAAATATATACAAGCATGTGTGTGTATTAATATATATAAAATAATTATACACAGTGCACCCACATATATTATGTAAACAAAAACTTTTATTTTGGATGTGATTAATTCGCATTAATCGTTTGACAGCCCTAAATTTAATTTACAAAATTTCCTGAAAATCTTTTTAAATCCTGAAATCTTATTTTTTTTAACGTTCTTCCAAATGTCTTTGTTTTCAATGTAAAAAAAGAAAGCCATACAGGTTTGGAATTTTTATTTTAAACTATTACTGTAAACTATTCCTTTCAGCCAGCCAATCAACGTCTCTTGCGAAAAATAGGAACACACAGCTGTATTTCACTTTTCTAGGCACAATACGTTTCCTACAGAGAGAAAAATGAAAACATTTGGTGATATGTCTGTTCGCAGTCACTGTGGAACGGTTATCCACCAAAAAAGCACAGCTGCTGGATCTGGCAGTTAAACATCAGTTTAACAGGATCGCCACTCATGGCCTTGGAAGGTTTTACTGTCAGATATAACAAAGTGTGAGGTGAAAAGAAGCCTTGATGAACTCGCTGAAGCTCTAGGAAAGCATCCATCCCTTCCACTCAGCCTCGTTCATATAAACTCTCTCCCAAGACGACTCTCACGCCATTTGATTGAAACAGAGACTAAAGAAAGATTTATCAGGGCTAGTTTTTTTGTCATGTTCCTCTCAACATTTTCAAAGATGTTTTCCTTTGAGGCATTTCCCTTAGTTTCTTTGCGATTAGGGTCTGTATTTGATTCGAGGGTCATGAGGGATGCCTTTTAATTGGATCTCATTTCTGCAGATCTGCTGTTTATTTGAAGAAGACTGGGGCAGAATTGTAGCGACTGAGATCACCACTGGGAAGGGAGGGGTTAAGACCTCTGATCATGGCCGTGCTCAATCATGCTTCCCCTTACTCACTACACAAATACCCATGGGCACACTTTCCTACATTGTGCTAAAGTTGTGGCTGTGGCCTGCAAGGCCATAGCGTAGATCTTTCCCACACTCTCAACAGGCCGTCATGTATGCTTCGAGCTCAGAACGAGGGAGGAGGGAGACCTCAAGCGTTATTGGCCAAAAATCTGCAGCATACACTATTGTGCAGAGCAGGGACCAATCAGAGAGCTCAGATAAGGGTCAGTTGACAGCCCTGTGCTTTAGCTCTGCTCTACTGCTGATTCTTTCTAATTTATCAATAACATTTATATAATGATACTTTCAAAAATATTACATTACGATTATTATAGAAAAGTAATTTAGTTTTGTTTGTTTTCATTCTGACTGTTTTTAAATGTTTATTTTCTATTTATATTATTTTTGGCCAGCTGAGATTAATGCATTATGTCATTTAACCGTGTTTAGCACTGTTTTATTGATAACAAAGTTAATTTTCAGATAGGTAAAGGTTTAAAATGTTATAATGTCCTGTGTATCTGCATCTATGGATTCTGTGTCAGTTTAATTTTAGTTTTGGAGTCACGACTATATTTCACTTATGTTATTTCAATTATTTCAGATAACAAAAAAAAATGTTTTATTTAGTTTTCCTTTCGGACTGCTTTTGGGCTTTTATTTTATTTTTATTTTTTAAGTTGGAAAAAAAAACATTGCTTAACAATTTATTAGTAATATTAATATATAAATCAAAATTGTTTTATACATTGACCATCTAAAATGATATATTTAGACATAATTATTTGTTGTTGTTTTTTTTTATTTTAGTTTTTGAGTCACAACTATATTTTCAGTTCCCAACAACAACAAAAAAAAAAACAATTCTTAACAGTTTATTAGTAATATTTAAAATATATAAATCAAAATTGTTTTGTACATTGCCCATCTAAAATAATATATTTAGACATAATTATTTGTTTTTTAATTTTAGTTTTTGAGTCACAACTATATTTCAGTTCCCTTATATCAATTATGTTATTTTAATTATTTCAGCTAACAAAATTGTTTTATGTAGTTTTCCTTTTGGACAGCTTTTGGGATTTTATTTTATTTTTTAGGTCGTGAAAAAAACAACAACAACAAAAAACATTGCTTAACAATTTATTAGTAATATTTAAAATATATAAATCAAAATTGTTTAATACATTGCCCATCTAAAGTAATATATTTAGACATAATCATTTGTATTTACTTTTTTAGTGCAGTAGAGGAATTTTGATTGTGTGTGCGTATTCTAAGGAAAGATATGAGACTGATAAATGCCACAGGCGCTGCTATCAGATGTCTACGTGATTTCCTTCCTGCCTGATGATAGTGTGCCGTGTATTTTTGTATGCGAGTGTGTGTAGGTATATCATACGTCCCCACAAAGATGGCAATATCCGAAATCCTTGTCCTTGTGGGGACATATTTTGGTCCCCGTGAGCTTATAAATCATATTAAATTATGTTTTGTTGTTGTTGTTTTGAAAATGTAAAATGCAGAAAGTTTTCTGTGATGGGTAGGTTTAGTCTAGGGGAACAGAATAAACAGTTGGTACAGTATAAAAATCATTATGTCTATGGAAATCCCCATAAAACATGGAAACCCAATGTGTGTGTGTGCATGTGCAGGGTTTGGGTGTTGGGCTTCAGTCTGTTATAAAGGGCCAGCGCTGTTCTACTAATCCCCTGTTTTCACACACAGCTGTTTCCTGTTGGGAACATGGGCCAAGCTAGGGGCTTTTGTGAGACACACACAAACTAGAGGACACAATTTGCTTTTCCAGACAATGTTCACTGAAACGCCAAGGCCGCAGTGTCTGCCATCCAAAAGCCTGCGTGAAAACAACTTTGTCAGGAAATAATGCTCAACTCAGCAATTTAGTTCATCTCTCTGTTTATTCATTCTAGGGAGTCCATTCCATTAAAAGTCTCAGATATTGGGCAATAAAAGCAGTTATCAGTACATTGTGGCTTATGAAGGCAGCAGATATAATTGATTCTTGGAAGAAGAGAGCAGTGTGAACATCCCGTACTGACGCTTCAGACATCTCATCAGTCAGCTTTATTTATGGATTGGGCTCTGACCTCTGGCCTGATTCTCCTGTAGTATAGGAGTGAAAGTCTGAGCTGAGTTCAAGATAAAAAGCCTCCAGTCATTCTTGTGCCAGTTCATTTGTAACATTTGGAAATAATAGGATCCATTTATTACAGCCAACGTTCTGTAATGTAAACCACCCTGAATGTAATGCAGTCATGACTGTAAAATGTGTTAATGTGCACTTAACCAAATGTTGGTCCGAGGGAGCAATGCTCGAGAATGATTATTCATCTCCCTACAGCACTTAATGAAGTAACAGGAGATTATAGGCATTATGTGTAAAAGCTGCATTTTAGAGTTTACTGCAATGGTGGTATGAGTGTCCCGAATAGTTCTCAGACAAAGATAGGAACATCCTGTTACTTTTAGACTTTCCATTCCTGAATTAGAACTGCTTTTGGGATCGTGTTGCCCTATTTGTTTTAATAAAATTGTAGTATTGCAAGAATAAGTGATTACGAACTCAAAATATGTTATATATCAACTTTTATTAGAAAATCTTCTAATGTGGGGTCTGTAAGATTTTTAAAATGTTTTTGAAAAAGTCTTTTATGCTGTTGTATGTAACACAGTTCATGTTCAGGTTAAGGAGGCAAACGATAAATGTGAACTTTAATCACAATATAAGCAAAAACAAAATGAAAGTAAGCGGCAGCCACCTCACGGCCGACTGTCACTCATAAAGCATTACCGTAATGTCCCAAGACTGGTCCTCTCTTGTCTTCTACTGTCGTCACGTCTTATTTTATCTTTCTGGAGCGCCTCCTTTTAAAAAACAAAAGTCTTTACTGTCACTTTTGATCAATATAATGTTTTTTTTATGGTTTTAATGGTACCTCAAAGTATGAATGCTTAAATTAATTATACTGACTTTATTAGTTGATGGATGCCGGACTGATGTAATTTATGTAATTATTATATTTAGTTTTTTAGTTTGTATAAATGGGAATAAGCTGAAATGCTGTTGTTCTGAGTGAAACACTTATCTTTTTGTGGTCTTTTTTTTACAGAGTGAATCAGTGAAATATTTCCTGGACAACTTGGATCGGATTGGCCAACTGGTGAGTCATGATAACACAGCATTTTTCAATAGTGCCAGTTCTTCATGGTATATGACCATGCAATATAAACAAAGATAGTCACCTGGAAAGATAGTCAGTCAGAATAGTGTTTTTATGCAATGTTTCCCAGCAGAGATGGGGGCATTGAAGACTGGAGACACTGAAAATGAAAGTAAAATGGTCTCTTTGAGATTGATATTGGCCAAGTTTGCCAAGAACACATAGTGTGTCTCACATGAGTGATAAAAAAGGCCTGGAAGGGTTTTGTGTGAGCATGGAAACCAAGGCCAAATACAAAACAGATACATGTTATAGTTTGGGTGGGACGTGGGCCTTTTGCAAACTCCTTCAAAGATCATTTTGTCTGGTCTTGTGGCAATTATCATGAAGGATTGTGTATTTGTAACAAAAGATTGCCTGGAAACCACTCTTATTTTTGCTACAGATTCAACAAAAGGTAGAGTTTTTCTGTTTTAAGTTGCATAAGTGGGTAAAGAAGGTGTGATAGACCTGTTCCAATAACTATCCTTGTTAATACAAATATTTTAGATCAGTCTAGCTAAAGCAAATTGTAAAAAAAATAAAAAATTCGGACTTTATTTACTCAACCTGTTCTTACAGAATTACCTACCAAGCCGACAGGACATCCTATTGGCCAGGAAGGCCACCAAGGGAATTGTGGAGCATGATTTTATCATTAAGAAGATCCCTTTTAAGATGGTAGATGTGGGTGGCCAGCGCTCTCAGAGACAGAAATGGTTTCAGTGCTTTGATGGCATCACCTCCATCCTCTTCATGGTGTCCTCCAGCGAGTATGACCAGGTGCTGATGGAAGACCGCGCACTAACCGCCTGGTGGAGTCCATGAACATCTTTGAGACCATAGTCAACAACAAGCTCTTTTCCAATGTGTCCATAATCCTCTTCCTCAACAAGATGGACCTTCTGGTGGAGAAGGTACGCAAAGTCAGCATTTGCAAGCACTTTTCCGACTTCCGGGGAGACCCTCACCGACTGGAGGACGTGCAGGCTTATGCTAGTGCAGTGCTTCAACCGCAACGTCGCAACCGCAGCAAGCCACTTTTCCACCACTTCACCACTGCCATTGACACTGAGAACATTCGCTTTGTCTTTCATGCCGTCAAAGATACAATTCTTCAGGAGAACCTTAAGGACATAATGTTGCAGTGACATTCACAGTACTTTGATCTGTTTTTGCCATTGTTTGAGTCCAATTTCCATCCGATCGCAGGAGGATGTGCCATCTGGACTAAAAAATCTGGTGCAAAATGTACTTTGCATCATGTGTAGCTTATCAAGTACTCCATTATGCAGAGCTTTATATGAGAGACATGACATTCATACAACAAATTGAATGAATCTCTCTGTCATCACTCATTTTAATTTCGTCCTGTGAAACAGGAAGTTTGAAGACACCTTAAATGGTGGAAAAGCCAAGAACATATGAGGGGATTACAGTTTGTTAATGCAAAGAAAAATGAAGCAGTAGAGTATTTCCACCTCTTTTCTTAAGTATAAACTCAAACAATGCAGAATAACTTTATTCCAGCTCATCTCCCAAATAACATCCTAAAAATAAATGGCAAACCTGCACTGAACATCCTGCTTGGTACAAGTAGTTCATTTCGTGTCATTTGACAGGTTTATTTTTGATATAATCTAACATTTAAATCACATTTTGCTTTATCTATACTTGTGAGTTTATAGATTACATGCAAAATTCTCATTAACAACTAAGCAGGGTTTTTGTACATAGAGTGAATAGCGGCTTTTGTACATGTTAACTGTGTCTGCTTTTATTTGTCTCTTCACAGTAAGCTACAAGCTTTGAAATTTAGAGTAGGGTCAAATCACTGGTTATGCCTAACACCACTAACTTAAGATGAATAATGCATTAATGGTATTCTTAAAATGTCATTATTGCACAGCATATGTATTTTAGGAGTATTCATATGATGTTAAGTCTCTTGAAATGTATATAACCTGTGTAGTTCATGATTCTGCAAAGAGAATTAGAGAGGGAGTCAGCCTGATGCTGTTCAGTTATACCATCTGCAGATGTAAAGATCTTAGTTCTTCCTTGAATTCAGCCAGGGACTGAGCTTTATTCTCCAGGTCTTGTTGAATGTGCTTTTAATTTTAGCTGATGTGGCTGCAAGAGTCTCAGGTTGCGTTTCCGGACGAGCCCCCAATTTGTTGCACCCATGTTGCGGTCTATTCTTTTGAGCTACTTCATGAACAGGGTGTGAAGTGACTTCCCTGAGACTTCTGGTAATGCTGAGGAGTGTTTGTTGTTGGTGGTGGCACAATTTGATCTGCTTTTGTCATCAGAGGTAGTCGCTGACTCACAGTTTCCTCAGAGGGCGAGCAGTTTCAGTTTGTCCACTTGTCAATTTTGTTTTGCTGTTGTTTTGACAGCTTGATATATGTAATCAAATAGTTTTCAAGTTTTGAAATGAGCATCAAAAGAGCTCTTTTCTTGAATTCTTTCTGATTTATGTACTGCAGAGGACACTGTGGCTCATTTCTATTACAAAGCAACAATGACAATGTTTCTCTGTGCCCTAAAGGGGCCATTTAAATTCTGTCCTTCCTTGTAATCTCCGCGTTGGCAGGAAGGGATTTGATTTGAGAAATTGGACACACCCTGAACCTTTGTCCCTGACAGCTCTTCCCTGTGGGAGCAACATGTGCATTTACTGGAAGATCTCTGGCTCTTGTGCACATAAAGAAGCGGGATAGATTATTTAATTCAAGGCTGTGTTCATCCTTGTTTCCTCTTTTAAGACCATAAATCCATTGGGAGAGTTTAAAAGTGAAATAGCGGAAAAGAAACAAAACACAGACAAAGGCTATTAAAACTTGTAATCAAGATAAGGATATGGCGTGTACTTAATTTGCTATAAATTATATTTGGAGAATAATAAACAGATGAACTATTTCCAGCTGAAGATGATTTAGATTGACATTTGCTGCTCTGGTGTTTTGTCCCACTTCGGATGTCATGAGTGTCACTGTTAACATGATGTCTACTTCAAAACTCCTCTCAGAGTTTTACTGTACTTATTTTCCACTTTCACATTCTGCTTCCCTAATGTTTTACGTATCCAGTGATTGTAAAAAGTGTGAAATTCCAGATTACCTGCATTATGTGTGTTTTGTATATAAGAACTGTATAAATACAATAAAAATGTTGAGTTATGCTTTTTGCCTTGTTCTTTACTGCATATTGTATAATTCAATATGCACTGTAACAAATATCCTGTTAAATTTTTGATAAAAAAAAACCAATGCTGTGGGTGCCTAAAATTCAGCATAACAATTCAGTGTAAATGTATTACAGGACTTACATCTTATAACTGCTGGATATATTTTATTAAGTGAGATTATTAAAACCAATAATATTTTTTCAAGCCTTGTCCATAAAACATGGCCAACATTCATATATAGACAGTGAGTCACACACACAAATTATCTAATGCAAAAATAATGCAATAAACATTAACTAAATAACAAAAAATGTACATTACTGAATATGAACATAATGTCTGAGAATGTTCTTTTAATTGTATTTCATCATAAATTATATGGTAATTCATAGTTTGTATACATTATTTTAAAGAAAAATTACTTCAATGTTAAAATTGACAGCTTTTATGTGGCAAGTTAATTTACTGTTATGCAATTAAAATGTACTGTTGCATTTTACACTATTTTTTTCCAATATGAATTATATTTTTTACAGTATGTAGAAGTTAAAATCAGTCATAGGCAGGCTTATACCATGCATGTGACGGAATGAATTTCCTTCCAAATACCATAGTTTGATCATACAATCAACTGTTGACGTCAACAACATCCTGTTTAAAATATCTTATGTCCGATCATAAGAATAGTTGCATTTCATTATTTGCGTTTTGCGTTGCTTATTCATTGTTAGGTCACAACCCATTGTTTGAGAACCACTGTTAGAGGCCAATAGCCTTTGTATGTTTGCAGACTATTTGGGATCATTTATTGTTGTTTCTGCTTCTATTAGCTTGTGTTTAAAGTTTAAATCTGTCACTTTCCCATATATGAAAAACCAAACTGTCCCCACACTGTGCATTTCCTGAGGCAGATAACAGACAAATAAACAAAAGTTATGCAAGAGTTAATTGCCCTAGGAAGTGTTACCCCAACTGGAGCCTGTGCTCAGCAAGTACAACATGAAGCTTATAGATGCATCTTTCTCAAAACACCACCCGTCTTTATAACCAGCTATTTTAGGCTTTATTGTCATATAAGAGTTGCTAAGAACATTTCCTTTCCTGTGAGGATCTAATGTTTGACTATGAACAAAGAGGCCCTATTATGGTAAGACGCATCTAAACAAATATTCCCCATGTAACCTTTGAAAAATCCCCTGCTCAAGGAAGAAGATAATGTCTATGCACACACAGTGCCTTTTCTGGCCCCATGGCTTATTTGCGTGAGGTAAAACTCATGACTTGTGTTATACTCACATTTCCTCCAGGCTGCCTTTCATTGCTCTTCAAAATTGAATGCTGATATTTAGTAATAGTAAATAAGGGCAGCAGTCATTGCCAGAGTATTTAACAATGTTTCAGTCTGCCCTTTATTTTAATCTGCCTGCTAGGCATGTGTTGGGCTTTCAAATACACATCCAAAAGTGATATTCCCAGAATAAAGGAGTGAGAGAAAATGTCAGCAGTGACATTAGCTGAAAAAGATGCGCCTACGGAGATTTTACCGTTGGTAATCTAATTGCAAACTGCAAAAACTTTGCTGGAAGGGCACGATTCAGTGTGCAGATGGCCAGAGTTTGTACAGACAGAACAAATCATCTGACTCTTGTATGACTGGGAAATCTCTCACCAACCCAATATGAACTTCAAACACCTTGTAACAAGGGCGCCCCTATTCGTGAGCTTAGAATTATAAGGTTCTATCTCCGTTTAGGGTAGTTCTGAGATATTGAGCATCAAAGTTTTTACATCCCACCTGGCAAACTGTTATGTAGTATAATTTTCTATTATAGCTTTATCTATTAATCATTTTTTTACAAAAATAACACCACACAGGCATTAATAAACACCTAATGGATCAGATTATGTCATAAACTCAATTTCGACCAAAAGTGGAGATAGAACCTTATAATTCTAAGCTCACGCATTATACAGAAGTGTATTTTTTTTAAACGACTCCCACTTTGTAGCCTACTATAAATCTCTTTAGTTTAGTACATGATATTCAATATTACAAGGGAATCTAAAAATACATTGATGCTTATGTTTTATTCATTTTGTTTCTATAAAATTTTTATATTATGTCCAATATCAAATTCATTGTTTTTGCTCCTCGGAAAAGAACAGTTGGCCTTTCATTTGATAATTTTAATTTATTTATAAAGAAATTCATACTTATATTCAGCAAGGATGTGTTGAATAAATCATACAAGTAAATGAAAGTAAAGACATTTATAATGTAAGAAAATACTTATCTTTAAAATAAATAGACCTACTGTTTTGTTCTTTTAAGCTTCAATTTAAATTTCAAAAACATTAAAAAAAAGCATACAGAGCAAGAGTTACATGTTGATGTATTTGGTTCAGGTCCTTGCTGTGAAATAATAGCTTTTAAAAAGACCCCATTAGGCCTATATATATATATATATATATATATATATATATATATATATATATATATATATATATATATATATATATATATATATTAGGGCTGTGCAAAAGTTAATTGCGATAAATCACATCCAAAATAAAAGTCTGTGCTTACATAATATATTTGTGTATGCTGTATATAATTATTTTGTATATATAAATACCCATGCATGCATGTATATAATTAAGAATTATTTGCACTTAAATTCTGTTTCTATGTAAATCTATATTATGTAAATAGAAATATTTTATAAATGAATAACACATTTTCTTAAATACATACATGCATGTGTGTGTATTTATATATCCAAAATAATTATAATACAGCACACACAAATATATTATGTAAACACAGACTTTTATTTTGGCTTTTAAACATTTTGCCCTATTATATATATATATATATATATATATATATATATATATATATATATATATATATATATATATATATATATATATATATATATATATATATGGAACAGCAGCTAATTTCACACAGATGTGAATACAATTCATTAGATGTTGAATTGTGGTTTAGGTCCCCAGTTACTTTACTGGATGAAAAGAGCATATCTCCCTTTATACTTCACTGTGCTTATTCAATACATAACAATCCCCTATTGTGTTTAATAGTTTCCGTGTGTTTGACTGCCACGGGTCATTTTCAATCAGTGTAATCAGCTGGAAAACATCCAAATAAAATAGCTTCTTAAGGTTTTGGTAAGTAATGAACGAAATCATGTAGACATAAATTGTGTATTGCCGTCATGCCCTGAGGATGTACTTGAAAAATTACTCCTAATGTTTCCAGCCGCCTCAAAGATTAAAGGGTCTCATTTGTAGATCATTACTAGGCTTGCTTTACCCAGTTAATTTTTATGTAAACATTAGAAAACTCTCTGTATATCTAATAATTGATCCCTGTGGTTAAAATGTCAATATTTTACTATAAAATGTGACATTTGTCAAGCTAACCTGTCATGCACCTTTAGTGCAGTATAGATAATTCATTCCTGTTCAAATGTGCTAAATGTATGTATCGATTTTTCTGTGAAATGTGGAATGCTTGTACCCTCATGACAAAATTGGTCTGCTTATCTCTCTGAACATCCTATTACTATGGCTTGAAAATTACTAGTTTGACATACAACTTTTTTTTATTAGACATTTAATTACATAATACAAAAGTGACAAGTTTTAAAACATAACCAAGAGCCAGGGGTACAAGGAATGATACATATTACATTACATTGGAATTCAACGAGAAAGACAAATACATAAATAAATGAATACATAAATAATAAAATAATATCAATAACTAAAACAGGGAAAATAATAATAATAATCTTTTTTTAAACAAACACATCAAAAAATGAGCATACATTTAAAGTTTTAGTAGCCTTTTTGTTACAAGAGGTAGATAAGGTTCTGATATAAATCTTAATATCTTCTTGAAAGTGAGAAAAATTGGGGGTAACTCTCATTGTTTTACACTTGTGAATAAACTATTTTGCAAGCAAAATAATTAAGTAGCAAAGAAAAAAAATTCTCAAGTTGCTTCTCAAAAATGAAAAATCCAAACAGCACATCTTTGAAGAAACGTTTTTTTTTTTTATATATGGTTTACAATAAATTGGCAAATATCTTGCCAAAGTTTTCTGGTATGATCACAGTGCCAAAAAAGATGTAAGATAGTCTCTGGTTGTGAATCACAAAAAGTACAGTTTACATCTATACTTAATTTAAATCTTGACACTATGAACGTTTTGACAGGATAATATTGATGAATAAGCTTAAAAGAAATCTCTTTGACCTTATTTACCAATAGGTACTTGTTAGGGAGAGTCCAAACCTTTTTCCATGAAATATCATCATTTGACATACAACTTATTGCATACTACAGTAGTGAAGTACGCCAATTCATATGGGAGGTTCTTGTCACATGAACAGGAAGTTCCTGAGAGATAAGCACAGGGAAAGACCACGTTTGTCATAAAAGGGGTCAAACATTCCACATTTCATAGTAAAACGACACATTTAACACATTTGAACAGAAGGTATGAATTATAAGGACATATACTGCTGTTCTAAATCATAAATGTTATATCCCCCCTAAATTTGTGTTGTACATGAATACAGTCACCAAGAGGCTTCACCCTCTCTCCGCCCACATGGTACGGTCCTTCTCTCGCTCGCAGTGGTTGGCGCCGGTTGCTTTGCACATGGCCGAGTGAGAAAAATCTCTGGATTACTGCAGTAAAATTTAACACCTACTTCTCACCAGCCCGGACTGACAGGAATCGATCTCTAAATGCGAGATACGGAGAATATGGAGGCCGAAATGGATTATGACGACGGAGAAGAGCCTTCGTTCAGCGATCCGGAGGATTTCGTGGATGACATCAGTGATCAGGGTAAGAGAGGCCTACATTATATAGCCCGCCTGCTAACAGGCTACGAGTCGCACACTAAACCCTAAAACTGAAACTGTCGGCCTGTTACTAACCCGAACACCCTTCAGATGAACTGTTTAGTAACATTTGATGCTGCACCACTACTCTGTTTAAGAATAAACGCGTTTAATTCCAGTTAAAGCGCTCTTATTAACGTTCAGCATGTGCGCGAGCAGGACAAAAGCATTGTAACGTTAGCAGCTTTAGGGAAATAAACGCGCGTGTCACAGCATTGAGTCAGCAGCTGTTTTGAGCTTGATTTCAGAAAGTTCAATGTAAGTTAGTGCTGTAACATCTGTTTACCCATACATATTGGTTAAGATGTTGACTGAGTCTGTATTGGATGGTTTGTCTGTATGCAGAGCTGCTGGAGGATGTTCTGAGGGATAAACCTCTGGAGGCTGACGGCATCGACTCGGTTATTGTGGTTGATAATGTCCCTCAGGTCGAACCAGAACGCCTGGAGAAACTCAGGAACGTCATCCACAAGATCTTCTCAAAGTTCGGCAAAATCACCAATGAATTCTATCCAGACGCAGATGGAAAAACTAAGGGGTAACTTTTGGTTGTCATGATTTGACGAATATTATATGCCAATTGCTGCTTGGCCTACATTGATATGTTTAACGTATAAGAAATAACTGCATAGATACTGTACTTTTATAACCTATTCCTATATATGCGTTTATCTTCACAGGTACATTTTCCTGGAGTATTCTGCACCGAGTCACGCTCTTGAAGCTGTCAAGAATGCTGATGGCTACAAGCTGGACAAGCAGCACACCTTCCGTGTCAATCTGTTCACAGACTTTGACAAGTATGTTGTCCTTAATTGTGCTGTTATTGTGACGGCATTTGTTTAAATCTAAAATAGTATTTGGCCGATAAGTATTTTTTTATGGCTGAATCCAGTATTTTAGAGGTGGCTGATATAGATGATGTCACAATATTTAATTTCAAGATAGTAAAGGCTCGTTCACAACAAGGATGATAACTAAAATCCTAACTATTGTTTTGAAAATGGTCCAAATTGAAAAAAAATGACAGAATTATAATGGAAACGGCACAGAAGAGCGTTACTGGTGGGGGAAATTTCATAAATATTGGTCGGACTGTCCAGCTCTGTTTCAGACTGATACCTCTGGTTCAGGCTGGTCCTCAACACGTGGAAAATACTTTTCAATACTTTATCTGGATTGAAGCAGCAAACATTCAGTGTAAGAGTAAAAAAAATGACAACATTACTTATAATTTGATTCACATCTGCTACATATAGTGTTTTGAACTCGACAACCCAACTGCATTTTACCACAAACTTGCAACTAGTTAACTTTCTAAAGAAGGCGCAATTGCTTTTTTGCTAAGGGTCGGGTCAGGGCTCCAACTAGGGATGGGCATTTTTCAAAAATATTGCATTTGAATATTCAGGCACATAAAAATCTAATATTTGTTTATTTAAATTACGTTTAATGAAAAATACGTACATTTTTGTCACCATTTCTGAACAAGTTTCCGATTAGGCAATATATACAACAAGCTTACAATGCATGTTAAAGGTGCTATATTTATTTTTTAGCGGCCTATATCAGTGATGTTTCAGATTGTAACCAATTTTTAAAAAGAGCGATCTTGCGCGTCCTCGTACACAAGAGCAAGCACTCATGGTACATGGCCATATTGAGACGTTCAACACACCGGAGAAAGCATCGCACAACATGCTGGATATTCATGTAAACTCCCACTGCAACGTTACAATAATAGGCTACTTTTATCAGATTGACGTTAACTAATGGCCCATGTGCGTACCATGATAACGTTACATTTGTGGTGTTATCTAGCATAAGACATTTCACTTAACTATTTGTGTATCTTTCACAATCAGCAATGTCAGCATAGGTGAATGTTTAATTTGATAATGAAAAACAGTTAGTGAACTAAACAGAACAGTTTCAGTGTATCAGTAAGATCATCGGAAGTAACATACTGAACGTGTCTGGAAATGTTTATTATAAAACAATATGATAGCAGTGGGATGAGTGACGTTAGACAGTAGATCTAGTACATAAAATAAGTTACATCCTAAAGCACCTACTTTTTGTTATTCTGGAACAGTCTTTTGTGTTCATTTCATGTCTAATGTATATTGTAGTTTACCTTGCTTTTTCATTAGTTTACCATTAGCATATCTGAAAACTTGTAATTTATCACAATAACAGTAGCGGAGGTCTATCCGATTCACGTTTGGTCTGACGAGCTTCAGCAGATACATTTATTTTTATTTTTTTTTTTTATGTGGAGTTTGTGTTGGAGTGTGTGTTGAGCCTCCAGCAGGTCGTTTTTTGGTGTTATGATCAGACTCATGTCATTAGCTGCAGTGCCGTCGCATAGACTGTATAGAAAAAGGAGAAAGCTTCGGGAGCGCGCATGCACGTCACAGCCAATGGATTTCGCAGAGAAATCCGAACCACGAGACTTCACATAGAAATAGGAATACTGGCCTTCAGAGGGTAATAGCAAAACCTGACAAGTGGATCATTGTAATAAGTGATTACAACCCCTTCACACACAAGTAATAAAAAAAAGGATTCATTTTAGATGAAAAGTTACATATAGCACCTTTAAAGTTTTATTTTAGTTGAAAACATTAAACAGTAGGCCTATGTGTAAACAAAAAAATATCAAAAAACAAAAGCATTAAATGAGCGTGCGCAAGTGGTGTGAACGGAGTCTGTGAAGTAGATTGCGCCAGATATTCGTGCAGAACGTACACACACACACTCGAGATTTCATGTGATTTCTCATTGTGGTGACTCGGATTAATTTAATTCATTTGATAAAGTAATTCCATTTTGTAAGATCTTTTAGGAAGGTAGTAATTCCAAACTTTGTGAGGCGGATGACAATAGTCTGATCAAATACACACAAAACTTAACACACTCAATAGCGCCACCCAGTGCATTTAATTATAACTGCGAGCTAGTGCTTGGGATTTATCATAGATTCAATGCATTTACGGCCAGCAAAGCAATGTAATATTCGAATAGTATTTTAGTTTTTGAATAATAATTAGATTGAATATTCGTGCACACCGAACAAGTCCAACATTAACGCACTGAAAAATGTAATTAATTGTATTTTTTTTATAGCACATTATTAATGTGTTACTGTATAAAGGTGTTCACGAAAAACCAACCTTTCGTGAACTTGTGAATTTCGCCAGTCGTCTTCTCTGCACTAAATAGGCCAAGCTTCCAGGGATGATCTCGTTTTCATGGAGACAGACACGGTGTGCACGGAGGGGAGGGGCTGTGTGTGTGTGTGAGAGAGATGTGTGAGTGACAGAGAGATGGAGGAAGACCAGGAAAAGAATGCAGCTGAACATACGCTGCGTGTTTAAATGGCGTAGAAAAAAAAGAACGAAACGTGATATGTGGCGGCCGGTGTTGATTCTGTGACTTGTTTACATGACCATATGCATTGTCGCCTTAAGCATATTCAACTTGCATGTAAAAGTGCTCAAAAATATTATGCGTTTGTGTGGAAGATTATGTGGTTACTTTTGACCGTGAAAGAGAACAAGTGTGACTCCCTAATGAGGGGCACCAAAGAAAACAAATCTCAGCAAATGCTAAATATTGACAAACACTAATCTAAAATTTCTCGTTTCTGTAGGTACATGTCAATCTGTGATGAGTGGGAAGCTCCTGAGAAGCAGCCATTTAAAGATTTTGTAGAGTAGAACTTTTCTGATTGTGTGTAATCCAGCCCTGGCTATCCTGTATGCGTTTAAATCTGGTATGCGTCTTGATTAACATTTGGTGTTTTGTTCTCAGGGAAATCTGCGTCAGCTGGTTGGGAGGATTCTGACTGCCAGTGATCAGTACAGCGTAATACTATGACTCTGGTGAACGAACAGGCATTTTTGCTAATGATGTAAAGGAGCCTATTGAAGTGGAGGAGAGAGCGGTGAGTTAAAAGTTTAACCTTTTTATTTCAGGAGTGTTCACCCATTCATCTTTAGAATATAACCATGTGACCATGTATACTGTATTCAGTATTTTTTATTTTTTTTTTACATTTTGCTTGTAGCGCTGAGACCAGAGACATATGTGCGCTGGTTCTCCAAAAGGCACCTACCTTGCCACGTTCCATGGAGAGGCATTGCTCTGTGGGGTGGTGAGAAGTTCAAGCAGATCCAGAGGTTCAGTCATCAGGGGGTCCAGCTCATTGATTTCTCCCCCTGTGAGAGGTATGCCGTATTCCCCTGTTGAAATGGGTTCTTATAGGGGTGTGCGATATCACGATTTTTGATCGAAAATCGCATGGTAAAAGCGTAGGATTGTGCATTCTGACAGCTGTTAACGCAGAGGAACAGGACACTGCAGTTCACAAAAGTTCATTATTTGCTTGTGTTTTAAAGCCTTTCCGGTTGAACAGATGCGCTGTTCGAACAGGTGCTTTTTTTCTGAGTGTATAGGCTACACTCGAAGTTATCAGGACTAAGCTATCTTTCAAGTCTTATTTCGCTAAGAATGTGAAATACACACAAAGTGTACATAAACAAAGTTGGTTATGTCTAAAGTGAAAGTGAACAGAGATAATTTAGAGAAATCTGCTTGTCAAATGTGTGTATATTAGACACGTCAAAGCTTAACCTTAACACATGTTTT